>CM076570.1:1389634836-1390107243 GCA_034641835.2 Pinus albicaulis
TGTTAGCGCTCGAATCTGCCTCAGGCCAAGGAAGGCAAAACTCGAGGCAACATCAAACCAAGCTTAGCCTCGTAGCTAGCCCTACGAGGACAGGAGAGGGCTCTCTCCGGGTCTATCTCGGCAAAGGTCTTCAAAGGGGCTGAGATGACCTAAAATGGGAACTGATTTTAGGCTAGTAAAGAGATATAAAATGAGTTTTTTAATAAATGATTGGGTTTTCTGGGCTGTATGGGGGAAAGACAGCAAGAGCAGAGATTTAATCAAAGGTACATATTATTCCATAAGGCAAGATAGGAGTGAAGTTTAACAATTAAATTGAAATTAAATGGCGTGGAAAGACTGTTTAAGATAGCTGAAAAGGGCATTAAACAATGAATCCCTTTCAGACAGAAGAAAGCCACACAAAGTCTGAACACTTCCTCAAGGCAGAGCAATGACTGAGTTCTACCTTTCTTACTCTCAAGCATTCAAACTGAAAACGATTTATGAATGAAATGAAAAACATTACAAGATACATATCAAACATAGAGAAAATACATTATGCTAAACTTCAAACCACATGAATCTTATAAATCAGAGCTGACCATTCAATTATTCCTCTGTCAAAGCTGTACAATGAAGCTCTGTTATCTCTCCTCACACCTCTGCCAGAACTCTCTCCACTTTACAAATCATTTGCAATACATTAAATAAACTATGCTAGAAGAAAATAGATCGACCCAAAAACATGGGCGTTGTTTCAACTGAAATTGCAGAAATAGAAAAAACTATTCTTCTGTTCTAAAAACAGACCAATGTTTCCCTTGAAATCTTCTGATGGAGCGCAGATCTATTTGGATTATTAACATGAAGTCATTAATAGGAGATCAATCCTATTTTTAAATGCCACTTTGCACATTCCTATACAACTGCCCTCAAATTTATGGAAATGCGTTGTCCATTTTACCGAAATTAGAAAAAGGTCTTGACATTTTAAGAATCAAATACACCACATATATTCTTTAAATCTGAAGATGAATCGAATGCCAGAGTGTTTGCGATGACTGCCACGTTACATTTACCTTTTGAATGAAGAACAACCTTTTAATAAAAGTGGCTTCCATCTTTGGATAATGTTTCGACCTGTTCAACAACTTTTCTAATTTTGACACATTACCATACTCTCGCATTCCTTGAATATAGTGCCTTGTAGCATCGACTATATACCTCTTTATTGCAACCATAATTAAAACATCGTTGCAGATCATAGAAAAGAGCTCGAAATTTCTGGCTAAAACTTTTCCTTTTGGTAAGGCATGCCCTGCATCCTGAATTTGACTGATAATACAGCTCTACTGATTCACGAGTATATGCATGGTTCAATTCATTTTGTGAAGCACATGGGAATGGAAATATCACATCGCTCACTCCACGACTTTACCTCGTCGAAGTACTTCGCTCTTGTATAAGTTTTCAAATACTCCCTTAAGCTTCGTTGTTGAACTTTAATTTCCCTCAAAAGATTTAACTTCACATAATCAAATCCTTCCTCATTGAGCAAGTAACCTCTTGAATCTGATATTGTAACTGGCACGGCTCTGGGTGAATGAGAGAAATTTTTCGGGCTCTGAGACTATATGGGTAGCGCACCTACCCAACGCGTAGCGCGCAGCAAGTGCGTAGCGGCCGTGGTTTTTAACACTGGCTGGGGGTGTTATATGCGTAGCGCGCCTCCTCTGCGCGTAGCGCGCACCTCCAATGCCTGTCCACAACTTTGCAAAACATGTTTTCGGCCCTCAACTCATTAGAAGATAGAATACGCTCTAGTTGAGCCTTTGCAAGAGTTTTTCTGCCCTCATCAAATCGTTTCCACCTTGAGAAAGCTGAAATGTTGCGGGATGCAACCTGTGGATTAATTTTATCTAGCTTCAACACCATATCTCCAACAAATTCATAACCAGAACCATCTTTGCATGGAAGTTAACCAAACTGCTGCAGAACCCTCCAATGAGAGAATAAACCTTGTTAGGATTCCGAATGTCATAAGTAGGGTGATCCAACAAGCATTGTACATTCTTAACATTGCCCGGGATATCAGAGACAGCTTGTAATGCAATCCACTTAATGATCACCAAGGCATCTTCTTTCCACTTTTGATAGAAATTTGACAAAACTTCATCTTGTACATCTCCGGCATTTTGGGCAATAGCACCCAAAGCTGCAAATTGTTCAGTCATATTTGTAGCTGATTTGTATTCATGTAATACAAGTTCCATCATTTCTGGCATTTGGATGCAAAACTCTATTTTGTTTGATTTCGTTTTGTCTCTGATTGCTGATGATGTTCTTTCTGTTTGTGCTTTTGCAGGGATAGGAGCTGCTGAAGTTGCTGCCATTTGAAGAGCTGGAGAATTTGAAACATTTTGACAAATTACATATTCTAAAAAACACATTTGATGATTTCTTCTTCAAAACATGGTTTTGAAGAAGAATCAATCTCACATTATTGACGACGACATTCCTGAAAAACTTACTGCGTTATTTCACACTTCTGCAGACAAAACCCTGGACTCAAGAATTAAAAGGACTCCGACAGAGGACTGGCAAGACTGAGTCTAACATTGGCTCCAATGGGGATGGCAGCTGCCGCTTCTTGGAGGTGCCAAGAACTGCAGATCTTTGGGAGAGCAGACAGTGCCTCCATCCATTGGGCGATGGAATCATTATTTTGACAAACAGACTAAAGACTAATGACTCAACTTATTAACTGGAAAATCAACTCAAACTGACTTCAATGCAAACTGAAATGACTGAATTAAAACAAAAGCTTTTTGAAAAAGGGCAGCAGTCCATCAAGCTTTAAAATCATGATGGCAACCACCTGCATACTGATGTGATATGTACAATCATGTGTAGTGTGCCTTCCAATGTAACCAATCCAGCAGATGGCTACACCCCAAATTTCTGCTCTTACTCTCCTTGAGCAAGCGGAATGATGAACCTGCAGGCAACTCAAAATAACCCCTGAAACTGAAGCTTATGATAATGAACCAAGCAATATTTATCCTTTCTAATGTTTGCAGAAGAATGCTGAAGGGGTCTTGAAAATCCTGAAGAACTGGCTTATCTGGAGATCCAGCTGCAAAAATACAAGTATTCACTCCATTCTGATCTGAAAAAACATTTGATTTTTGAGGGATAGAAATGCACAGAGAGGTATCTGCCATCTGAGTGTTAGCTGTAGGTTCCTTGACCATGAGAAATTCTGGCATATATTCCTCAACTTCATGATCTAGGTCATTCTTAAACAAAAAACAATCTTCAAGATTATCAAACATGATAGCCTTATCATCTTTGTGAAAGAAAAAATTATCTGTTTGCTGATCTACAAAACTGATTACAAGACAGTCATCTTTTTCAAAAGAGGAAGAAGTTTCACCAACACTTTCCTGACTATGTGTGCACTGCAAATCTGCTGTAGCTTGGGCTGTAACAAGACCTCTCAAAAGTAGATCTATCTCATCTTCAGACAAAGGAGACAATGCTTTTTGTTTTCTTCTGCTTAAATAGTAATTATCTTCATATGACAGGGCTTTCCAACTATCATTTATTGCTGAGTTATTGAAAGGATATTTATCACTTACTTGCACAAAGATTTCATTCTGTTTTTCATGAACTGACTGAATTGCTTCTTCATGAAGGTTGTGTTCTAATGATGGACTGACAGTATGACTGAGAACATTTGGATCCATTACTGTGTCTCTTGCATTCCAGATGATTTCAACAACAGAGTTCTCTTTGATGGGCTTCAGCACAACTGAATCTGGAACTAACATAGCTGTCCTGACATTATCACATTCTGAAATTAAATCTTGACTTCCCTGCATGCTGTTGTCTTCTTCTGTGGACAGATCTGAAATGACATTCTCCCTTTCATCATTTTCAGTCATATGATCTTCAACCTGCTGCAAAGTTTCCTGAGCATCTTGATGGGTATCCTCTAGGTTCTCTTCATATTGCTGAAATGGATTCTCATACAGAGCCTCCATGATCTCATCATCCATGAAATTATCATCTTCATAATATTTCTCAAGGTTTTCAATAAAAGTAGAAGCATGTTTGCAACAGTCATGAACTAAATTTAACGATGGATAAGATGCTTGATATCTTTCAATGAACAGGGCATGAAAATCCTTTAAACGGTAAATACAGGCCAGCGGCAAATTTTCATACCAAGATTGGGCTTCACCTTCCAGAGTGGCCAGGAATATCTTCATCAAGCAATCTTCAGGAAAATACACCTTCAACTTGCGAATATGCATGTGAAATCTAACTAGATGTAAAGCAGCATCCTTCTTACCATCATCGTTAAATGTAGGCAGATTCCTTGACCAATCTACCTTGGGCATCTTATTCGGAAAACCTGGAATGTGATCTCGGCTCATGGGAGCATATCTTCTTGTGATTCCGTCCATCTTGAAAATCTGACAGCTACTGATCTCCCTGCAGTGAAGTCACCATGAAGCATCGATTTCTGGATTTTTTCAGTGAATGAAGTCGCCGGTGAATGATTTCAGCCTTGCAGTGTCTGACTGTTGTCCACCATCAGCAATCGAGTCTGAACTTTGTTATCCTTTACCGAGGAGGACTTACCTAGTATGGTCGCCACTATGGTAGCGCTCGAAACTACCTCAGGCTGAGGAAGGCAAAACTCGAGGCAACATCAAACCAAGCTTAGCCTTGTAGCTAGCCCTACGAGGACAGGAGAGGGCTCTCTCCGGGTCTATCTCGGAAAAGGTCTTCAAAGGGGCTGAGATGACCTAAAATGGGAACTAATTTTAGGCTAGTAAAGAGATATAAAATGAGTTTTTTAATAAATGATTGGGTTTTCTGTGCTATATGGGGGAAAGACAGCAAGAGCAGAGATTTAATCAAAGGTACATATTATTCCATAAGGCAAGATAGGAGTGAAGTTTAACAATTAAATTGAAATTAAATGGCGTGGAAAGACTGTTTAAGATAGCTGAAAAGGGCATTAAACAATGAATCCCTTTCAGACAGAAGAAAGACACACAAAGTTTGAACACTTCCTCAAGGCAGAGCAATGACTGAGTTCTACCTTTCTTACTCTCAAGCATTCAAACTGAAAACAATTTATGAATGAAATGAAAAACATTACAAGATACATATGAAACATAGAGAAAATACATTATGCTAAACTTCAAACCACATGAATCTTATAAATCAGAGCTGACCATTCAATTATTCCTCTGTCAAAGCTATACAATGAAGCTCTGTTATCTCTCCTCACACCTCTGCCAGAACTCTCTCCACTTTACAAATCATTTGCAATACATTAAATAAACTATGCTAGAAGAAAACAGATCGACCCAAAAACAAGGGCATTGTTTCAACTGAAATTGCAAAAATAGAAAAAACTATTCTTCTGTTCTAAAAACAGACCAATGTTTCCCTTGAAATCTTCTGATGGAGCGCAGATCTATTTGGATTATTAACATGAAGTCATTAATAGGAGATCAATCCTATTCGTAAATGCCACTTTGCACATTCCTATACAACTGCCCTCAAATTTCTGGAAATGCATTGGCCATTTTACCGAAATTAGAAAAAGGTCTTGACATTTTAAGAAACAAATCCACCACATATATTCTTTAAATCTGAAGATGAATCGAATGCCAGAGTGTTTGCGATGACTGCCACATTACATTTACCTTTTGAATGAAGAACAACCTTTTAATAAAAGTGGCTTCCATCTTTGGATAATGTTTCGACCTGTTCAACAACTTTTCTAATTTTGACACATTACCATACTCTCGGATTCCTTGAATATAGTGCCTTGTAGCATCGACTATATACCTCTTTATTGCAACCATAATTAAAACATCGTTGCAAATCATAGAAAAGAGCTCGAAATTTCTGGCCAAAACTTTTCCTTTTGGTAAGGCATGCCCTGCATCCTGCATTTGACTGATAATACAGCTCTACTGATTCACGAGTATATGCATGGTTCAATTCATTTTGTGAAGTACATGGGAATGGCAATATCACATCGCTCACTCCACGACTTTACCTTGTCGAAGTACTTCGCTCTTGTATAAGTTTTCAAATACTCCCTTAAGCTTCGTTGTTGAACTTTAATTTCCCTCAAAAGATTTAACTTCACATAATCAAATCCTTTCTCATCGAGCAAGTAACCTCTTGAATCTGATATTGTAACTGGCACGGCTCTGGGTGAATGAGAGAAATTTTTCGGGCTCTGAGACTATATGGGTAGCGCGCCTACCCAACGCGTAGCGCGCAGCAAGTGCGTAGCAGCCGTGGTTTTTAACACTGGATGGGGGTGTTATATGCGTAGCGCGCCCTATATGGGTAGCGCGCCTCCTCTGCGCGTAGCGCGCACCTCCAATGCCTGTCCACAACTTTGCAAAACATGTTTTCGGCCCTCAACTCATTGGAAGATAGAATACGCTCTAGTTGAGCCTTTGCAAGAGTTTGTCTGCCCTCATCAAATCGTTTCCACCTTGAGAAAGCTGAAATGTTGCAGGATGCAACCTATGGATTAATTTTATCTAGCTTCAACACCATATCTCCAACAAATTCATAACCAGAACCATCTTTGCATGGAAGTTAACCGAACTGCTGTAGAACCCTCCAATGAGAGAATAAACCTTGTTAGGATTCCGAATGTCATAAGCAGGGTGATCCAACAAGCGTTGTACATTCTTAACATTGCCCGGGATATCAGAGACAGCTTGCAATGCAATCCACTTAATGATCACCAAGGCATCTTCTTTCCACTTTTGATAGAAATTTGACAAAACTTCATCTCGTACATCTCCGGCATTTTGGGCAATAGCACCCAAAGCTGCAAATTGTTCAGTCATATTTGTAGCTGATTTGTATTCATGTAATACAAGTTCCATCATTTTTGGCATTTGGATGCAAAACTCTGTTTTGTTTGATTTCGTTTTGTCTATGATTGCTGATGATGTTCTTTCTGTTTGTGCTTTTGCAGGGATAGGAGCTGCTGAAGCTACTGCCATTTGAAGAGCTGGAGAATTTGAAACATTTTGACAAATTACATATTCTAAAAAAAACATTTGATGATTTCTTCTTCAAAACAGGGTTTTGAAGAAGAATCAATCTCACATTATTGACGACGACATTCCTGAAAAACTTACTGCGTTATTTCACACTTCTGCAGACAAAACCCTGGACTCAAGAATTAAAATGACTTGGAAAGAGGACTGGCAAGACTGAGTCTAACAAATACATCCAAGAATTCCTGTACTACAAGAATATCCTCCATTACTGGAGCTTTGTCCTTGGAGTTTGCATATCCTACTTGAATTGTGTACAACTGACATCCCTAAACATCCAAAAATTCCTGCACTACAGGAATATCCTCCATTATTGGAGCCTTTCCTTGGAATCTACATATCGTACTTGAATTGCGTACAACAACATCCTTTTCTGATACACTTGCCCATTTGGGATGCTGTTATTGGGCGTAGTTGTACAGGCTTTTTAATTCCTTGAATTTCTTTATGCGTGGCATCTTGCATTCTGAAATAAATAATCTTTTCTTTGCATTCCACTACGGTCCAGTGTCTTTCCAGCCAATCCATTCCCAATAACACATCATATTCCCCCAATGGTAAAATATTTAAGTCTACTTGTAACTGTTGTTCTGCCACTTCCAATATACAATTAGGAATTTTTGCAGTTACCTTGCGTTTTTCCCAGGTAGCTAATTGAACTAACCATGAGTTCTTAAATTTTTGTTCTTTTAATTTGCATAATTCCACTATTTTAGGACTTACATAACTTAAACTTGCTCCAGGATCTATTAAAATCGAAACAGGTTTAGTTAGTATAGTACCTTCCAATTCAATCATTGTGGGATGAAAATCAGCCTGCCGGTCCTCCAAGGCTGCATTTATACGAGGTATATTTCGCGCCACGTCCCCCACTGTAGATGCTTCTTGCAAATTTGCTACAGCTTCATTTTTATTCTGTTGCGGACAATTTTGGTAATAATGAGCCTCCCCACAGCCCCAACATTGTAGGGGAGGTTTTTTAACGTGTCCCTGATCTGGCTTACTGGATGCTTCGGTGGGTTTCTCCTCCACTGGCCACTTAATTATTTGATGATTTTTACCAAACTACTTGCTGATAGAATTCTGTGTTGAGCCTTTAAAATTGCTGCTTTTACTACTTTTGAAAGTGGAGTTATGTTTATGAGTTTTTCTTGGCTGCCAACTTTTTCCTCCATCGCCTTTGGTCTTGTTCTGCTGATAGCACATTCGTGCTTTACGAATAGCCTCATCTATGGTCTGCGGGTTAACAAACTCTATCTGCTCCCTCATATGGGCAGCTAAACTGCTTAAGAACCTCTGCACCTTGGCTTTTTCCTCCCGGAGATAAGGAACGTAACGTAACAGGGAAGTAAATTTTGTAACATACTCGTCCATGGTCATTTGTCCCAATCGAAGATCATGGAACTCCTTAGCTTTGTCATCACAGAATCTTTCTGTTAAGTATTTGTCCTTAAAGTATTGCTGAAACAGTTCCCATGTGATATCCCGTTCATCAATGCTGCGTACTTTTTTCACCTCCTCCCACTAGAGAGTGGCTTTCTCTCGCAACTGGTATATAGCCAATCTGGCCTTCAGATTGCTGCTATATTCATATACCTGAAAGTACTTGTTTATATTGATTAACCAAGCTTCAGCCACCTCTTCCGCCTCACCATCAAATGTTGGTGGCTTAATTTTACGAAATTCCCCTTGCAGTTCAACTTTCTATTTCTTATGATCTTGCTGGTCGGACAAATTGCCCGACTCCGCCTCATTATAATTTCGGTTTTTACTCTTTTGGGAGGGGCTCTTTCAATTCTGCCAGTAGTGTCGTTTCTGGTTTGCTATTCTTCTTGTCCCATAGATAACTCCTTTTCTGCACGGGGATGTCCCATTTCCTGATTTTGTTTATCGGATAAACTTTTTAGAATCTTTTCTTGATCTTGTAACAACCTCTCATTGTCTCTCCAGACTCTTATCATTTCTTCTTGTAGTTGTTGTACTGTGTTTAGCAAAAACGCGGTTTGTTGCTGTTGTTCCTCAAGAAATCGACTCGTCTTTTGGTGTTGTTCCACGGTTAATTGAACCCACATTTCTGGGTTCATGACTGTTTGGTCTTGAGCTTCCTCTGGTTGTGACTGAGATGCTGTAACTTCCCTCATTTCACTTGCTTCTTCTCAGTGCACTAATCACATACACAACTTCACTATTAGTAGACCCTTAGGATCCCAGTGCAGCAACCGGCTCTGTTACCACTTGTCACTTACATCTCAATTAAAAATTTACCACCATAAATAATAATAATAATAATAATAATAATAATAAATTATTCCTTTACTTGCGTTTATCATAATACCAGGTCGAACTCATTTATCATATTAACACGTCAAATTCATTTATCATAATAACATGTCATTCTCATTTAAATGTTACCATACATCTGACTTGCAAATAAATGACATTGGCTGCACATGCAAATAACTCTGATTCACAATATATATACAAGGTAGTACCTTGACAGGCTATTCATTAGATTCGAGAGTATACACAAGAGTTGTTCACTTCTACGACTTGGCAAAATTAGGAATGTTCGTATTTGACACCTGTGTACCCAATGTACACGTAGCTAATCCTACTCGGCTCAGATTCGTAGCAAGTTAAGAGGGTGACATTTATTGTTTTATTTCTTTTCGTTCATTGGGAAACCCTGCACAACATAAATAAGTCCATCAGTTCTTTTTATTAATGAGATTTCTCGATATTGGTTTTGTTTTGTGCGAAGCTCCACATGGCTTCGTCTCCACCTTTCCGTGACCCTTTAAGCAATTGCATTTACTCCCGGCTGTAATGGCTAATCTGCCCTAGCACGATTGTCATGATTTGCCTCAGATGCCACATTTCTTCCGAGGGTTTGTCACTTTGGCGCTCTCTGTTATTCATTTTGGAGGCCAAACCATGGTGGAATGGCATGGCCGGATAGACTACGAGCCAAGTGGTTTGGTTTTTCCTATGTAATCAGCGTTCAATCAACTAGACTTCGTCAGGTTGCAGACTCTGCCTAGATTACCCTAAAATAGGTCGGAACACTTCGAGTGTACTCGTTTCACTTGGCTATGCAAACAGTTTTCCTTGTTTCTTCTTTGTTTCTCGTTCATTTTTTTTTTTTAGTAACGCTGAAAGGATCCTCTGAAATCTTTTGTTCTAGAAATATGAGCAAGCGTTTCTCTTTACATCATTCCGAAGCCTACTCCAAGTTGGAAAGGAAGCCTGCTCGACTTCGCTGCGAAGGTAAGTCTCCTCCAAAGGCTACCTCCGTTGTTATAAGGTTTGTTTGTGGTTAAAAACTCTTCCTTCGACTAACAACGTTTCTTTCCCCTGTTCCTTGACCTTCAGGAACGACCGTGACATGGGAAGCACTCTAACAGGTATGAGATCATTGCCGAAGTTAAATTAAAGTTAGCTAAGGGGTACCATTCTTCTCTTTTACCTTACAGTCTGTAAATTTTGTAACTAAAATGCTTCCTTTTCCATTTTCTCGCAGGTATAGATTCTACCCTCGGCTTGCTTCCTTTGGAACGACTAGCTCTACAACACCACATCTAACATTTTGTCCCACTCTACAGGTACATATCATTATCAAGGGGAAAAACCCTCTTCCAGCTTCTCTGTCGAGGCCTCAAGGCTTTCAACCTCTGGTTATATGATAATGTTCGGGGTCTGCTAACCCGCTCTAGGGTTTTTCAGTTGCTACGGTTCTCTGATATTTATAGAACAAAAATTTATGTCACCGTTATTATTTTTTTCTTGGGGTTTACCCGAGGGTTTTAAATCCGGGTTTTATTCTTCCCCTGGTACATATTAAACATAGAGGCGCCGAGGATAAAACCGGCCTGCGGTTTACTATTTTTTTTAAGAAAAATTAACTGATACAGATGTGTGGTTGTTAAGTTATTCATGCTGCAAATCAGATGAATGTATTGTAACTCGTATTGCAATGAATGGGTTAAAAATTTTCCAGCTCTTTAAGCTTTTCTTTCTATGTGCCAATCTATCATTTGTCTGGTTTACTAGCAGTACTGTTGTGGCATTACCCAGGTAGTTCTGTTTCTCGCTCTTCTCTCCTTAAGTTAGGATTCCGCCTGGTATACTTTCCATCGATGTACAACTATACCCCTACCTCCAGGTATTGCGCTTCTTGAATGGAAATGCCGAACATCCCCTTCGGCCAAATCTGTGTTTTCCTTTTTTTTTGTTTTTGTTTTCCTTAAGGGTTTGTCTACCCCTAATTGAATAGTCGAGTTATGGTTTCTATGAATTTTTCTCTGTTACAATTGTGTTTACTAAAAGCCGTCCTTATTACTGGGTTGTACTGCTCTACAGTTTTTCTAAAAATAACCCCTGGACTCTCTATGCCTGTTTATTTTTAATTCTCATGATACAGAATGAAGAACACTGTAATTAGCAGTATATATGAATAATTTTCAGATTTTCTTATCCTAAATTAACACAGAAAGAGATAACCCCATAATTTCGAAATCATCTTCTGTTTACGCATAACAAAACCTAAATGCATTTGAGGAAAGGAAAGAAAAATAAACAGTGCTCAATCCTCCTTCTAAACTGTATTCCATTTTTTTTTTAAAATTTGGCACCTAAATACTTAAAATTCACAGTAGTACTTATCTTTATCAACAGAAGTTTGAGCTGTTGTCCACCCAAACTTCAAGGGAGGCTATTACGTCCTCCACTTGCCCCCTAGCTCCAGAATCTGGACGGTGCCATGGGTTAATAGTGGAATAATCCTGCTGTGACCTCTGGATGGCCAATCCAATCACCAACAGACAATCTGGTCTTTCATAAGGGTTTTAAAAGTTATTTTCAACTGATCCTCCACCAGCTCTAGAAAATACTTCACCCCCTCCCAGAATTCACAGCACCCCCACTCCTCTTTCAAGATTCCATTTTATCCTTAGAGGAGTGGGTAACTGTTTCTCCAACTGTTCCCAACCACCTCCTATTCTTGGAAACTTTTTCCAACAGCTTAAAAGATTTTCTTTTCCTTAAGTAGTCCTCCTACTTTAATAATTTTCATCAAAATAATTTGTTTTTTTTTATAATAAAGTTTTAAGTCTTTTTTTTTTTACCAGAAAGTAAAATAATAAATTTCTTTAACTAGTACATACTAGTTAACTCTAATGAGGCTGTCACAACAAAGTATCACAGTACTTCGACCAACTAAGCTACTTGACTGGACTAGAAAACTACTTTATCCAAATAAAAATACCATAAAACATGCTTTCAGTTTTTAAAGGCGTCTCGTCAGAGGCCCCTGTTAAGGATGCTCTCCACCCTTTTCATGGACATTAACCTCTCCATCTCCAACTTCTTTCGATGTCTTTCTATGAAATCCTCCACCTCTTTGTCTACACTTTTAGCCTGAACTTCTTTAACATCCTCACTAGCTTTACCTGAATGTGCTGCATGGTGTTCTCCAACTTTAGCAGAAGTATTGTGATTCTCTTCAGGACTATCCTTAGATCTCCGCCCACCAAATAGCCATGAACTCCAACCAGAACTCTGCTGCTCTGGATTGTTCTGTTGAACAGGAGTCTCTGAGAATCGACCTTTGGATCTGTTAGCCATAACTGGCAAAGAAATCTAAAACTTTGCTTAGGATGTAGATATCTATTACTCACTGAAAACAATGCTTTGCCGGAATGGCTATATATAGTCACACATCGGTAGCCTAGAAAATAATTTATTTTTTATTTTCATATTCCCTTCGCATCAACTCTAGAAAATAACAAGTTATATTTATTTATTTGTAAGTTGTCATGCTTTTTCATATTCCCTTCGCATCAACTCTAGTGATTTGATTCGGATTACAAAAGCTTGGTTCCCCTCTCTGACGACCCTCATTATACGTCATATCCCACTTTACTTTTCTTAGAATTTGAAGTTTTTCTTCGATTGAATTTTTAAGTAAAATTGTAAAAAACGGAAATGGTTTTAGTCTTGCTTAAACACACCCTCGGTTAACTACACCCCCTACCCCCAAAACACATAATAAAAAAAAAACATTATGTTGGATCTTCACTTGTCATTAAATTAAACTACAATAACGACTCTACCTCTCATTGTCATGTCTGGAAATAAGTTGGTTGAATTGGCACTTACGAGTAATCCAAACCTAGATAGCCTTGACAATGACTCATTTAGGGAAATGATGGTTTCAAAAGGGAGACCAGGTTAAAAAAAAATCTTGGATCTTGAGTAAGTCTAAAAATTTATTTTGCTTCGTTAACCATAGTTGGGTTGCAATACTAATCAGGTGTGGTACATTTGACACATTCAATTCTCAATGAGAGTTACAAATAGGCCCTTCTAGAGTCTTAGTATTAGAGGTTGAGGTGGCATCCTTTCAAATATGGTAGTCAATTTTGACAGGTCAAATTCTGGGAGGCATAAATTTCTCATATGACTAGGCTTGGTGAAGTTATTACACAGTTGGAAAGTTACAAGTGTGTAGATTATGGAATCTAGGTCCATGGTAAGGGTGGACCATAAAAAGTGGTCACTTAAGGATTAAAAATGGTTCCTATTTTTTTTTCATTCTAAATTTTCCAAACTGGGACTACACATAAAAATGATCTTGCAAGACGATTCCTCTAATTTTTCTACTCTAAAAGCATTGGGATAGATGATAATTAATATATTCATCCATTCAAATATATTTTTGCGTGAACATGAAGAATGAGAAATGACCTCATTTCCTTAGGTTTGTTAGATGTCTATTGTTTTCCCTTCAAATTTGTCATTAAATGAGAATGAGAAATGACTTAATTTCCTTAGGTTTGTTAGATGTCTATTGTTTTCCCTTCAAATTTGTCATTAAATGAAACATTTGTATTTAACATTTCCAAAATGTTCCAAATGAAATTATAATGTAAAAGAAAAACCTAACTAATTGTTTTGGTTTTTTGTAAACAAAAGAATAAAAGAAAGCAAAGTAAGAAAAGAAAATGGATGTCAAACAATTTCTTTATGAATAGTAAATGTAACCCTAATTCTCATATTGACAAAAAAGAAATCAAGAATTCACATAATACAGGAATATAAGTGGCTATTTGGAAATCAATGTATCCAAGATTCCTAGGAGATTTTTCATTAAGAAACACTTAAATGGTGCATACACCAATATAGAGGTAAGATTATTTGGGTTACCTCTACATGATGGATTCAATTTTTGTGGCACTTAAAATATACATAAAATATGTGCACCTATTAGCCATAGTTTTTGGCTTTTTCATCAACTTGTTTGACATAAGTCTTTAGCTAATTTGGCATGGCATGTGCAACTTCTTACATGACTTTTCATTATAGAAGACTACAATAAACAAATATAGATGTTGTCTTTAGCGTTTATATTTTGCCATAACTATAATTATACCCATCTCACTTTTAAGCACTATACAATTAAAAAAAATACCCAAAATTTCTATTTCTTACTCATTTTCAATTACTCTACAGTATTAATAAAATAATTTAACAAATACTCCAAACTAAATTTAAAAACAATTTCATTCTAAATAATATACTTTAATATACTTTCACAACGACGTAAACACCGTCTTTATTTAATTTAAAATAGAATATTAAATATAAAATATTTTATAATTAACTCCATAAATTAAACAAAGATTAGATTCTACCAATACCATTGATGATTCAAATCTTCCATCGTCCTTTGCTACAACAAAAAATAATTTCTAACTCATATAACAACCTTAATTAGTGTTATGATTTATCACACTAATAGAGTAACATAAGATGAGGGACTCCGTCCCATACACTAGCAACGGAACTATACAAAAGTTAGATATATTTCATCACATAGATGCATGTGGCCATACGATTATATGTTATTTAATGATTTTGGTATAACACTAAGTCGCCTTAAACATACTTTTCTTTATTCATAACGTGACACATGATCACAAAGTCACTTCAAATCCCTAGAATAATCATAAGGTGAATTAAAGATGAGAAGGTAGATGGCAGTAGTCTATAGTATAGTGGCAAGATATTTCACATGATTTATGTTGCTTGCTTTTGTGGGAGAGAATCTATCTTAGCGCTCACAAGACGCACTATGAGTGGTGTTACTTTACGAAGTTCATATTGTACCAAATGTTCCTAAAATTATGGTGTACTTACATCATAGATAGATTTCACATATTCGATGGTACCATTAGATTCCCTTACGAAAATCAGTCATGAGTATAGTGTCAGATTCCCTTATGTTGCTTGCTTTTGTGGTAGAGAATCTATCTGAGCGCTCATAAGGTGCACTAGGAGTGGTGTTACTTTACGAAGTTCATATTATACCAAATGTTCCTAAAATTATGATGTACTTACATTATGATGTTTTTGAGATAAATTCAGAGTAAATTTCCACAGCACATCATAGACAAATTTCACATATTCGATAGTAAGGACACCATAGAATTGAAATATTTCAAGAAAATAAAATACAAACATTAATATCATATTTAGATACTATGAAATATTAGATGTGACCTTAGTGGGATGTGAGAGGTTTGGTATTATTTAGAGATTATGAAATATTAGATGTGACCTGAGTGGGATGTGAGAGGTTTTACTCTGGCTCTCTCAAAATTTAATAATTTGTTATGTTGTATTTTGACATGTTTTTAGAGGTTGTATAATTCATTATTATCATGTATCCTAGTGAATTTGGTTGAGTTGGAACGTGAAAGTAAAAGTAAATTAAGGTTAGGTTCATTAAGAAAAGAGCTATTCAGGGAGGAACTAAAAGTTTTAAGAGGGATACTAAGTTGAAATTATCATTGGACGTAGAGTTAATCGCTAAATTGTTTTTATTTGGCTAACTATAATCAAGCTTATTAGAGCCCTGAAAAAGCTCATGAAGCGCTAATAATCTATTAGAAGTGGTACCTTACTTAGAGATGTCAACAACCATAAAAATGTATGAATACATTTTATAGTGATTATAATGACATCCCTAAGCCATAATTTTAAACTCAACATAAGTCGGGTGAGGCGGGACGTGAATGATTCTCTTATTTTGGACAACAAAGAACATGAGCAATATCTAATATGTTCTTGTAATAAAGGTCATGTACTACTTTGAATGCCTGTGAATTATTTTCAATGCATTGTTTTGTTTCTAGTCCAATGAGATAATATTGTAAGCACATTGTTTTGAACATGATTGCAAATGAAAATATGATATATTATTTAGAGTGTTTTGGATAGTTATAAATAAAATAAATTTAAACATTTTATATTTTCAATAATTTTCAAATTATCATCATTACAATTAGATTACACAATATTTTGATATATTATTTAGAGTGTTTTGAATAGTTATAACTAAAATAAATTTAAACATTTTATATTTTCAATCATTTTCAAATTATTATCATTACAAGTAGGTTACACAATATTTTCTAAGATTGTAATTTTAGGTGGATGAATTTGTTTTTTTTTTTTATTTCTAAATAAATTTAACACCTTAAAATAACCCAATTCAAATAAATATTAAATATTAAAATATGATATATAGAATCCCATCAATCCAAAACTATTGTTTGATTTCCAGAAAAAAATAAAAAAATCAATTTCTCTTCCCATTATATTGAATGGATTGAAAAGAGAAAATTCAAAGCGCATTTACTATTATACAACATTATGAATGCACTTGAATTTTTCGTGCAATTGCACATGGTTCGTGGAATGGCAAAGGTGAAGTCAAGATCCGACGGCCGCTGCAACAACATTATTGTGAAATAAGACCCAACTTCTCTGGACCAATCACAATTTAGGAAATTTTCAATTAATATAATTGAAAAAATAAAATAATTTTTTTAATAAAATTAATATTATAAAATTACATTTGATTTTTTAATTTTTGGTCAAAGGACAACTATTTCAAGTTCAAGGCATAATCCAATGCTTAGGGATAATAATATGACATTGGATAGTTTTATCATTAATATTGATGGAGTTATCATTAAGATTGCATGAGAATTAATAGAATCTAGAAAAATTGCAGAATGTTTTGTATTAAAATTATATTAAATTTAATAAAATTTTGTGGAAACTAAATTTCATATAAATAATTTTATTGAAAATTGAATTATTATTATATATATTATAAAATTTACATTTAGTAATAATATTTAATAAAAATGTATATTTTCAAAAATACAAATTATAATTAAGAAAAAATATTTTTATCTGATAGTAGTTATCATAAAATAATGGAAATTTAGGTATAATCTTGACAAAAATTTGTGGAATTTTTTGATAATTCAGGTCACAGTTTTCAAGTTTTAAGATTTTGAATATATTCTAGTTTTTAATAATGCTGAATCTATTTCCATCATTAAAAAAACTAATTCAAACACTATAATTAAATTTCTTGAAAAATTTCTCACAAATTCTAATAAAAAATTTATAAAACAAAATTCTAACCTTATTAAATAACACCTAAAATATTTATAATTACTCCAAATCATCTACCAACCAAAAAAACAAACAAACAGTGAGAAAAAAGGCATTTTCACAAATTATAATAACATTCCAAATATTATCAAGGTTTTACGCCCATAACGTTGCTCATACTGATATAAATCCTTACAATATAGAAAATTAACTCCATTTTTTTGTTTTTTCTTGGGCTGTAACGCCCCTACGCTGACTCACAGGAAGGGGCCTCACCTTGGTACAACTGTTAGGGCCCTGATCAGAAAGACTTTGGAGAATCGAACCCATATCTCTTGACAAAGGGCCAAAGACTCTCAGAAGACTTGGGAGAATTGAATTCATGCCTTGTAATAAAAGTTTAAACACCTCTTTTCAGTGAGTGAAAACCAACTATTAAAACGCCTCACTTTACCATAACGGTTAGGGCCATACTCAGAAAACTACTCGACTGGACTAGAAAACTACTTTATGCAAATAAAAATACCATAAAACATTATACACTCTGAGGAAGGGCTTTCAGTTTTTAATGGCGTCCCATCAGAGGCCCCTGTTAAGCATGCTCTCCACCCTTTTCATGGACATCAACCTCTCCATCTCCAACTTCTTTCGCTGTCTTTCTATGAAATCCTCCGCCTCTTTGTCTACACTTTTAGCCTCAACTTCTTTACCCACCGGTTTAACATCCTCACTAGCTTTACCTGAATGTGCTGCATGGTGTTCCTCAACTTTAGCAGAAGAATTGTGGTTCTCTTCAGGACTATCCTTAGATCTCCGCCCACCAAATAGCCATGAACTCCAACCAGAACTCTGCTGCTCTGGATTGTTCTGTTGAGCAGGAGTCTCCGAGAATCGAACCTTGGATCTGTTAGCCATAACTGCCACAGAAATCTAAAACTTTGCTTAGGATGTAGATATCTATTCCTCGCTGAAAATAATGCTTGGCCAGAATGGCTATATATAGTCTCGGATCGGTAGCTTAGAAAATGAGCTAAGTAATTTACTTCTTATTTTTTTCCTTAAGTTGTCATGCTTTTTCAGATTCCCTTCGCATCAACTCTAGTGATTTGAGTCGGATTACGAAAGTTTGGTTCTGCTCTGTGACGACCCTCATTATACGTCATATCCCACTTTACTTTTCTTAGAATTTAAAGTTTTCTTGATTGAATTTTTAAGTAAAATTATAAAAAACAGAAAATCGTACATGCACATAACATGATATGTATTGTGCATTATATGTATGACACTAAAGTTTAGTTGATTCCAAGCTCTAGTGTAATTGTGTTAAGTTTGGGAAGTTTTTGAATTGCATCCACTGAAATATTGGTAATATTGGAATCATCAGTTTTGATTTATGAATTTTACATAATTTGGCTTTTTTTTTTAAGACATTGAATCAATTTATATATTCAAAAATCAATTTAAAAATAAAAATAAAAAACAAATTGATAAAATATTGTTTCACTAGACCAAAGACTTCAAAACATAGAATAGTTAGACAATGTCTATTCTAAATGTATGAGTGACTTAAGTATGTTAGCTATAGTAGTGATATAATTAAAGACGAATGTAAGGTTTTAAGAAGGAAACCAACTTAAAACTAGTCTTGGATCTAGAGTAAATCTATATTTTATTATTGGTTGATAAACTATAATTTGTCTCGTTAGAGACCTCGAAAGCTCACAAGGCACATGTAGTAGTAGCAATAGCCTACCTAGGGGTGTTTAGAATCTCAAAATAAATATTGACCAAGGATTTTAGGGATTCCAATGATTTATCATATCATTTTTTTTAATTCAACAATTATTGGGCAAGGTTGGATGCAAATGGTTTTAGTCTTGCTTAACACACACCCTCGACTAACAACACCCTCGACCCCCCAATACAAATAATAAAACAAATAGTATGTTGGACCTTCACATGCCATTAAACTACAATAGCGACTCTACCTCTCATTTTCATGTATGGAAATAAGTTTGTTGAATTGGAACTTATGAGTTATCCAAATCTAGATAGCCTTGACAATGACTCATTTGGGGAAATGAGGGTTGCAAGAAGGAGATCAAGTTAAAATATCCCTTGGAGCTTGAGTAAGGCTAGAATTTTATTTTTCTTTGTTAAGCATAGCTGGGCTTGCTAGGGTCCTGAAGATCACAAGTCATAAGCTATCTAGGAGGAGTGGTAGCTTACCGAAGAGTCTTAATGACTGTAGAATAAACATTGAATAGGTTTCCTAGGGATTATAATAACCTCTCAAGTCATAAATTTAATTGCAATACTCATCGGGTGTAGTACATGATGAGAATGGTTTTTTCTTGCTTTGGAAAATAAAAACATGAGAGGTGTCTAACAATATTTTTGAGGGAGAAAAAAATGTAATTTTTATTAAAAGAAAAATAAAAATTACATAGTGTAGACACACCATGTGTGTGTGTAATACTGAGTCAAAACATGTCTGATACAAAATTCATGAAACAAGGTACATAGGCCCACTGAAAAACCCAAAGAATGGCACTATAAAAATCCTAGAAATAGAAAATCAATACAATTAGAAAATGTGATAGAAAAACCCAACTAGGAGGACATAAAGCCCACAAATAAAGGGTTGCAAAAATACTAGGCCAAACCCTGAGAGGAGAAAAGGACAAGGCTAAGAAAAAAATGATCACTCCAAAGAAATGGATGATGCACCCCATTGCTAAAACCAAAGAGAAGACGTAATTTTTTTTTTTCATTGAGCCCATAAGAACGCCCATGGAAACAAAAACTCTAGTGACAAACTGGACAACACAATGAAAATAACGTCGAGAAGATTAACACACACCATCAACCATAATTTATGGCAAGAAGACCTCTAGTAGCGAAAAAAAATGGCCATGGGTCCCCATACAGGGACCTAACATCAACTTTAGAAGACAAGGTGAATGAAGCTATAATGCAGGACCAAGAAAAACAACGACATTGTGGATGGAAACTAGCAAAACCCCATGTCAACCAAGAAGCCAACAACCACACCATTAAAGAAACATTCCAAGCCTGAAAAAGTAGATACACTCGCCAGAGTAGATGTAGAAAACACCAACTCCATAAAAAAACAATGAGGCTTGGACCAGGGGGTTAAGGCAACTAGGGTTCTAGCCATTCCATGCCTCGCTAAATGCACATAAACCACTTTCGAAGGAGAGAATAATGATATTAGAGACTATTATCATAAGAGGAATAGGGGTTCCACAAAAAAAAACCAATGAAGGCACGTTGGTCTACAATACCCACCACTAGAGTTTTCTTCGCGCTTCTATGTAATAGCTCTCCCTATGTTCCTTTAAAATATTCCAATACCTAACATGTTCTTATAAGATGATGTATTATTTTTAATGCAAATATATATATTTTTAGTGCATTGTTTTTGTTTTGAGTTAACTTAGGAATTAGTATGATTTATTATTTTCGGTGCATTTTTTTTAGCATTATTGCACATGTAAATATGATATTTTATTTTGAGTGATTATAAATAGAAGAAGACTAAACATTCTACATTTTCGATCATTTTAACATAGTAATCATTTTAATTCAATTAGGTGGCCATTGGAAATTTTGGGTTAAGGAAAGTATTGTGATAATGCAAATTAGATTTGGCACCAATCATACCTAATATACCAAAATTGTGATATTTTCAATTCCATCAATCCATAATTATTATTTTTGGATTTTATGAAAACATATCAATTTCTCTTCCCACTATAACACTTTTAGACTACAACATTATGAATATGTTTGGAATTTTTAATTATTTTTTTAGTAAAATATTTTGAATATTATTATAAATATGTTTACATTTTGGCATCAAGGGCTAGCTTAATTGGTTGAATCCTCCATCCAATTTATGTTTCTAGTATGAGGTTATACATTATAGGTTAAAATATAGTGTAGTCTTAGAGGTTTACGAATATTTATTCTATTTAGTGGCTGACTTGCCCTTTAGTTAGATATTTCAAGAAGAGAAGGACTTAGGAGATATCTCTAAAATATTTTATAAGGAAAAGGAGGGGGTGAAGAGGGTCGGCCAAAGGCCGTGAGTCACAGGATGTGAGTGTGTGTATGTTTGTAGAGGGTGAGGTTGAGTGAAGTATCGAGGGCCACGTGAGGGGTTAAGGGAGAGTAGGAAGTAGGGGTAAGCACGAGAGCAGAGCGCTGAGTTGGGGAGAGGTTGCGGGGCAGGGAGGGGATCGGCTGTGGGATGGGGGATTAGCGGGTTAGAATAGGGAGGTGCGTGCGGGGCGTAGGGGGTGAGAGCCGTTGTGTGCTGAGTTTTATTTTTTTTTTTATTTTTTATTTTTAAACAAATGTAAGAGAGTAGAATGATAACAGGAGAAATGCAGATTTTATAGTAGAATTGGAGAATTTCATAGATATACAGCAGAATGGAATTTTTCAACAGAATAACTTTCAGAAATTGCAGAGAAAATTTCGCCGGTAAAAAATCAGAAATTTTTCTAATAAAAACCAGAAACTTCTTCTTCAGAAACCCATTTTAAAATGGTATTTCAGCAGCTCTTCAAAATGCGGAATTTAATAGGCAGAAATTGCAAGAAGAAATCATAATGAAAACCTTTAGATGCGCAGTGTTGCTCTTCTTCAAAACCACTGCTGCTCTTCTTCAAAATACCTTTCTGAATGTTGCTTCTTCTCGAATGTAGCAAAATGGGATCGCCGTAAACAATCTCTCGTAGTGTTGGGTAAAAATTATCAGAATTTTTGCGTACATGCACAAAGCATAAACAAAATGGCTCACTCAAGGCTGAGCTAAGCAGAACGTATCGCCGCCGATACCATGTTAAAATATACACATGGTGTATGAGGAAGATAAACACACACACAACAAGAGACTCAACACACAATGAATGATAAGCGTGTAGCTCTCATATTTTTCCATTATACATGATGTACATTTATAGTACAATGGTGTGACTCTTGGTTTCACATTCCAAGGTCACTTGGACTCCATTGTGACTTTTCGCATTCCACACCTACCCATGGAGGATTAGGTGTTCCAATAAAGATTAAGATTTATAATAGACATAATAACTCTAATATTTATGTTGAAGACATCTTTTAAGGGAGTATTAGTGCTCCAAACCTTTGTCGCTAAAACTTGTAGTCCCAATTATGCTCGAAATGGATATGGTAGCTATTATTTGACTTTTCTAACCACTTTCCACCTTTTCTTTAAACATCCACTTGCATATTTTTAATGAGTGGCGCTCAAAATTTTCTTCTCCTTAGCTAACCATTCTGACGAAAACTTTCCATACATATTAGATGTTCTAATGTTATATCCACCAATCATTCTAATATGATTTCTTGGGATTTTCCCACCATATTCAATCTAACATAATTTACATATCACCCCCAAGATATACATTGCACTCACATTTTTATGAATTGTGGATATTAAATTACAAAAAATGAAGGGCATACCTTAGTATGTCACCTAATCTTGCTTAATGAGTTGATTTTGTTTATGGATTTAACTGGGTGATTCCATAAATAAAATATTTCTTGATTGATACACCCATGAACCATACTGCACCAAATGTATGGTTATGAAAAAGGTGATGGGGAAGGTATTATCAATAGACATTATTTCTTTAGTTAAGTCACCAAAGACATTGTTAATTATTCAATGACATGTCATTTTGGTTGATGCAAATATTATTGTAATATCTCCACGATATCTTTGTGTTCTATTTAACTACAATGATAGTATTCACGGTATTCTTTAATTAGTGAGAAGAAACCAAATAAAAAATCCCTTATATAATATTAGATGGTTCACTTCTATGCATGGACAACCAAACACCTTTCCTTTTTTCTTTCTATCATCTTTGACTATGTGATTTCAGTAGAAATAATAATGGACATAGTGCACCTAACAATGTTATAGAGCTTATATTAAGGCCTTTAGAAGCTCCATTAATTTTACTAGCCTACTAAATGATAACAAACTTATTATTTTGTGTGAAATTGTTAATGGAATTCTTATGGGAAGAATGGAAAAAATTGCCCCTTTTTTAAGAAAAAAAATAAAAAATAAAAGAAACACAAAATACATTGGATAAGGGAAAGAATGTGCTATTACCTTTCATAATATTCAATATTTCACACATATATTTTCCATCATCCTACCTCAAAGGTCTAATTCCATGTTTATTCTCTTACATATGTTTCGAAGTTGTTAGATGGGATTTCAACTCCCATTACATTATTTTGCTAGGATTGTCTAATTTAATTGGTTACTAGGAGAATTGTTATTTATTTTCTTCATAAACATGGTTTCACTTGATTCTTCCTTTTAGACAATTATTACACTTATATTCCCCTTTTTATTACACTAATTCCTATTCTTCAAAGTTCTCATTTGATTCTCTTCCATTATCATCAATATCATCCACAATCTTCACATTTTTACTCCAATCTTGATCAAATTCATCGTCCCTTGAACTTTCATTTTCAACAATAAAATTTTTTAATGTTGAATTAATGGTTTTATTGAAATTTTAGATTTGGTAAGGCCTACATAAAAAATATTCTTTATAATTTTCTCTCTGAATTCAAATTGTTTCCATTTGTAGGTTTCTGCTTTCTTAGTTTCTTTAATTCATAATTGGTGGAGTAGTGCACTTAATTTATATCACATGATTATTGTGAGGGAA
Source organism: Pinus albicaulis (assembly GCA_034641835.2). Lineage (NCBI taxonomy): Eukaryota > Viridiplantae > Streptophyta > Pinopsida > Pinales > Pinaceae > Pinus > Pinus albicaulis. Next base: position 1,389,659,159 of record CM076570.1, read on the forward strand.
TAACAATCATGAAAGAATAAGAATAATAACAACACAATTTCTCATTCTAAGGAAAGATAGAGAATAATAACAACAATAATGAGTCTACAATATTTTAGGTTGAAGATGACAATGGTCCACTTGTTGAAAGATACAATGGTCATTTTTTTCAAGGCTCTTTCAAGATTAACAATAAGAGATATAGAAGTGACCAAGGTGAAATCCCATCATGAATAATTGGTTATAGCAACTTATTGGATGATTGATATGTAGAAATGTGTTGAATGATTGAGATAGGTGCCATGGAATAAACAAATGGAAAGTTATGTAGAGAATGTAGGTGTGCACAAAAATCACTATGTTGATAGGAATATGCATATTAATCACATCATTAACATGAACTTGTACATATATTTAATATTAAATCAACATAATCTTTCATGCCAAATGGAGATGGATTGATAATTATTGTATCTTCCATCTTAATAAACCAATTTGAATGTGTATTGATATTATAAAAAATCCCTTTATCATCGAGATAATAAGACTAAAACTTGTTATCCAATAAGTACGAAAGAATTGAGACCTTCATACCAAACCCTATTCGTAGACCACTATTTCATCAATGTCTTGTGCAACAAACATTTAATTGGTATAATCAAATGATTCACTGCAACATATTGCAACTCAACTACCAAATAAATCCAAGCCAAATTCAACTCATAAACCCTCAATAAATTTTGAACGAAAAAATGAAAATTAATTTTAGATAAATGATAGCAATCGACTTTTATCTTAGGATAACATATTAAAATAAGACTCAAAAGCAACTTTTACTATATCCATAAAATATCCAACTAAAATAATTAATAATTCAATTTGAATTGTTAAGTTAATAGTAATTTTTTTTAAAAAGTCGGAATAAAATTCAATTACCTTCATTCACACTCAAAACTATTTCCTATTCATATGCTTTGTTCCATATAGTAATCTACTATAAGCCTACTTAGTGACAATATTTATCTTGGACTACTCTTTTTATCCATAAAGTGGGATCATGGTTCCCTCACCTCTTTATATGGCTATATTATTTTTATCTCAAATGTTATTCAACATATAATAGAACAAAAATTCTTATAACAACTCTTCCAATTTTTGTTTCTATTCCTTAGTAAAGCCCTCCAAGGATGCCTTAGCTTTCATGGACACCTTTACATATTGATTTTCTCTTAAAAGAAACAAAACATATTTCTTGCTAGAAGTGATCATCATTTTAGCCAGATTGGAACTTACCAATGAGATCTACAACTTTCCCTTGTGTGCGTTGATGATGAAGGATTTTACATCCTTGATCATGTGATATTGGTTGGATATTTACGTGAATATTGCATCTTGCAAGTACATCTAAGGACTACCAAACACAAATCAACATGTGTCAAGTGGAACTAAATCCACCCCTACCTCATCAAAATTTAGCACTAATAGAATTAATCTACACAATTTGGTTACCTTTATCTTTTCCTCCTTGTTGACCCATCCCAATGGATATGGGCTAGGATGATCATGAGTCTCTAGTCCTAATTTTTTGACCAAATCTAAGATTATGAGATTCACCTGTGACCCTAAGTCAAATAGAGCATCAATTTTTGTCTTTCTAACATGTATCTTTATATGGAAGAGTCTGGCCATTTCCTTCTCTTCCTATTTCTAAAGGCTACTAAAATTATCCCCCTTCTACACTAGTGGAAAAACAATCTTCTCATCCACGTTCAAGCTAATTTAGACTTGATTACTTGAATTTATGGCCATGAGAGCTATAACAACTAGTGATTTAAGTTCAAAGTATCAATCCCACATTGATAAGTTTTGATGCCAACTTTATCTTCCATGTTGAATAGGGACTATGAATGGTTCACAACACTTGAATTGGCTTTATCCTTCTTTGGTTACTCATTAGACTCCCCATTTGGTTCTTCCCAATCCGTCAATCTCCCCTTTCATTTGACCTCTAAATTAGAACCTTCATCTTCCTCGAATAACATAAGCTTATTGGTCAAGGCTTCCATGAGTAGGATAATATTATGGTTTATATATATGTCTTATGCTTTCAATGGTGAAAACCTCTCCTTTGTTGGATCTTGAGGGTCATAAATAGATTTGTTAACCATGACCAATGTTTTATGAGTTGCAGCTTAACTAATTTGGATCTCCCACAACTCCCCATAATATACCCAAATAAACTTTCTCAAATACCAATATGATCTATAAACTACCATGGATATTCAACTACATAGTTTGTCACAACATATATACAAAAATATAATGAAAATATAAAATCTACACTATGAGGGTCAAATTTTCGCTAGATTTCTAGATTCATTAAATACTGTTTTAGTCTTATGCATGCAATTCATGAAATACATAAATTAGAGAACATACAAAAATAGAGTCAACCAAAACCATAATAACACAAGATATGACCCAGGAAACCCTTACGGGAAAAAATCGATTGGAAGGTGAGGTTTTTGTGGTCTCTTTTTCTATGAATGGAAATGTATGCAAGTACAAGGAAGTGATACCTATGGCCCATGGGCTACTATAGTAAACAAACCATCTCTTTCTCTCTCTCTCTCTCTGCATTGTCATCTACTTTCTCATCTATGGAAAAAATGCACTCGAATAGAATAACATGGACTAATAGCCAAATAGTATTTATATTTGAAACATTCAACTCTCAATGTGAGTTAAAAAACGGCCCTTCTAGAGTCTTAATCATATTTTCCACATGTATAAACCATTTTCCATAGGTAATAGAGGTTGAGGTGGCATCCTTTCAAATTATGGTAGTCAATTTTGACAGGCCAACTTTTGGGAGACATAACTTTCTCATACGAATGTGATTGGCGAAATTATTACATAATTGGAAAGTTATAAATGTGTATATTATGGAATCTAGGTCCATGGTAAGGTTGGACCATAAAAAATGGTCACTTAAGGATTAAAAATGGTTCCTAATTTTTTTTCACTCGAAATTTTCCACACTAGGACTAGACATAAAAATGACATTGTAAGATGATTCCTCTAATTTTTCATCTCTAAAAGCATTGGGATAGATGCTAATTAATATATTGATCTATTCTAGATCAATAAATCAATACACTTTATAGAGATGGACTATGTGAACATGAAGAATGACAAATGACCTCATTTCCTTAGGTTTTTTAGATGTCTATTGTTTTCCCTTCAAATTTGTCAATAAATGAAACAATTGCATTTAACATTTCCAAAATGTTCCCAATGAAATTATAATGTAGAAGAAAAACCCAACTAATTGTTTTGTTTTTTTTGTAAACAAAAGAATATAAGCAAGTAGAAAAAGAAAAGAACATGGGTTCCAAACAGTTTTTTATGAATAGTAAATGCAATGCCATTTCTCATATTGACAAAAAAAAAAATCAATAATTCCCATAATACACGAATTTAAGTGGCTATTTGGAAATCAATGTGTCGAAGATTCCTAGGAGATTTTTCATCAAGCAACACTTAACTGGTGCATACACCAATATAGAGGTAAGATTATTTGGGTTAGATTTACATGTTGGATTCAATTTTTGTGGTGCCTAAAATATACATAAAATACGTGCACTTATTAGCCATAAAATATATGCACCTATTAGCCATATTCGATTTATGGCTTTTTCTTCAACTTGTTTGACATAAGTAAGAAATTAAACTTTAGCTAATTTGACATTGCCTACGCTTCTTGCATGAATTTTCATTATAAAGGACCACAATAAACAAATATGGATGTTGTCTTTAGTGTTTATATTTTGCAAAAACTATAATTATACCCATCTCACTTTTACACATTATACAATAAAAAAAATTACTCAAAATTTCTATTTCTTACTTATTTCCAATCAATTTTCAATATTAATAAAATAATTTATCAAATACTCAAAACTAAATTTAAAACAAATTTCATTCTAGATAATATACTTTCACAGTAACTTAAATGCAATCTTTATTTAATTTAATTTAAAATAAAATATAAAATATAAAATATTTTATAATTAACTCCACAAATTAAATAAGATTACATTCTACCAATACCAATGATGATTGAAATCTTTCATCGTCATTTACAACAAGAAAAAAATAATTTCTAATCATATAACAACCTTAATTAGTGTTATCATTTATCACGCTAATACAGCAACATAAGATGAGGGATTGGGTTTGCTCCGTCCCATCCAGTAGCAACGGGGCTTAATATTATCATATATTAGATGAAAAAACGCTAAGAATAGGAACTATACAAAAGTTAGATATATTTCATCACATATTAGATGCATGTGGCCATATGATTATATGTTAATTAATGGTTTCGGTATAACAGTAAAGGAAAATTAATAAAAGCCTTAAAAACCTATCAACATTCTATCAATCATCCATACTTCCCTTAATCATTTAAGGTGACACATGATCACAAAGTCACTTCAAATCCCTAGAATAATCATAAGGTGAATTAAAGATGAGAAGGGAGCTGGTAATAGTCTATGGTACAATTAGATTCCCAAAGAAGGTCAGTGATGAGTATAGTGTCAGATATTTTACATGATTTTGTGGGAGAGAATCCATCTTAGCGCTTAACAGGCCAACCATGAGTGGTGCTACTTTACGAAGTTTATATTGTACCGAATGCTCCTAGAATTATTATGATGTACTTTCATAGATAGATTTCACATACTCGATAGTAAGCACACCATAGAATTTACATATTTCAAGAAAATAAAATATAAACATTAATATCATATTTAGAGATTATGAAATATTAGATGTGACGTGAGTGGGGTGTGAGGTTTTACTTTGGCTCTCTCAAAATTTAATAATTTGTTAGGTTGTATTTTGGCATGTTTTAGAGGTTTTATATTTCATTATTATCATGTATGGTAGTGAATTTGGCTGAGTTGGAACGTGCAAGTAAATTAAGGTTAGGTTCGCTAAGCGAAGGGTTATTTAGGGAGGAACTAAAAGTTTTAAGAGGGATATTAAGTTGAAATTACCATTGGATTTATGATAAATTGTTTTTATTTGGCTAACTACAATCAAGCTTATTAGAGTTTTGAAAAAACATATGAAGTGCTAACAATTTATTAGAAGTGGTAGCTTACTTAGAGATGTCAACAACCATAAAAATGCATTGAATACATTTTCTAGAGATTATAATGACTTCCCTAAGTCATAGTTTTAAACTTAACATAAGTTGGGTGAGGCGGGATGTGAATGGTTTTCTTTTGTTTTGGACAACAAAGAACATGATCAATATCTAATATGTTCTTCAAGGTCATGTATTATTTTGAATGCATATATATTATTTTCAATGCATTGTTTTGTTTTGAGTCCAATGAGGTAATATTGTGAATACATTGTTTTGAACATTATTGCAAATGCAAATATGATATAATATTTAGAGTGTTTTGGATGTTTATAAATAAATAATTTTAAACATTATACATTTTCAACCATTTTCAAATTATCATCACTAGAATTAGGCTACATAATATTTGCTAAAATTATAGTTTTGGATTGATGAATTTGATTTGATTTGATTTGATTTATTTAATTTAATTATTATTATTATTATTTAAGTTCAAAAAGAGATTTAACACCTTAGAATAACCCCAATGCAAGTATATATTAGAATGTTAAAGTATGATATATATACAGTGCCATCAATCCAAAATTATTGTTGGATTTTAAGGAAAAAAAAATCAATTTCTCTTCCCATTATGTTGAATGGATTGAAAAGGGAAAATTCATAGTGCATTTACTATTATACAACATTATGAATGCGCTTGAATTTTTAGTGATTGTTCATTTTTAGTAAATTATTTTGAATATTAGTATAAACCTAACTACGTTTTGGCTTTAGGGGTTAGTTTAATTAGTTGAACTATAGATCCAATGCATTTGCTTAATTACTTGAACTATAGATCCAACACATCACTACCATGACGTTACATATGATGAGAAGAAAACTAGTATACTGTTAGAGGTTTAAATTTTGTTATTGCAACTTGGGGTTGAACCACCCATTATTTGGATATTCCAATAAGAGTTGGATTAAGGAGAGATCCAAAAAAAAATGTATTGGAAAATCATACATGTACTTAAGATTTATAATAAACATAATCATTATTATATTTACACCAATGTCATTTTTTAAGGGAGTGCTTTAAATCTTCATGGTTGAAACCTGTGCTCCAAAATATAATAGACTTAGATAACCACTTGTTAGATTTTCTTTGAATTTTCCAACCAATTGTCACCTATACTTTACAAATATAATTGCATTTTTTTACTCGGTGTAACCTCTCAAAGTTTTATCATCTATGAATGATAATATTTCCCCTTACCTAACCATTCTAATTTCCGTTTTTCATGGATATTGTATGCTCTAACCTTGTATCCTATAATCTTTCTAATATGATTTGATGGGATTTCCCTACCATATATAATTTGATCTAGTTTTCCTATCACCTCGAATATTTACAATGCACTCACAAGTAGTAGTTTGTGGATTGCAATAAATGAAGGGAGGGAACCTATGGTGACCATGCTCACTTTCAACATTCTTTCTACTAGTATACAAAATATTTTATTCTTCCTACACTTTTGAAAAGATAATACCAACCATTCTAACCTTCTAGCTCATCAAAAAATATATATTTTTTGAAACATATATAACTCTTACTACTTTTCAAGCACATAGATAGAATTTAAAAAAAGATCTGGGTAATCCGTTACATTTAGTAATATTTGATAAAATAAATATAGTCTTACTTAATGTTAAACATCATTACCATCACAATCATCATTTTCCAATAATTGTAAATTCTCCAACTCTTCTTACTTCTTTAACAAGAATCTCAATATTTTCATTGTATGTAATTTTGATACTCATCTTTAACTTCATTTCACTTGTTCAATGATATATCCTTTATACATTATTCTTTCTTGTTAGTACATGCATCGTCAGGGACTATAGAATTCATCTCTCAATCAAATTGCATTGATCGTGTATTATTTTGTTGTTATTTTGCAATTTAACCAAATTTTTTGGGAAAGTGTTGGATTTTCCTATTTTTGCATGAATTCAAAAATAATATTATAATTTTATGAAATCTTATTTCTAATTTATGATTGGCTTGACAATTTTTTATGGGACAGAATTCCCGTGGTGGAGAGCATTTTATTTTTGGTATTTATCAGTGCTTGACAATTGATTTAAATATTAGAAAAACGCATCTCCTTAGGTCGCAATACCATCTCTGAGTGCCTTGGAATTAGTGCTATGAAATTAACACTGACACTATTATGGAGCTTATCTTCTCCATGATGACAAAACTTTCGTGTTTGTAGGTCCTTTTCTTAGGTCAATTTGGGGGGGTAACGGGGGTGGCTAAACAAGTTGTTGTGCATAGATACTTTTAAAAAATTCAAGATCATATATAATATGAATGTTTAAGGAGGACAAGGTGCGTGTAGGGAAACAAGAAATATTATTATGTCTCATTGTTCAAAGCTTTTATTGTGCCGAGTACGAGGTATTTATGAGGGAGCAATTGCATAGCTTACACTGACACTTTTATGGTACTTATCTTCCCCATGATGATAGAATTTACATGGATGCAAATCCTTTGCGTGGGGGGTTGGGGTTGCTATACAAGTCGTTGTGCAAAGATGCTTTTACAAATTCCAAAATCGTATATCGCATGAATATTTACGGAGGACGAGGTATGTATAGGGAAATGAGAAATATTATAATGTTTCGTTGTTTAAAGATTTTACTCTGCGGAGTATGAAGTATGTACGAGAGATTATTTGCGTAGATATTTTGATTTTAGAGCTACAAATCTCTATGGAATGATTAATATTACTAATTTCCATTGTGCGGGGTGGTGCATAGGGCATTATTTAACTATTAATGTTAATCTATGAGAGGTGGAGGGGGGGTGCTACAGAAGTAGTTGTGTGTATATATTTTTTTACAAATTTCCAGATCGTATATAATATGAATGTTTACGGAGGACAACGTATGTGCGAGGGAAGAAGAAATATTATTATGTTTCGTTGTTTGGAGATTTTACTATGCAGAGTATGAAGTATATGCGAGAGATAAGTTACATAGTGATTTTGATTTTATAGTTATGAATATTTACATAATTATTAATATTGTTAATTTCCATTGTTCGGGGTGTTGTGTAGGGAATTGTTAAACTATTGATGTTAATCTGTGAGATTTTTTGCATAGAATGGATAATTGGGTTATATAGGAGGCATATGTGTTTTCTATTAACGAAAAAATTATGAAAAATAAGGTATGTGCAGGAGAACAAGGGGTTTCACAAGTGCTCTGAAAATGTGTTATTACTCTGAACATTGGTGTTAGAATTGAATATTTGCACATTACAGTGTTTTTTTGGGAGGTTTCATTATGCAGATCTTTTATTATGATGGGGATTTCGCAGAATGGGGGGTACATGTGGAAATTATTGTTAAACCCAGTAATGTTAATCAATTATTATTATTATGTTTCATTGTTGAATATTTTATTGTGCAGTGTATGAAGTATGTGTGAGGGACCAATTGAGTAGAGATTTGATTTTATAACCATGATTTTTTCTAGAGGACAAGGTATTTGTGAGAGAACATAATGATTAAAATTGTTATTTTTCATTGTGCATAGTGGTGCATCTGAAAATTATTGTTAAAATAGTAATGTTAATATGTGATATTTTTGCGCAAAAAATGTGGTCCATATGCATTTTTGTTATATTGGAAGAATATGTGCTTTCATAGGTGATGAATAAACTGGAAAACAAGTTATGTGTGGGAGAACATTGTGTTTCATGACTACTATGACTATGTTATTGCTCTAAACAGGGGATGTGTGGGACATTTCATTGTGCAGATATTTGACTGTGTGGAATATGAGATATGATTGATGATTTATAGAAATACAATTAATTGCTCTAATGTTCAAAAATTTGAAGAAATATTGACATGAAGTTATTCTAAACTTATTTTCTTTATTAAAAAAAAAAAAAAAACTAACAACTATGTAAATTTCTACATGTCCTCGATATCATAAGTGAAGTGGGCTTCATTAAATTCTCGTTGAATATAATAAGTGGGGGTACCTTGGTTAATGTTTGTGATATCATCATCTCTTTCATTATCATCTTCTTCAACGTCCTCGGCTAAATTATCAAGAAAAAAAATAATTTTTCATTTTCCAATTGCAATTCTTTCCATATTTAATTGTAGTATTTCCATTTTGTGATTAGGAGGTCGAAATGGATGCATGATTCAAATTCAATCATTTCAATATTATTTTAGACCAAATCAATGAAAACTTCTAGAGCACAGAGTAGTCTAACTAGAGAAGCAGTGAGCTCTTGCAATACAAGTCTAAAATTCCGTCCCCTAGACTTTAATTTGCGTTAAAGTTGGAAATAAACTTGCCGAATTACAATTCTAATATGTGACTCTATGTTTTCAGGGTTTCTCTTTCAATTTAAATATACCATCAATGTAATTTTCATTGATTTTGAGCCTCTGTTTTTGTCAATAATGTTGGTTTTGAGTTCGTGAATTGTAAATGCTCATTATCTAAAGGACGTGTCGAGAATGGTGTATGGGCGAGAAAACAAGGGTGAAAAAGGAAATTTATGCAATCGACATGTGGTTAATTTAACTATGAAAATATTTAGCATTAAATTATTATTTTGTTTCCTCTTATGAAGCTTTCCTTATGCAAAAATTTTACTGTGCAGAGGATGGATAATGTATGCAAGAATGGTGGTGCAAACGAAAACTAATTTTGAACTATTTTCATTAAAAAAATTTATAGGTTTAGCTTTATAGAATCAAGGACGTGCATAAAACGAGATATATGCGAGAGAATGCAGGTGCAAAGGGAGATTTATAACTTTAATCCGTAATGTATGATATTTCACATTTTGTTATTATATATATAATAATTTGGTTAAGTATGGATTTTTTAGTTTCATTTTCTACGATAAAAGAATCAAACATATTTCATTTTGTGGAGTTCTTTGTCACGTTCGGTACAAAGTTTAGTAATTTTTTTTGCAATTCCTTGAATTAAAATATTACTAATAATAATAATAATGTTGAAGAACTGTGTAGAAGGAAATAACTTATGGAAGTGGAGAGATTTCATTATGATAGCACAAACTTTAATCATTTAATTTTGTGGAAGGTCTCTTGACTTCCACTATGTTCATATAGATAACATTCCGCAAATTCGTTTTATCACATAAGACTTTTTCTTCACTTGGATTGGAAATATAATTTATTTAGCATCCATGTTTATGCAAAATACATTGGTTATTCTGCAGATACTTTGTCCACCGCAAAGAAAAAATTCTGCACAACGAAGTCGTACCAATTTACGCATAAGAATTCCACTATACAGACAAAACCTACAAGCATTGACTCTACAAAATCACATACCTTCCGTGTATTTCATGCACACTAGCACTCATTAAAAAAAATTTTAATTAAAAAATTTACAAACAATACTTTTGTTTTTGTTCATGTTGACACCTATGAAAAATATCTTTGTGTAAATACACATATTTTCGGAACTGGAGAGGAAATTTGTTGTAAGGAGGAAACCTTCAAGCTAGCCTTCCGCACATTTGTTTTACTGCAGAAGATATTTTCTTCATATGGATTTAAAATACAATTTATTTAAAATCCCCATCTATGAAAAAGACCTTGGTTCCTTTGCATATACTTCATCCACCACACATAAAACATTAAGCAGAATGAAATCGTACCAATTTACGCACAGTAAAAGATTTGTTTATGGTATCTTTGTGTAGATAGGCATACTTGCGGAATTGTAAAGGAGTTAAATTTTGCGAAAGAAACCTTTAATATTTGGTTGCGCACTAGTGCAGAGGAAAGCCATTCTATAGAGGAAACCTTCAAGATTTGGGTCTGCATAATCACAAAACTTCCACATAATTCATGAACACTTGCACCCATAAATAAGAATTTTAATTACAAAATTTACAAAAACTTATTTTTTTTTGGCTCATGTTAGGAGCTATAAACAATATCTTTTTGTAAATAGGAATATCTTCCAAACTACAGAGGTAATACGCTATGCCGAGGAAAGCTTTAAGCTTTCACTTTGCACAATTAAAAACCTTGTGCATAATAAGGTTTAATTGCGGATACGAAAATTCTAATAAGCATTAAATAAAAACAATTACTATTTTACGTTAAATAAGAAATATTGACTTATTGCAATAAGTACTTTAGTAATAAACATTAAATAAGTAACATTTAATAGAAAACATGTATGCCTCCAATAATCCCAATTATCCACTCTGTGCAAAAAAATCTTGCAAATTAACATCAATAGTTTAAAAATTTCCTTTGCACCACCCCACACATTGGAAATAAACAATATTAATCATTCCACAAAGATTCATATCTATAAAATAAGATTAATCATTAATAACGTTCAATTTGGTAAATCTTACTTGCATTGAATCAATGCGATGGATCATTGGCTAAATTTTTCATTTTACTGGTGGATCATTGACCAAATTGCTCATTTTGTTGATTATAATGTTATGTGTTGAGGATATGTGCATATAATATCAACACTAATAACAAGTTGATCAAGTGTTCATTTTTTTCCCATCAAGATTTTTGGTGCATTGGTAGTGTACATTTACCCATATTGCCAGCACAAAACATTATGATTCAATAGGATGTTCTAGTAACCATTATGCTTCTCTTCAGAAGGTGCTGGTGTGATGGGACAATGTAAGCTCTTCTTCATCCTTTAAGTTTTCTATGAATTAATAGCCCAAATTTATCTATCACTGCACTACTTTTCTTATTGAAATTTTGGATTGTTTTATTCTATTGATCTATCCATTCTTTTGCAAAGTCACAAGGTTTTCCATTTTTTGGATATACAATTATTACACTCTCTTTATCATTAGTATTTGCAAACACATATCAATACACTTATCTGTGCGAAGCGTGTGAGATATTTTTTAATTCATCTCGAAAAGTGTAGCAAAGATGTGGTACCTTTGGAATTTATACCAATTCCTACCAACCAAAGGATTTTTGGTTATATAATTTTGATATGCAAGTAGCCGCAATGGCCATTCACATGTTTTTTTTGTCATTTTTTATTATTATGGAAATTATGGTTATTCTTTCATACTCAGATATAAGTTGCGTTATATTTCTTAGTTTCACCTCCACTAGTTGCGTGCCATCCATATTGCATTGAAGGTATTGATACGATTAAATATATATAGTAGATAAGAGTGTATCTAGATAACAATGATGATGAGTAAACTATTATTCAAGAATAATGTTGAATGTGTTGTTATTATTATAGCAATTATGGTAATATATTTATATTCAGATACAAATTGCATAAAATTTCTTTCTGTCACTTCCCCTACTTGTGCATCGTCAATATTGTATTGAATAAATTGAGATGATTAGAAGTCTAGGTAACAATATAACTATATAATGATTAGGACGATAAAAAACGTAGATGTAGATATATTACTCTATATCTTTTCCTACTAATGTATCAGTTTTTCATTTTGCATATTCGACACTTTGGTTACCTTTTTTTATTCTTATGCTAGCCTACAAATGAAAAAATGGACAATTCTATTTTTCTCAGACATACTCTCTCTTTCACGTATTCTTCATTGCGGATATTAAAGAACATTCCCGCCAGCTTCAGAAACTGTTTGCATATAACTACATCTGAAAAATTTCTAAATGAGGAAGAGTTTTAAAAGTATCCAAAGAAACATATTATCCTTATACATAAAGGAGTTGTGTTTTCGTACAACTGTTGGAAAATTCTTATGCGGACATGTTTCTTTTTTCGAGGAGTAAAAACCGTGGTTGATCGAACGTTGTTTATTTTTTAAATTTATGACATATTGAAAAATACATTTTCAATTTTCAGTTGAGCCTGAACGAAATCTCCATTCTATGTTTGTGTGTGTAAAAACTGTGCAGGGGGGAGTGAATGCAGAAGCAAAAAATGTTTCCATAGAAATACTATGTTTGTTATTCGGTATACTCATTCCTTGGCATAAATCATAAATAAAAGGGTTTAAGCTTTAGGAGGATTTTTTGACATATTTTTTATAATAATAATAATAATAGCAATAAGAAGCAACATGTTTCTGTGGTATTTTCTTTAGATTATGAATACTAAATCAAATGTTTTGAGTTTTATAAAGCTCTTATGGTGTAATTTTAACATGTAACGTCTCGGTACTTTCATTGGTTAGGTGTTGATCATGCATTCCTTTTTTGGGGATGCATGTTTCCATTGCATATTAATATATTTCATAGTTTTCTGGGAGGGGTGGCTTGTTACGTATACTTTTTCTCTAGTTATTGGAATCAATACTTTGTTGTGATAATTGTTTGTTTATCTTGCTAGAGTAAGAATTGTATATGATATCTGTTTTAAAAAACATATACATATTTTAAGGTATTTTTATTTGATACATTATGGTTCACTTGTTTTGTGACTCTATATCTCATTCATAGATAAGAGTTTTACACAAATCATTTGTATCTATATCTTTTTACTTGTTTTCCTGTAGATTGTTTTTGATGTGCTTGTTGTTGAGTAATATTCCATAGTGAAATTAAGATAGTATTTCTTTTTAAACTTAATTTCTAAAGAAACGATGAAGAAGCATGTTTGAAGCATGATTGTTAAAACATTGATGAGAAGCATTTGTTTTCTATAGAAAACAATGGTCCAAATGCAATACTATGGAATCATAATGTATTTTGTTTGAAAATTTTTGCATATGATGTTGGTGATTTCCTATTTGATAGTAAGAAAAATCTGTTTCATTTTAGATACACATCAATAAAATTGCGTGAAGGAACAATAAAACATTTCAGGAATTGCTTACATGAAAAGAAGACCAAAGCCATATTATTTTATGAACGTGAATTGAATATAGATATGTTAATATATATGAATGCTGTATATAGCTCGAATGTTTACTTGGATAGGATGAAAAAATAAACTCCACACAATATCGATGCGGAGGAATGAAGAATTTGGGGAGACATATTTTGTATACATTGGTTATTGAACTTGCTAAAAATTACCATAAGTCTTTGGTGAAATACAACAATGAAAAATTGTTTCCATTTTAATTAAGATTTGTGTGAAAAAAGTTATGACATATTGTTCCATGATGAGAATTAAATTGTCGGACATTTAGAATGCTCAGTATGACCTGATCATGAACCTATAATAAATATAACAACATACGAAGAAACAAAACATGGATGGAAGAAGATATATAAAAGCATTGGAAGTCATATGGTTAAGACATTTTATGGATTCATGAGTATTTATAGTGAGAGTTGTTTTGAAATAATATGCCAATTGAAGGAGAATGATTATGATGTTCCCTATTTGTGATTCATTTTCATTAAACTGTATATAAAATACATGAACGAAGATGCAATTAAGTTATTTATTGGAATAACATATTGGTAATGATATATTATACAATTAGCAATTCCATATGAAAAAAGGGAAGATAGACGGTGGTATTATTATTATTATTATTATTTTTTAATGTTTGGATACGATATATCTTGAACATAACTATATGCATATGGTCTGCTAATAGTATCACTATTATTTCTGAATTCTGTGGATACCAGGAAGACATAACAATATTCCATATTATGCAATTTGGTACAACTGTAGGTCATTTTCATTATGAACCTCTCAAATAAATAGTGCAAAAAAAAAAAAATCCACGTGTTATTGAAACAACTAACAAAAATTAATTTAGAGAAAAATTCAATAAAAAGAATTGCGAAATTAATACGTTTGACTTAAAAAACATGAACATGAATGAAAATCACATAGAAATTGGTACATAATCTATCAATGAAAACAATAAATCACGACTAACAATGCATATAATAAAAAAAAATATGAGGAACAAAGATGTTTTCGAAACAAATGTTCTTAGAAAACTATGCTAGCCATTACATTCTAGCTCTAAGAGCATGAAAATTTATTAAACTATTATGAAACTTAATATAAAATATCTCAATGGAAGAAAAAGACCACATTCTTCATTGTGTGAACTAAAAAAATACATTGGAAACAAAAATGTATTGAAACACGTCACGTTACTAGAGCATCAAAATGACGAAGTTCAATGCAAGATAGCATATTTGCTAATGAATAAAAGGTATCATTACAAATATTCGATTACACATTGGATATATTAGCTAAACAACAATATTTTAAGAAAATACAAGATTCTCTATTTATGATTGTGCATTTTGCAATCAAACTTGGTTTAAAAGGGGTGTCATAGAAAAATAAATTATCAATGTGTCTAAAATTAAATGCATATGCCAAAAATGCAGAAAGGAACTAGACAATGATAAATCTATCAAATTTGTTGAAATAGTTTGGGAAGTTTTCAAAATAAATCTAGTAAAAAATTGTTGGAATGATAAGGTTTAATTTATGAATTCTACACAATTTGACTCTTTCAAGGGTTTTTAAAGGCCCCAAATCAATTTATACATTAAAAAAAAGATTAAAAAAAATTCAAATTGACAAAATATTGTTTCACGGGACCAAAACTCCAAAACATAGGATAGTTAGACAATGTCTATTCCAAATGCATGTGCATGGAGGACAGTCGATGAGTAAATTATCGTATTAATGCAAATAAGTAATGCAAATAAGATTTGGCACCATCGAGTACCTATTACAATCAAATTGTGATGTTTTCAATTCCATCAATCCAAAATTATTATTGTTGGATTTTAGGAAAATATATCAATTTCTCTTCCCACTAATAGCACTTTTAAACTACAAAATTATGAATATGTTTGGAAATTTTAATTATTTTTTTTTAGTAAAATATTTTGAATATTAATATGAATATTTTTACATTTTGGCATCAAGGGCGAGTTTAATTGGTTGAATCATCCATCCAATTTATGTTGCTAGCACGAGGTTATAGATTATAGGTCAAAATCTAGTGTAGTCTTAGAGTTTTACAAATAGTTATTCTAATTAGGGGTTGACTTAACCTTTACTTAGATATTCCAAGAAGAGAAGGACTTAAGAGAGATCTCTAAAATATTTTATAAATAAAAATTATATGTTCTTACGATTTATAATAGACATAACAAATCGAATATTTATGTTGAAGACATCTTTTAAGGGAGTAGTAGTGCTTCAAACCTTTGTAGCTAAAACTTGTAGTCCCAATTATGCTCGAAATGGATAATTATTTGGTAGCTATTTTTGACTTTTCTAACCACTTTCCACCTTTTCTTTAAACATCCTCTTGCATATTTTTAATGAGTAGCACTCAAAATTTTCTATCACCTATCAATGATAATTTTTCTCCTTACCTAACCATTCCAACTAAAACTTTCCAGACATACTAAATGTTCTAATCTTATATCCACCAACCATGCTAATATGATTTCTTGGGAAAATATTAAATCTAATATAATTTACCTATCACCCCTAAGATATCCATTTCACTCACATTGTTATTAATTTTGGATATTAAATTACAAAAAATGAAGGGCATACCTTAGTATGTCACCTAATCTTGCTCAATGAGTTCATTTTGTTTATGAATTTAACTTGGTGATTCCATCAATAAAATATAATATCTTGATTGGTTCGGCCATGAACCATACTATACCCAAAGTATGGTTATGAAAGAGGTTATGGGGGAAGGTATCATCAATAGACATCATTTCTTTTGTTAAGGCACCAAATACATTGTTAATTATTCAAGTACATGTCATTTTGGTTGATGCAAATATTATTGTAATATCTCCACGATATCTTAGTGTTCTATTTAACTACAATGATAGTATTCATGGCATTATTTAATTAGTGAGAAGCAACCAAATAAACAATCCCTTCTATTATAATAGATGGTTCACTTCTAGGCATGGAAAATCAAGCATCTTCAATTTTTACTTTCTATCATCTGTGACTATGTGATTTTAGTAGAAATATTACTGGACATAGTGCATCTAAAATTTTTATAGAGCTTATATTAAGGCCTTTAGAAGCTTCATTAATTTTACTAGCCTAATACATCATAAAAAACTTATTGCTTTTTGTGAAATTGTTAATGGACTTCTTATGGGAAGAATGGAAAAAATTGCCCCTTTTTGAAAAAACAAATACGAAATAAAAGAATCACAAAATACATTGGATAAGGGAAAAAAGGTGCTATTACCTTGCATAATCTTCAATATTTCACATATATAGTTCCGATCATCCTACCTCAATGGTTTAATTCCATGTGTATTCTCTTACATATTTTTAGAAGTTGTTAGATGGGATTTCAACTCCCCTTACATTGTTTTTGCTAAGATTGTCTAATTTAATTGGTTTTTAGTATAATTTCTATTTATTTTCTTCATAAACATGGTTTCACTTGATTCTTCCTTCTAAAAAATTATTAGACTTATCTTCCTTTTTTTATTCCACTAATTCCTATTCTTCAATGTGCTCATTTGATTCTCTCCCATTATCATCGATATCATCCACATTCTTCAGATTTTTACTCCAATCTTGATCAAAATGATCCTCCCTTGAACTTTATTTTTCAACATTAGAATCGGTTAATGTTGAATTAATGGTTTTATTGAAATTTTAGATTTGGTAAGGCCTGTATAGAAAATATTCTTTACAATTTTCTCTCTGAATTCAAATTGTTTCCATTTGTAGGTTTATGCTTGCTTAGTTTCTTTAATTCATAATTGGTGGAGTGGTGCACTTATTTTATATCACATGATTCTTTTTAGGGAACAACAATCATGAAAGAATAATAATAATAACAACACAATTTCTCATTCTAAGGAAAGAGAGAAAACAATAACAACCACAATGACACTACAATATTTGAGGTTGAAGATGAAAATGGCCTTCTTGTTGAAAGATAGAATGGTCATTTTTTTCAAGGATATTTGACAATTAACACTAAGAGATATAGAAGTGACCAAGTTCCAATCCCATCATGAATCATTGGTTATAACAACTTATTGGATGATTGAGATGTAGAAATGTGTTGAATGATTGAGATAGGTGCCATGGAATAAACAAATGTAAAGTTATGTAGAGAATGCAGGAATGCAACAAAACTCACTATGTTGATAGGAATAAGAACATTAATCACATCATTAACATGAACTTGTACATATATTTAATATTACATCAACATAAGATTTCATGCCCAATGGATATGATTGGATAATTATTGTATCTTCCATCTTAATAAACCAATTTGAATGTGTTTTGATATTCTAAAAAATCCATTTATCATCAAGATAATATGAATAAAACTTGTTATCCAATAACTATGAAAGAATTGAGACCTTCATACCAGACCCTATTCATAGACCACTAATTCTTCAATTTCTTGTGCACCAAACATTTAATGTTATAATCAAAGGATTCAATGCAAGATATTGCAACTCAACTACCAAATAAATCCAAGCCAAAATCAACTCAGAAATCCTCAATAAAATTTGAAAGAAAAAATGAAAATATTTATAGAGAAATTATAACAAACAACTTTTATCTTAGAATAACATATTAAAATAAGACCCAAAAATAATTTTTACTATATCCATACAATATCGAACTAAAAGAATTAATTATACAATTTGAATTGCTAAGTTAATAATAAAAAAATCTCAAATGTCAGAAAAAATTCAATAACCTTCATTCACACTCAAAACTATTTCCTATTCATATGCTTTGTTCCATATAGTAATCTACTATAAGCCTACTTAGTGAAAAGTTTTATCTTGGACTACTCCTTTTATCAATAAAGAGGGATCAAGGTTCCCTCACCTCTTTATATGACTATATTGTTTCTATCTCAAATGTTATTCAACATATAATAGAACAAAAATGCCTATAACAACACTTCCAATTTTTGCTTCTATTCCTTAAGTACACCCCTCCAAGGATGGCTTAGCTTTCACGGACACCTTTACATATTTAATTTCTCTTAAAAGCAACAAAACATATTTCTTGCTAGAAGTGATCACCATTTTAGCCAGATTTGAACCTACCAGCAAGATCTACAACTTGCCCTTGTGTGTGTTGATGATGAAGGATTTTACATCCTTGATCATTTGATATTGGTTGGATCTTTACATGACTATTGCATCTTGCAGGTACATGTAAGTACTACCAAACAAAAATAAACATGCATCAAGTGTAACTAAATCCACTCTTACCTCATCAAAATTCAACACTAATAGAATTATTTTTCACTCTTTGGTTACCTTTATCGTTGCCTCCTTGTTGACCCATCCCAATGGATATGGGCTAGGATGGTCATGAGTCTCTAGTCACAATTTATTGACCAAATCTAAGAATATGAGATTCACTTGTGACCCTAAGTCAAATAGAGCATCAATTTTTGTCTTCCTAACATGTATCATTATATGGAAGAGTTTGTCCATTTCCTTCTCTTCCTATTTCTAAAGGCTACTCATATTCGCCCCCTTCTACACTAGTCTATAAAAAATCATCTCATCCACGTTCAAGCTACTTTAAATTTGACTACTTGACTCTATGGCCATGAGAGCTATTACAACTAGTGATTTAAGTTCAAAGTATCAATCCCACATTAATAAGTATTGATGCAAATTTTATCTTCAATGTTGAATATGGGCTATGAATGGTTCACAACACTTGAATTTGGTTTATCCTTCTTTGGTTATTCATTATACTCCCCCCTTGGTTCTTCCCAATTTGTCAATCTTCCATTTCATTTCACCTCTAAATTAAAACCTTCATTTTCCTTGAATACGCTTCCACGAGTAGCATAATATTATGGTTTATATATTTGTCTTATTCTTTCAATGGTGAAAACCTCTCCTTTCATTGCAAATCCCCACAGTATACACAAATAAAATTTCTCAAATACCAATATGACCTATAAACTACCATGGATATTCCACTACATAGTTTGTCACAAGATATCTACAAAAATAGAATGTTAATATAAAATCTACACTATGAGGGTCAAATTTTCGCTAGATTTCTAGATTCATTAAATATTGTTTTAGGCTTATGCATGCCATTCATGAAATACATAAATTAGAGAACATACAAAAATACAATCAACCAAAACCATAATAACACAAGACACGACCCATGAAACCCTTACGGGAAAAAATCGATTGGAAGGTGAGGTTTTAGTGGTCTCTTTTTCTATGAATGGAAATGCATGCAAGTACAAAGAAGTAATACCTATGAAACATGGGCTACTATATTACACAAACTCTCTCTCTCTCTCTCTCTCTCTCTCTCTCTCTCTCTCTCTCTCTCTCTCCATTGTCATCTACTTTCTCATCTATGGAACAAAACACACTCGAATAGAATAACATGGCCTAATATCCAAATAGTAGTTATATTTGACAAATTCAACCCTCATATGAGTTACAAATAGATCCTTCTAGAGTCTTAATCATAGTTTCCACATGTATATACCATTTACCATGAGTAGTAGAGGTTGAGGTGGCATCCTTTCAAATTATGATAGTCAGTTTTGATAGATCAACTTCTGGGAGGCACAAATTTATCATATGAATCTGATTGGAGAAATTATTACACAGTTGGAAAGTTAGAAATGTGTATATTATGAAATCTAGGTCCATGGTAAGGTTGGACCATACAAAGTGGCCAGTTAAGGATTAAAAATGGTTCCTAATTTTTTTTCACCCGAAATTTTCCAAACTGGGGCTACACATAAAAATGACCTTGCAAGATGATTGCTCTAATATTTCCACTCTAAAAGCATTGGGATAGTTGATAATTAATATATTGATCCATTCTAGATCAATAAGTCAATACGCTTTATAGAGATGGACTATGTGAACATGAAGAATGAGAGATGACCTCATTTCCTTAGGTTTGTTAGATGTGTATTTTTTCTGTTCAAATTTGTCATTAAATGAAACATTTATGTTTAACATTTCCAAAATGTTCCCAATGAAATTATAATGTAAAAAAAAAACTTGACTATTTTTTTTGGTTTTTTGTAAACAAAAGAATAAAAACAAGTAGAAAAAGAAAAGAACATGGGTTCCAAACAATTTTTCATAGATAGTAAATGTGATACTAATTCTCATATTGACAAAACAAAATCAAGAATTCCCATAATACAGGAATTAAGTGACTATTTGAAAATCAATGTATTGAAGATTCCTAGGAGATTTTTCATTAAGCAACACTTAAATGGTGCATACAACAATATAACGATAAGGTTAATTGGTTAGATCTACATGATGGATTCAATTTTTGTGGCACCTAAAATATACATAAAGTACGTGCACCTATTAGTCATAAAATATATGCACCTATTAACCATATCCAATTTGTGGCTTTTTCTTCAACTTGTTTGACATAAGTAGTAAATCAAACTTTAGCTAATTTGACATCCCCTGCCCTTCTTGCATGACTTTTCATTATATAAAACTATAATAAACAAATATGAATGTTGTGTTTAGTGTTTATATTTTTCCAGAACTATAATTATACCCATTTCACTTTTACACACTATACAATAAAAAAATACCCCAAAATTTATATTTCTTACTCATTTTCAATTAATTTTCAGTATTAATAAAGTAATTTAACAAATACTCAAAACTAAATTTAAAACAAATTTCATTGTAGATAATATACTTTCACAGTAGCCTTATAAAATATTTTATAATTAACTCCATAAATTAGACAAAGATTAAATTCTACCAATACCATGATGATTGAAATCTTCCATCGTCCTTTGCTACAACAAAAAATAATTTCTAACTCATATAACAACCTTAATTAGTGTTATCATTTATCACACTAATAGAGTAACTTAAGATGAGGGATTGGGTTTGCTGCGTCCCATCCACTAGCAACGGGGCTTAATATTATCATATATTAGACGAAAAAACGCTATGAAAAGGAACTATACAAAAGTTAGATATATTTCATCACATATCAGATGCATGTGGCCATATGATTATATGTTAATTAATGATTTCGGTATAACACTAAAAGAAAATTAAGGTGACACATGGTTTCAAAGTCACCTTAAACATATTTTTCTTTATTCATAACGTGACACATAATCACAAAGTCACTTCAAATCCTTAGAATAATCATAAGGTGAATTAAGATGAGAAGGTAGATGGAAATAATTTATCGTACCATTAGATTCCCCTACGAAAATCAGTCATGAGTAGTGTCAGATATTTCACATGATTTGTGTTGCTTGCTTTCGTGGGAGGGAGTCTATCTTAGCCCTCACAAGGCCCATTATGAGTGGTGTTACTCTACGAAGTTCATATTGTACCAAATGTTCCTAAAATTTTGATGTACTTACATTATGATCTTTTTGAGATAAATTCAGTGTAAATTTCCACATCACATCATAGACAGATTTTACATATTCGATAGTAAGCACACCATAGAATTTACATATTTCAGCAAAATAAAATATAAACATTAATATCATATTTAGAGATTATGAAATATTTACCTAGATATGATGTGAGTAGGACTTCTTATGTTTTATTTCAATATTTCTTTAAAAATAAAAATATTATATTATATTGTATTTTGATATATTTAGAGATTGTGAGATATTTACATAGAGGGGTTTTATTTTTTCTGCTTACTGATTTTCATACAGTTTTTTCGACAGTCCTATGTTGTTTCGACAGTCCTGTGACTACCAAGTTATATTTATGTAATTTTTTTTTGTTATTAACAGAAATTTATGGTTATAATTTATAAAAAAAAAAGGTTTTTTTTTCTTCAAAAATTAATAATTATTATATTGTATTTTGACATATTTTGAGAGGTTTTATATTTCATTATTATTATTTATGGTAGTAAATTTAGTTGAGTTTTCATTTGTAAGTGTTTTAAGGTAGGTTGATTAAGCAAAAATATACTTAGAGAGAAACTTCGTAAGTTTTTTAAGGTAGGCTGATTAAGCAAAATTATACTTAGGGAGAAACTAAGGGTTTGAAAAGGGAGATTAGGTTAAAACCACCCTTCGACCTAGCGTAAATCAATAAATTATTTTAGTTGGCTAATTATAATTAAGCTTACTAGAGCTTTGAAAATCTCATGAAGTGCTGACAATCTATTAGAAGTTGTAGCTTAATTAGAGGTGTCAAAAACCATAGAAATGCATTGAATACATTTTCTAGCAATTATAATGACTTCTCTAAGCCATATTTTTAAACTCTAGAGAAGTTGAGCTAGTTAAGATGTGAATGTTTCTCTTGTTTTGGAAAACAAATAACATGAGCAATATCTAATATGTTCATGAAATAAAGATCATGTATTACTTTGAATGCATAATATGTATTATTTTTAATGCATTGTTTTGTTTTGTTTTGAGTAGAATGAGCTACTATTGTTAGTACATTGTTTTGAACATTAATTCCTATGCAAATATGATATATTATTTAGAGTGTTTTGGGTGGTTATAAATAAAATAAATTTAAAAATTCTAAGTTTTCAACCATTTTCAAATTATCATCACTAGAATTAGGTTACATAGTCTTTGCTAGAAATTGTAATTTTGGATTTATTATTTTTTTATTTTTTTTTTATTTTTAATTTTTTCTTAAACTAAAAAAATTGATTTAACACATTATAACACCCCCAATGCAAGTAGATATTGGGATGTTAAAAAATGATATTTACAACTCCATCAATTCAAAATTGTTGTGGTTGGATTCAGGATAACATTATGAATGTGTTTGAATTTTTAATTATTGTTATTTTTACTAAATTATTTTGAATATTAATATAACCTAGCTACATTTTTGTTTTAGGGGTTAGTTTAATTATTTGAACTATAGATACCATGCATTAGTTTAATTAGTTTAATTATAGATCTAATGCATAGCTAGAATGAAGTTACGTATTATGAGAAAAAATATGGTATACTCCTCGAGGTTTAAAATTTGTTATTGCAGCTTGGGGTTGACCCACTCTTTATTTGGATATTCCAACCAGAGTTGGATTAAGGAGAGATAAAAAAAAATGTATTGGAAAATCATAGATGTAGTTAAGCTTGATAATAAACATAATTATTCCAATATTTACACCAAAGTAAATTTTAAGGGAGTACTCCAAACCTGGTTGAAACTTATACTAAAAAATATAATAGGTTTAGATAACTACTTGCTATTTATTCTTTAACTTTTCCAACCAATTTTGATCTATCCTTTAAAAACCTACTTACATTTTTTTAATGGGTGTAAACTTCTCAAATTTTTTATCCTCTCTAAATGACAATATTTCCCCTTACCTAACCATTTCAATTTCTGTTTTTCATGGATATTATATGCTCTAATCCTATATCCTCTAATATTTCTAATATGATTTGATGGGATTTCCCTACCATATCTAACCGATCTAGTTTTCCTATCACTTCGAAAATTTACAATGCACAACAATAAATATATTGAGAATTGCAATAAATAAAGGGTGGGAACCTAGGTTCCCATGCTTACTTTCAACATTCTTTCTCCTTAAAATATAAATTTTTTTCATCTTCTTACTCCTGTGAAAAGATAATACCCACCTTTTTAATTTTCTAGCTCGTCAAAAACTACTTTTATTTTGAAACAAATAGAACTCTTACTACTAAAATTATTTTCATTTTCTTACTCCTAAAAGAGAATACAAACCTTTCACCTTCTATCTTCAATTTTTTTTTTTTTTTTTAAACATATAACTCTTACTATTTTTCAAACATAAAAATAAAATTCGAAAATATCTATATAATCCTTTACATTTATTAAATTGAATAAAATTTATTTAATTTAACTTAATATTAAACATCATTATTATCACAACCATCAATTTTTAAATAATTGTAAATTTTCTAACTCTCCTTACTTCATTAATCAAAATCTCAATATTTGTTTTTTTCCTTTATGTATTTTTTATTCTCATCTTTCCTTGTTAAATTAAATATTTTCTTACAACTTATTTTTCATTATTGAAATTTCCATAAAGTTAATTAAAAGTGCATGTAATATCAAGAGTTAGAAAAATGTAACATGGGAAAGGACATGCATTTAATCCATTATTACGTGAATTGATAACGTGAATTGATAAAGCAAATTTAACACAGAACTCAAAACTATTTATTAATTCGATCATATATAAGTAAATAAAATATAAGTAAATACAAAATTAATTGCATGTGATAGATTTTAATTTTTAATATTTATTTTTATTTTTAATATACACAATTATTCGAATTATAATAAATAAACATAAATATCAACTTCATATAAACATACTTTGTTAATTATTCCAAAATTCTCAATTTTTATAGGAGCTTTTAAATATACTCGATCCTAGCTGTGGATAACATCCTCAATACCTTTTCGAGGATTTCTTTGACTGGCAATAATGTTTTTGGTATTAGGTAAGTGATGTAGGTAATAAGTGAAAATTATATATATATATATAAACTTTATGTAAAAGATGTAAAAGATATATGTGTTTTATATTTTTAAATAATGATAAATTTTTATTGTTAATTATGGATGTAAATTGATTGATTATTGTTATTTAAGGAAAATTATGTCACTCAAAATAACTTATTAGTAGATATAAGAAAATTAAATTTCACTTTTAATATGGGTTAAGAATATTATGACAAAAAATTATGGGCTAAAAGATTTTATGTTGTTTATTTTATTTGATTTAATTTAATTTTAAATATATATTTTTACTAAGTCAAATTGTTAAATATTACAACATCTCCTTATATGAAATTAAATTGGATAGAACCTCTCCACACAAATAATCATAATATTTTTATAAAATAAAATAAAAATTATTCATAATTTAAATTATTATATGGGAGATGATTATTGTAAAATTAAAAATAAAATTAATAAGTGACCTCTACTGACGTGTATCAACTTTGGAAATTAAGTAGGATGGGCCTTTGAAGAATAAGTAGGTATTCTATTTTAGATTTAGAGTTGTATTTTATTATGAGACCATGAGTTAATATCATTGTTGATGAGATAGGTTAACTTTTTACCATGAATGATATAAGTTGAATTATCGGCTAAAGATATGCATATAAGATTTACATTTTGTTGTTTTTTTTAAATGAACAAATAGATTTTATATTATTTGCTAAGATAAGTTTAGTTAACAAAATAATTGATACATACAAATGAAAGAGTTTTTTTTAGAGACAATAGAGGTGTTACGTTTACATTTCAATATATTATTAGAGTATTAATACAAACAAATTAGTTGATTTATAAATATTAAGCTAGCTTGAATCGATCTAAACTTTAGATCTACCAAACAGTAAAATTAATCAAATTTCTTTTCACTCTACAAAATTTAATAGCTCACACTTTGTATATTTTAAATTAAAATAAATTTAAAATAATACATTTATTAAATAAAAATAAAGTTTAAATATAATTTATTATTATTTTTTAAAATGTAATATAACCCATTCAAAAAATTTAATAGAACATGAAAATACAACTACTTTTTTATACTGGATAATATCTTAAAAATTACTTTTAATTTAGTAGGCTAATGAAGGAGACTCTCTTATGCTCATTAAAACCATCACGAGAGTAATTAGTAAAGAAAGACATAAATATATAAAATTAATGAAAAATCACGAGAGTAATTACTAGTGTCTGATTCAACAATCGTCACAAAAGTATATAAAATTATTGAAAAAGATAGATGTGAGAAATTAATGAAAAATCACCAGAATAATTAGTAGTATCTGATTCAACAATCATGACAATGGGTAAAAGCAGACATAAGTGTATAAAATTAATGAAAAAGATAGATGTGAGAGAAACGTGGGTACATGAAAGGAATATGAAAAGTAGATCGAGTCTTAACCATCCAATCCATCCATTTGCTATTGGTCGTATGTAAATCCTATTCGATGCTATCCATTTATGAGAAAGAAAGACCATGGAATAAGTTTCTTAGGTAGGTCGAGTAGTTAATATCATGCTTGGGTGACGAAAATGATCTTCGACAAAGAAGGATTCTCATTATT
Organism: Pinus albicaulis; assembly: GCA_034641835.2. Taxonomy (NCBI): domain Eukaryota; kingdom Viridiplantae; phylum Streptophyta; class Pinopsida; order Pinales; family Pinaceae; genus Pinus; species Pinus albicaulis. Next base: position 1,389,686,386 of record CM076570.1, read on the forward strand.
TTATGATTTAACCTTTCATAAATATTAGGTGCATACTTATTGTGTTTGTTTCATACATGAAAAAAAATATTTGTAATATTTCAAATTCTCATTCTCATTACCAGTCCGATTCCCATGTGAAATATTGTATGGATCAGCAATATCTATAATTATAATTAAAATAGTTAATTAAATATATTTTTATTTATTTCATAAATAAATAAACAAATTTATTTGTTTATTATAAATTTTTTAATTGTTAAAAGACTTGTATAAATACATTTGAATTTTTTTAGTGAAAAGTGATTAAAGTATAAGGTTATTCGTTAGTACAAAAAACATTTTATTTTATGAATAAAATTACATTGAGTAATTGATTAATTAATTGGTAAAAAAATTTCAAGATTCTAGATTAAAAAGGAAGAGAAAGTTTTTACCTTCCCCAAAAGGATAAAAATGAAATTCCTAGAAAGGGAAGGGGTTCTCTTCATAAAAGAAGAAAAAGGGCTTACAACAACATGTTGTGAAGGAATAGAGTTGTCTAGAGCTGGTGGGATATCAAAGTGAGTTTCCTGTTCAAGAAGTTGTAACCACCATATTAGCAGTTGACTAATGGTTATACTTTATTGGTTAAGGATGAGTTAATTAAATATCTGAACAAAACTATTTTTCATTTTTTGAATAAAAATTTAACTTGTGGAAATTATTTATGAGTAAAAATTGATGGTAAAAGTAAATCTGGAGTCAGTTGAACTGAAAAACAGTTTCTACAGTTACCTGAGAAAAATCTGGAATAAAAGGAAAATTCCAAGGAGAGTTGGGGGTTATGTGAGAAAGAGAAGCGTTTATCCGTAAGAACTCGGAGAGGATACTCCGCATTGCATTAAGCTTTGGGGTTGGGTAATCGGACCTAGGTGTCCCGAGTCTCCCCGTAACCGTTTTTCACCGGTGAAGACGAGTTGGACCCACTATCCTCGGAAACTCGTCTCCGTGAAAACTCGTGTTCAACAAGACCTGTGCTGTGGCTCCTGGGGAGAACTGTGGACGTAATTGCCCAGTTCGTGGACGGGAGGAATCGAGTACCATCAGAGGAATCCGCATTTGGAATTCGGAATCAGATGAGTAGTTGTTAATGAGTTTTATTCCTGTGTAAAATTAATGTCTGACTGACGCAGTAGTTAACAGTACTTTATTAAGTATTATACAGTTAGTTTACCTGTATTTCAGAAGATTTATTATCTGGCTAATTTAGTAGTATTTGTCAGTAGTTTTAATTCCTTCAACTAACTGTTCAGAGATAATAAACCAAAGATAATTTAGGAAATTAGACTCTGTAAGTATAAATGGCCACTGTTCAATAGTGGTAATACAGAGGATAAACCATTCAAAAAAAAAACAAACCTAGCACAAAGATATCAATTCAAAGCAATAAGTATCCAATCGCCGGTAACCGGCTACCGGATAAATCGCCCTCGCTTATGATAATCTCGACAAAGGTGGGTCCGGCCACCATGGTAAAGGCTACCTCTCGAAAATAACAAATTTAACTATTGAAAATAAAAGAAATTAGATGCTCGTCTCTACAGAAACATTTAACATAGAAATTTCGGGAAATCTTGTAACCGTATTACGTATTTAAGAAAAGAGATATAACGGTAAAAGAAAACGAGGCGTACTATACCCAAAACAAAGGTATATTTAATAGCTCGTGCAACGATAATATAACTTTTCTTCGTAAACATTCACACCAAAAATTGCGTAGGGTATGTTCAAACGAGAATTTTATCAGACATAAGCAGCAGTTAAAGCGTTAAACAATTCGCAGTTATCTCCTATGCATAAAGAACGTAAGGCTGCTTAGTCAAAATAGGTCATAGTTAAACCTAATGCTCGTATACCAAATAAAAGGTCCGATACAACTTCACTGTCATTATATCAGAGGAAAAACAGTAAGCTTAAAACCCTATTTCTAGCGAATAGGTAACAACTTGAAAACAGAGTCTAAAGACAAGTCATCCGGCAGGTAGCCGCGTTATTGGCGCAATAAACAGTATACATTATACCATCTCAACCCAGAACTATAAAATAACTTCTGTAAGTGGACCTAGCCGTCTATTTAATGCTGTTCAAATCGAGGGTTCCAGTCTGCAAAGAGTCATGGAACCCCACAACACACCAATAACTGGGTACCTGTGATAATTTGAGAGGTCAGAAGCCGCCGTGGCCAAAATCATGAGTGAACTCAAACATGCAACAGAGCAGAGAGTGAATACCTGAGAACGAAAACGAGATTTTGATTAGAAAGGTTATGCAAACACAGAAGAGATGGTTCTGTTGGTACAATACACAGTCAAGCTATGAAATTAAGCACGAAGAATTAAACCAAAGTGAAGAAAAATGATACCTGTAGGGTTCTGGAAGAAGTAGGTAGCCGGGCTAAGGACACCCTGTCAACATTAGGTAAAAGAAGCCAGTAAGCAACGGAGGAACAACTAGCGGAAACCAGCCGGAAGAGTAAAATAACAAACCATAAAAAAAAACTATGCCTGTGCAGAGCAAACCGGTTATAAACTTAAGAATGAATTAAGTGGACCAGAAGGGAAATTGCCTACCGGTGCTCGTGGCGGAACGAGGCTGCAGAAGACTGGAACGACTCCGACCGCCATGAATTCTCCAGAAGCTGCCAAACCCTCGACGGAGGCGCCCCGGAGGCCAACCGACGGAGAACACAATGACTTTGGAAATTCATTACGGCGGAGGTCATTACAAAACCCTAGAGCGCTACCACCGTCGGATTCCAAATCCGATCGACAGTGTGAATCAAGCCAGATGTCCATTGATAAAATAAAGATTGTTGTCAGCCCGAGGAATTTACGAATGTCATGTGTAAGCCTAAGGTGAATGCACGGGAGAGTACTCACATCACAATCACAATGATGCCAAAACATATATATATGTGTAACGCTATACAAGGGCTATTAAACGTATAGATAAACCAAACAAAATATCAACCGAATGTTTAAAATATAATCTTGAGTGCATAAATGTTTGGAGCTAATGTAATCTTAGATAAACTCAAGTAAATAAATGATTGACAAACATCATAAACCGGAGCCATATGTTGAGCGCATGTGGAATTGAAATGCCAACATGAATATGATTAAATCATTGATACATAGAACCTTTAATAATGACGATGACGTCAGAAAACAAAGGTTAGGATAAATATTTTTTTTAATGAGTAAGTTTTCGGTTAGATGTCTGTTACAAGTGGTATCAGAGCATCGTTACAACGCTGGGCCCTATTGGGTCAACTGACATTATAAATTGTATGCTTTCATGCACAGTGAGGTAATTAGATGGAACGACAACCAAGACGGACACCCTCACAACAGCAACAGAAAAATGCCGGAGAGATTCCACCTCACCCAGAGGGGAACCCCGAAATGTGGGTTCAACTGGGAATAGAGCAGCATCAGCGGTTTAACAAATTGATCGAAGAACAACAACATCAGACGCGTATTTTGTTGCACACAAAGACAAGCGGCCCACAGTAGAATAGAAAGAAGCGTGTCACAACGAAGTCATCCAAACAGAAACTTTAATGAGGCTGAATCGGAAAATGAAATTGAAAGAAAGACAAACAAAAAACAGAAGGTGGAGCTGCATGGAGAGTTCAGAAAGATAAAGCCACCTACGTTCGATGGCGAAAAGGAGGAAGCGGCAGAGGCATGGTTGATTAATATGAACAAATATTTTCAGGTGTATGATTATGACAATGGTCTCAAGGCACGGTTAGCCATTTACCAGCTGAAGGATAAAGCCACCTTATGGTGGGAAGAAGTGAAGAATGTGCGCGGTATAGAAGATCAGGATGTGTCATGGGATAAGTTTCAACAGTACTTCAAAGACAAGTACTTGACTGAGCGCTTCTACGATGAAAAGGCTCGGGAATTCCATGACTTAAGGCTGGGACAATTGACCATGGACGAATTCATCACTAAGTTCACATCATTACTACGCTATGTACCGTACTTAAGAGAGGAGAAGGCCAAGGTTCAGCGATTTCTGAGTAGTTTACCTGCCCATATGAAGGAACGTATCGATTTTGTTAACCCAAAAACAATGGATGAGGCCATCAGAATAGCAAGGTTGTGCTACCAGCAAGCGAAAAGCAAAGTGGACCAAGGTAAAGGGTGGCAGTCAAAGAAAGAAAACAGAAGCAGTGCTGGGTTCAAAAGGGGTAAAACCAGTAACTTCCGAAGCTCAGCCAGAAGTTCAGCTAATAAACAATTTGGAAGGAACAATCAGAGGATTAGATGGCCGGGAGAAGACAAGACGGTGGAAGCTTCCAGTCAACCTAAACAGCCACAGAACCAGAGGCCACCTCTGCAGTGTTGGGGCTGTGGGGCAGTGCACTACTACCGAGATTTTCCACAGCGGGGTAAAACCGATGCAGTAAACAATTTGCAGGAAGCCTCTACTGTGGGAGATGTTGCTCGAAACATACCCAGAATTAACGCAGCATTGGAGGACCGACAAGCCGATTTTCAGCCTACCATGATAGAACTGGAAGGTAATTTGTTATCCCAAACTATTTCTATTTTGGTAGATCCGGGAGCCAGTTTAAGTTACATAAGTCCTAAATTAGTAGAAAAATGTAAATTGCCAAGTCAGAAGTTTAAAAAAACATGGCTGGTCGAGTTAGCTACTGGTGCTAAACGAAAAGTTGTTGCCAAAATACCAAACTGTGCACTGCAAATCGGTGGACAGCAGCTAGTAGTGGACTTAAATATTCTGCCTTTGGGATCTTATGACGTACTGTTGGGTATGGATTGGTTGGAGAAGCACTGGACCCTTATAGACTGTAAGGAGAAGATAGTTTACTATAGAGATCAGAGTGGTAATCGCCAGGAAATTCAGGGCATAAAGAAGCCTGTACATCTGCGACCAATTACCGCTTCCCAGATGGCAAAATGCATGAGAAAAGGATGCCAGCTGTATGCCATACAAGTCGGAATATTTGAGTCTAAGGATAAATCAGCTGTGTTAGAAAACATACCTGTGGTACAACAATTCAAAGACGTATTCCCTGAAGAAATACCAGGGTTACCACCTAAAAGAGATGTTGATTTCACTATAGAGCTGCTACCCAGAGCTTCGCCAATTTCACGAACTCCCTACCGTATGAGTGTGCCAGAATTGACTGATTTAAAAATGCAGCTTCAGGAATTATTAGACAAAGGGTATATACGACCCAGTGTATCACCCTGGGGAGCACCTGTGCTGTTCGTTAGGAAAAAGGATGGAACCATGCGCATGTGCATGGACTACAGACAGTTAAATAAGCTGACAGTTAAGAACCGATACCCCCTACCCTGTATTGATGACCTGTTTGATCAGGTGAGGGGAGCTACTGTGTTCTCAAATATTGATTTGCGGTCTGGTTATCATCAGATCAGAATTAAGGATGAAGATATACACAAAACTGCTTTTCGCACAAGATACGGCCACTACGAATTCGTGGTATTACCTTTTGGTTTAACTAATGCACCAGCCACTTTCATGAGACTGATGCATAGTGTTTTCCATCCCTACCTGGACAATTTCGTGCTAATCTTCATTGATGATATACTGATTTATTCCAAGAATGCAGAGGAACACAAGGAGCATTTGCGAATGGTGCTAGAATTGTTAAGAAAGCACCAGCTATATGCAAAATTCAGTAAATGTGACTTCTTCAAAGAAGAAATACAGTATCTTGGACATGTGATATCTAAGAAAGGTATCGCGGTAGACCCAGAGAAAATAAAGACTATCATGGAATGGAAGGTACCACAGAGTGTGGTAGATATTAGATTTTTTATGGGCCTTGCTGGCTATTATCGACGATTTATAAAAGGATTTTCCAGGATAGCTTTTCCCATTACTTCCTTACAAAGAAAAGGGAAAATTTTCAAATGGACAAAAGAGTGCCAAGAGAGATTCGAAAGATTGAAGCAGTTATTGACAACAGCACCTGTGTTAAGTGTGGTAGATCCAGATAAGGAATTTGAGGTTTGTACAAACGCATGCAAGGAAGGAGTTGGGGTTGTATTATCACAAGAAGGGAAGGTGATTGCATACGAATCCCGCAAGCTAAAATACCATGAGCAGCGATATTCAGCTTACGATTTGGAGCTGACCGCAGTGGTGCACGCTCTCCGAGTATGGAGACACTATCTACTGGGAAAGAGATTTGTATTAAAGACTGATCATAGTAGCTTAACCAATTATTTTAAACAAGCTGATTTAAATTCCCAACAAGCAAGATGGAATGCTTTCTTGAGTGAGTTTGATATAGATTTGCAGCATGTAAAAGGTAAAGAGAACAGGGTAGCAGATGCATTGAGCAGAAAACTGCACGGCGTTTATGAGTTGTATGTTAATCAAATTGAGACCAGATTTTTGGATCAAATCCGAATGGAAGCAGACAAAGATCCTAAATATAAATACTTGTGGCAGCAAACACAAGCACCTGAAGGCCAAGGTGGACATGGAGAATATGAGATCAACCAGGATGGGTTGTTGATCTTCAAGAAAAGAATAGTCATTCCAAACAGAGTAGAATTAAAAACTAAGTTGTTGGACGAATATCATAGAAGCAATTATGCAGGGCACCCAGGATATCAAAAGATGCTGACAGCTATAAGAAAGGATTACTGTTGGCCAAGCATGAGGAAGGATATAGCAAGCTATCTAACCAAGTGTTTAGAGTGCCAGCAAGTGAAAGTGGAGCACCGGCACCCAGCAGGCTTAATGCAACCTATACCCATTCCCGAATGGAAATGGGAGGTGATCTCATTGGATTTTATCACTGGGTTACCAAAATCAAAGCGAGGTAATGACTCCATAATGGTAGTTGTGGATAGACTAAGTAAGTCGACACATTTCATACCTGTCCAATCCACCTATAAGACGGTATAGATAGCAGACTTATTCATGCGAGAAATCTTCAGACTGCATGGCATTCCTAAGACCGTTATCTTAGACAGAGATGTGAAATTCACATCAGCTTTCTGGAAAGCGCTGTTTACAGGATTAGGAACGCAAGTACATTTTAGTACTGCATACCACCCGCAAACAGATGGTTAGACCGAGCGAGTGAATCAAGTGTTGGAAGACATGCTGAGAATGTATGTTATGCAACAACCAGTAAAATGGGAAGAGTACATACACTTGATAGAGTTTGCCTACAATAATGGTTACCAAGAATCACTAAAGATGAGTCCATTTGAGGCGCTGTATGGGCGGCAATGCAGAACTCCCATTAATTGGAGCAACCCTGAGAATAGACTCATGCTAGGACCAGACATGCTAGCAGATATGGAAGCGGAGGTGAAGAAAATACGACAAAATTTGAAAGTAGCACAGGACAGACAAAAGGTGTACGCAGACAGAAGAAGGTCATACCGTGAGTATGAGGTTGGCGATCATGTGTATGTCCGGATTAAGCCAAAAAAGAGCACACTGAGATGGGCCTCCTGTGCAAAGTTAGCACCTCGGTTTTGTGCCCCTTTCCAGATATTGGAAAGGGTAGGTCCAGTAGCATATCGCTTAGCCCTTCCTAGCCATATTCGAGTGCATAACGTCTTCCACGTATCATTATTAAAACGATATGTTCATGATACAAGACACATTATCCATTGGCAGAACATTCAGGTAGAGGGTAAGCATAACAGTTCAATTAATAATACGATGACAAGGATTTATTGATTAAACTAAGCTTATTGTGTGCAGGTAGAACCGGACGGAGAATTTCTGGTCGAACCTCACAGTATAGTAGACCGGAGGGAAATCATGCTCCGGAAACGAGCCATCGCCCAGGTTAAAGTGCAATGGAAGCACTTTGGACCAGAGGAGGCTACCTGGGAAGACGAAGGTTTCGTCCGTGAGGCTTATCCTGAACTTTTCTCTGAATTGGAATAAGAACACCGAGGACGGTGTTCTCTCCCAGAGGGGGAAAACTGTAACCACCATATTAGCAGTTAACTAAAGGTTATACTTTATTGGTTAAGTATGAATTAATTAAATATCTGAACAAAATTATTTATTTTGATGTTGAATAAAAATTTAACTTGTGGAAATTATTATGAGTAAAATTTGATGGTAAAAGTAAATCTGGAGTCAGTTGAACTGAAAAACAGTTTCTACAGTTACCTGAGGAAACTCTGGAATAAAAGGGAAATTCCAAGAAGAGTTGAGAGTTCGGTGAGAAAGAGAAGGAAGTGATCTGTAAGAACTGGAGAGGATACTCCAGAACAGATTAAGCTCTGGGTTGGAGCATTGGACCGGACTGTCCCGAGTCTCCCCAGAAATCCTGTTTTTCACTGGTGAAGACGAGTTGGACCGGATTGTCCTGGAAACTCGCTTCCAGGAAACTGTGTTCAACAAGACCCAGGCTAGAATCTCGGGGGAGAACTGTGGACGTAATTGCCCAGTTCGTGGACGGGAGGAATCGAGTACCATAAGAGGAATCCGGATTTGGAATTCGAAATCAGATGAGTAGTTGTTAATGAGTTTTATTCTTGTGTAAAATTAATGTCTGACTGATGCAGTAGTTACCAGTACTTTATTAAGTATTATACAGTTAGTTTACCTGTATTTCAGAAGATTTATTATCTGGCTAATTTAGTAGTATTTATCAGTAGTTTCAATTCCTTCAACTAACTGTTCAGAGATAATCAACCAAAGATAATTTAGGAAATTAGACTCTGTAAGTATAAATGCCCACTGTTCTATAGTGGTAATACAGAGGATAATCCATTCAAAAAAAAAAACAAACCTAGCACAGTACATTAATTCAGGCGGCTGTTAATCCAATTGCCGGGTAACCGGGCTACTGGATAAATCGCCCCTGCCTATGATAATCTCGGACAGGAAGGTGGTCCGGTCACCGTGGTAAAGGCTACCTCTGAAAAATAGCAAATTTAACTATTGAAAACAGAAGAAAATTAGATGCCCTTCTCTGTCTCTACAGGAAACATTGAACATAGAAATTCTGGGAAATCTTGTAACCAGATACAGCATTTGAGAAAAGAGATATAACGATAAAAGCAAACGAGGAGTAACCAGTACCCAAAACAGTGTATATTTATTAGCTCGTGTAACGATAATATAACTTTCTGTAAACATTCACACCCAAAAATCATAGAGGGTATGTTCAAACGAGAATTCCATTGCATATAGGAAAGAAGAAGTTACAGCCGAATTCGCAGGCCATTCCTACGCATAAAGAAACTGGAATAGTTTTTCTTTCTAGTCAAAATAGGTCATAGTTAAACCGGAACAGTTCGTATACCAAATAAAAAGGTCTGATACAACTTCACTGTCATTATATCAGAGGAAAAACAGTAAGCTTAAAACCCTATTTCGAGCGAATAGGTAACAACTTGAAAACAGAGTCTAAAGACAAGTCATCCGACAGGTAGCCGCGCTGTTGGCGCAATAAATAGTGTACATTATACCATCTCAACCCAGAACTATAAAATAACTTCTGTAAGTGGACCTAGCCGTCTATTTAATGCTGTTCAAATCGAGGGTTCCAGTCTACAAAGAGTCATGGAACCCCACAACACACCAATAACTGGGTACCTGTGATAATTTGAGAGGTCAGAAGCCGTCGTGGCCAAAATCATGAGTGAACTCGAACATGCAACAGAGCAGAGAGTGAATACCTGAGAACGAAAACGAGATTTTGGTTAGAAAGGTTATGCAAACACAGAAAATATGGTTCTGTTGGTACACTACATAGTCAAGCTATGAAATTAAGCACGAAGAATTAAACCAAAGTGAAGAAAAATGATACTTGTAGGGTTCTGGAAGAAGTAGGTAGCCGGGCTGAGGACACCCTGTCAACAGTAGGTAAAAGAAGCCAGTAAGCAACGGAGGAACAACTGGCGGAAACCAGCCTGAAGAGTAAAAGAACAAACCACAAAAAAAAAAAACTATGCCTGTGCAGAGTAAACCGGTTATAAACTTAAGAATGAATTAAGTGGACCAGGAGGGCAATTGCCTACCAGTGCTCGCGGCGGAACGAGGCTGCAGAAGACTGGAACGACCCCAACCGCCATGAATTCTCTAGAAGCTGCCAAACCCTCGACGGAGGCGCTCCGGAGGCCAACCGACGGAGAACACAATGACTTTGGAAATTCGTTACGGCGGAGGTCATTACAAAACCCTAGAGCGCTACCACCGTCGGATTCCAAATCCGATCAACGGTGTGAATCAAGCCAGATGTCCATTGATAAAATCAAGATTGTTGTCAGCCCAAGGAATTTACGAATGTCATGTGTAAGCCTAAGGTGAACGCATGGGAGAGTACTCACATCACAATCACAATGATGCCAAAACATATATATATATATATATATATGTGCAACGCTATACAAGGGCTATTCAACGTATAGATAAACCAAACGTAATATCAACCGAATGTTTAAAATATAATCTTGAGTGCATAAATGTTTGGAGCTGATGTAATCTTAGATAAACTCAAGTAAATAAATGATTGACAAACATCATAAACCGGAGCCATATGTTGAGCGCATGTGGAACTGAAATGCCAACATGAATATGATTAAATCATTGATACATAGAACCTTTAATAATGACGATGATGTCAGAAGCAAAGGGTTAGGATAAATATTTTTTTTTAAGGGGTAAGTTTTCGGTTAGATGTCTGTTACAATTTGAAACATAATAAATTTTAAGATTTGAAAAATATTTACTTTCGATTATATTATAATATAAAGAAAATTTAATAAAAATAAAATTAATAATTAAATTAAAGTTTTTATGATTTATATTATGAAAAACAAAAAATTGTTTTAAAAAATGACCATTTCAAATTTATTGTCGAAATAATATAAGCCATCTTGACAATGAACCACTAGATGACGAAAAAGCGTCACAAAACTCTGACAATGTAATTTTTACACCATATATATATTCTTATTTTAAACTTTTCCCAGTAATAATTGTCTGATATTATTTCTTTCCATTAAATTTCTGAAATATTCCAATCCTTTTCGAAGTAAGAATATGTTGTGTGAAAGCAAACTTACTACGGATGGCATAACATTTTGCGAATATTAAAAAGTCTGACAACGGCCATTGCATTTCAGCTTAAAATCTAAGCGAACTATCACTATATATGTCCCTGCAGGGCTAAAGAAAATTTACAGCCAAGGGGCAGATATCTGAGAACATCTGAAGAAAAAATTTAGATATCCGTGTCACTGATGGGAACCAAAGCCAAGGTTCGATTCTCGGAGATTTCCGAGCAACAAAAGAATCCAGAGCCGCAACAGCTGCAGAGTCCTGGTTGGAGTTCACGGCTATTTGGTGCGTGGAGATCCAAAGAGGAAAATAACAATAATAATAATTCTCGTGGCCATACCGCCGTGCCGGCCCCTGCCCAGGTTGCTAAACCTGGAGAACGACATGCAGCACATCGAGGTAAAGTTGTGTTTTTTGGAAAAGCTTCAGATAAAGTTTACAGTCGTAAGCTTAAATTAAATTTTGGTGTAAGATAAATTGGAAGATAACTGTGTTTGGAAATTAAATTTTAAACAATTCTTTCTTTTAAATTTCATCTTACGATATGAATCTGTTTGGAAATTAAATTTTAAACAATTCTTTCTTTTAAATTTCTCTGTGCCTGAAAAATCGTTTGTGGTTTTTGGAAAAGCTTCAGATAAAGTTTACAGTCGTAAGGATAAATTGAATTTTGTTGTAAATAATTTGGAAATAACTGTGTTTGGAAACTAAATTTTAAACAACTTTTTCTTTTAAATTTCATCTTACATTATGAATCTGTTTGGAAATTAAATTTTAAACATTTTTTTCTTTTAAATTTCTCTCTATCTGAAAAATCGTCTGTGGTTTTTGGAAAAGCTTCAGATGAAGGTTACAGTCGTAAGGTTAAATTGAATTTTGGTGTAAATAATTTGGAAGATAACTATGTTTGGAAATTAAATTTTAAACAACTTTTTCTTTTAAATTTCATCTTACAATAGGAATCTGTTTGGAAATTAAATTTTAACAATTTTTTCTTTTAAATTTCTGTGTGTCTGAAAAATTGTCAGAAATTTATACAAGATTATGATTACCCCATGAATAACTGTGAATATATATAAGATTATTTAATTATAGTATTAAATGAACAGGAGGTCGGACAATTAAGATCGCTGAGGAAGATAACGACGAACTTGAGAAAGAACGTCTGGACACAGATGCAGAGGACTTCATTGCGAAACAGAGGAAGAAATTGGAGATGGAAAGATTGATGTCTATGAAGAGGGTGGAGAGCATGCTCAACAGAGGCATGTGAGAGCAAATGATGAAAGGCCAACCTTTTCTTTGAAGCTTCTTATCATATTTCAGATAGTCTGTGTAGCTTATGCTGTCCAGAGCCATATTGCATAATTACTGTTGTGCTTCCTGCATATTGTAATAAATTATGCTATGACTGTGAAACCCTTGGCTATATTTGGTATATTATTATGCTATGATTGTGAAACCCTTGGTGATATTTGATATATTATTATGCTATGATGGTGGAACCCTTGGTTACTGGTAATAAATTAAATTATTATGCTATGATTGTGAAACCCTGGGTGATATTTGGTATATTATTATGCTATGATTGTGGAACCTTTTGGTTACGTTTAATAAATTAAACTAGTTGTTTTTAGTGCGATTTTTTGTTTTTGAAGTTTTTCTAGTTTGATTTGTTTAAAATCTGACAGGAATTTAGTGAAATTACAAGCTTGATGGGTAATTTCTGCATAATCTAAGTGCTTTAACGGTTTTTCAGAGTGCTGAATCTATATATACAGTTAAAAAAACCAATTTTTTCAGAGTGCTAAATCTATATATACAGTAAAAAAAATCAATTTAAATAATACAGATCCAAATTTCACATCAATTTTTTTCAGACACATAAAAAATCACAATAAAAATAACTCTTAAATTAAATTAAATAGTGAGAAACAATGAGTAATGTTTGGTGTATTATTATAATATGTCGAATTTTTCCGAGACTCTCAGAGTAAATTTGCATAATGCCTCTAATACATTTGAAATATTTGGTATATTATAATTGTTAGAGTTGATCTGTTCACATGATATATTTTTCATCGTTACTTTTGCTCATTGAAGTTATTTCTGTATCAATCTGTAATTTTATCCTCTCTGTTCATTGTAGCTATATCTGCAGCGATCTGTTTTTTTAAAGCAACTAAAGACCTGGGTATCAATTAAAGAAGCCATGTCTGTAGCAATCTATCTCTTTACTCTCTTTTTTTGTTTTTTTTGGCTCATTGAAGCCATATCTGTAGCAATCTGTCCCCTTACCCTCTTTGCTCATGGAAGTCGTATATGCAATAATCTATTTCCTTTTTAGCAATTTGTCCCTTCAGCCTCTTTGCTCATTGAAGCCGCTATCTGCAACAATCTATTTCCTTTCTAACAATATGTCCCCTTACCTTCTTTGCTCATTGAAGCCATGCTGGTAGCAATCTTCCCTCTTAATTTGTTTGTTCATGCTCATTGAGCCATATCTGTAGCAATTTGTCCCCTTACCCTCTTTGCCCATTGAAGTCATGTCTGTAACCATCTGTCTGCTTACTCTCTTTGCTCATTGAAGCCATGTCTGCAACAATCGGTTTCCTTTGTAGGGTATGTATATATTTTTATTTTTATTAAAATAAATATTTATACTTAAAATTATAAAATGTATGTGCAACTTTCTTATTAAAAAATATTTACTTTAAAAGTATTTATATAAAGTCATTTTTATAAGTAACAAGATTTCTTTCGTTTTTATAAGTAACAATATTTTTTTAGATAGTAGAAGTGATACAAAGTTATTTTATTAATAATACAATTACTTAGATGGTGGAAGTAAATAATTGCTTCTTAAACGAAATATGTAAAACATATGTAGCATTAAAAAAATATATAATAAGATTTTTAACCATGTATATTTATTTTTATTTTACTATGTAAATTTTTAAAAGTACAATTATTTTTGAGATAAATCTCAATCTCACCTATTATTAATATTAAAAATATTTTAGAATATTCTATTGATTTTAAAACCTTACCATCCACCTAATAATTATTAATAATTAGATTAAAATTCTAGAAGCCCTATTCCAAAATAGAAATCTCTATAAAAATAACAATCTAATTATCAAGGGAAAAAAATAAATTATTTATAGTTTAAAATTGTATAGGCTTTGTTGGATAGTTGGCATTGTCTCTATGGCTAGTGAAAACAAGTTTGTTGGCATCGATGTCAACATTCATGCTGAGAAATATGTTGGAAAATTGACATTGTTAGCAAGTGTGTTGGCATTGATGTCAACATTCATGTTGAGAGATATGTTGGACAATTGGCATTGTTAGCAAGTATGTTGGCATTGGTGTGCATGGTGTGTTGAGCTCAGAGTTCCATAGTTGTTGCAGTCTCTGTAGAGAACCATCATAGTAGCAGGTTTATTGAATAAAATGTAATACTATCACTATGATGGTTGGGAGTCTCAATCCTTGGAGGCACTCAAGGGGGAGTCCTATGGTTGCTACAGTCACTTGTAGAGAATCATCATAGTATCAGGCTTAGTGGAGAAGCCATAAAAAGATGACTATGAAGGTTGGGAGTCCCATACTTTTGAGGCATGTGTGCCCCATGTGTTTAGATCATATGCTCTTGGTTATGACATAGTTGGATAGCGCTATGAAAAATATTTCCAAGGGTATGTGGAAGTCCAAAAATGGTCCCTGAGATTAAAATTTATGGTCGATCAAAGTTAGGATCTCCACAATAAAAGTTGTAGTCCAGAAGCTCAGACACACAAAAGGCCCAGAAGCCTATAACCTTATTTAAAATATATCCAGGATAGCATTGATTAGGGGTAGCGGGAACAATGCTAGGAATTCTGGAAGCCCAAAAGCCTAGAAGTTCGGAAGTCTGGAGGCCCGAAAACCCAGACGCTCGTAACTGTTATTAAAATATGATGTGTGAGAGCATGGAGTTAGGCCAACAGGGTACAACAATTGATAGATTGCCAATAAATGGAACCTGTACCGATGATTTCCTAGAAAGTGAAAGCCTGAAAGCAATTTCGATTGATATTCAGACATTGCAGTTGATCCAGGTGGATATTGGTGGCCACCCGCCTATTCCACTTGGGGCCCCACCATTGTTTCTTTCAATTTTTCAGTTTCCTTAATCATAGCACAGTTTACTATTTTTAGCAGTTTTTCGAGTCCTGAACTTCCAGAGCCGTTTTGAGGCCCTAAATGGCGTTTTTTGGGCATCAAACATTTGACTTTTATGAGTATGTTCCAGACTTAATATTTTTTGTCAGCAGTTGTATTCCTCGGATATATATTTCTAACAATGTATCATGTGCATCAAATAGAGATAGTATTCCAAAGTTACGACCCCGAGAAATTGATGTACCAATTTAACCCGACATGGCCCATATTCTGGTGTTTCATCTCATAGGGTTAGGTTTTTGGATGTTTATGGTTTTCCATTGTTTATCAATAATATATAGGCCTTCGAGCCTCATTGTAACACAGAGTTCAAAGGCCTGTAGTCACCACATCTCTTCTCAGAGATAAGCTACCAGCGCCCTAGCTATTTTTTTCCATTATGGCTGTAAAAAAAATTTAGTTCTTTGATATTAATGAAATGAAGTGTTATTTCCATTACATTTTTATATTTATGGTTATATGTGTATTCTGTTGAGTTCCTACATAAATCTAGATCAGTGGTATCAGACCAGTCTGCTCTTTCTCGATCCTTCTTTACATGTTAGGGCTCGATCTGGTTGAACCTTTGGGAGATCAGTCTCGCAAACCCTGACAACCGCCCATGCGGGGCGAAAAGAAAGATGAGGGAGCAGGATATCCTATCAAAATATTGCTCGAGGAGGCCCTCGAAAAACAATGGAACATGATGATGGATAACTTTTCCCAAATCCTTCAACGACTGCGCACTAGCGGTGCATCTGCATCTAACAGCCACTCTAGAGGCGCAACTCCTTTTAAGGTACAAGTAAACTTTTACATTCCCATATTTGAGGGCTAAATAGATGCAGATGTCGTAGATATATGGTTGAATCTATTATAGGGATATTTCTCAGTTCATGACTTTTCCGACTGGGAGAATATTATTTTTGCACTCCTCAAAGCTACCTGCCATGTCAAGGACTAGTAGGAAACCTACTGTGAGAAAAAGGACGAGGGGGAACCCTCTCTGTTCTCGTTCGTACCCACTTGGAATTCTTTCCGAGACGCCATCAAGGAACAATATTATCCTGCGGGGAGCTATGAGGACGGCGGTGGCAAAGGCAATGACTACACTGGCCAAATGGGGGCGGGATCAAGATGCATGAGTCAAGGCGAGAGTAAATTCCATACCTTGCGCACAAAGTTGGGTATCAAAGATTCAGAGAAACATTTGGTGTTGAAGTACCGCAGTTGTCTGCACAGATACATTCAGGAGGAAATGAAGTTCCTTAGCATCTCCTCGCTTGGTACAGCATACTGGTATGCTGCCAAGATTGAGTATAAATTCAAACATAAGAAGCAAGACTTTGGATCTTCGAATCAAAAGCAAGGGAAAGGTGCCCCCAAACCGCATAACACAGGACAAGCCAAGGCATAGTGGCTCAATATAACCTACCGAAGCCACAAGAAAATAACAAGACCACGAAACTGAAGAAGGACACGAGAAGGTGGTGTGAGTTCCATAAGAGCTCCACTCACAACACGAGTGTCAGGCCAAGCAGTCCCTGGTGGTCAAGATGAGGGCTTCTGAATCAAATGCATGCTCAAACTCAGAATCAGAACCCGACAAGGGGAATGACAAAGGGAAGCAGATTATTAATGCGGAGCCCAATGCCACCATTGCAACTGCAAAGATCCAGAAGGAGGAACCAGAAGATCCAGAGGAGGAGGATTGTCTCTTCCACTCTTAAATGTGAGTAAAGGGTTCCCCGCTACAATTCATTGTCGATAGTGGGAGCCAAAAGAACCTCATTTCAGCAGAGGTCATGAAGCGTTTGGGCTTACCAACCACAACACACCCACAGTTGTACACCATCGGGCGGTTTCACCAAGGACGAGATCTCTGTGTCAACCAGCAGTGTCGCCTTCCCTACAACATCAAGCCCTTCACAGATGAGGTATTATGTGACATTGCTCTTCTTGATGTTTGTGATGTATTATTAGGCCAACCACACTTGTGTAAGTGACATTTTGTGTATGAGTCCCGACCTCGCATTATTATTGTTACTTTGGGCAATAAGTGGTACAGGATACCAGAGGTACCACCACCTGCGGCTATCTCTATGGTTATTGCAAAACAATGCAGTAAGCTCATTTCCAAAACCAGGAAATTTGTTTTCCTAATGATCTGCACCCAGGGCAAGAAGAAGACTGCGGCCACGACCTCCAGACAAGGCTCCTCCGCACGACAACAACAAATGGACAACTTCATGGAGGAGTACGGGGACATCTTCACCTCACCCACAGGGGTGCCTCTGCACTGTCAAGTAAAGCACCCCATCGATATGACCCCATGTGCGTCATTGCCCAATGGATTGATCTATTGGCGCTCTGTTCTGGATAACGATGAAATCAAGAGGTAGATTCAGGAGCTACTATAGAAAGGTCACATCTGGCCTAGTTCATCGCCCTGTGGGAGTTCGATCGTGTTGGTGGAGAAGAATGATGGGACTTGGAGACTCTGTATTCACTATCGGGCCTGAACAAGATCACTGTCTGGAATAGGTACCCGATCCCATGGATTGATGACCTTCTGGATCAACTCAAAGGGGAAAAATATTTCAGCAAGATTGACTTGAAGTCTGGGTATCACCAGGTACCAATCGAACCCTCTGATGTGTGGAAGACTGCCTTCAAAGCCAAGGAGGGTCTTTTAGAATGGTTGGTCATGCCTTTCGGGTTGACGAATACTCACACAATCTTCATGAGGTTGATGGACGACATCTTGCGGCCATTCACCAACTCATTTGTAGTCGTGTAATTGGATAGAATCTTGATCTTCAACCATACTTGGGAAGAGCACCTCCACCACATCCGACAAGTCCTCCAAACACTGTGGAAACACAAGTTGTGTGCCAATTTAGAGAAGTGCACTTTTGGCATGACCCAGGTTCAGTGTCTGGGATACATTATTGACGAACGAGGGGTGCATGTGGATCCAAAAAAGATCCAAGTTATTCGGGATTGGCCGGCCCCAACGACTCTAACAGAGCTTTGCAGCTTTCTGGGTCTTGCTAATTTCTACAACAGGTTCGTGTTGGGATTCTCTCATATCACTTGGCCCTTGAGTCAAGTCACCAAGGGAGGAGTGAAAGAAAAATTATTTTGGTCGGAATCTCAATAGAAGGCATTCGTAGAATTGAAACATCGCCTCTGCTCTGCCCCAGTGCTCACCTTACCATACTTGCAACAACCATTTGAGACCAAGACAAATGCCTATAACTATGATATTGGGGCAGTTCTTACTCAATAGGGGCATCTAGTGGCATATCACAGTGAGACACTGTCTGACACAATCCACAAGTATCCCACTTATGACAAATAAATGTATTTCATTATGCAAGTGTGCCGCCAATGGAAGAATTACATTTTGGGGAAGGAAACGGTCATCCACACAGACCACCGACCCCTGCAGTTCATACAGACACAAGGGAAGTTGCAGAACGATCACCATCAGAAGTGGTCCACATATCTACAACAATTTCATTTGAACATCAAGTATAAGAAGGGGAACACCAATAATGTTGCAGACTGCCTCAGCCGACCATCGATCATGGCACTAACCACCATTCTCAAATCTTGTGGGCATGAGACTTCTGATTGGCTGCTTCTCTACAAGAGCGATCCAGAATTCGACCACACATACAAGACACTATTGGATGGTACGCAAGTTCCAAATTTTCACCTCTAGGATGCATTGCTATGTCACTTGGGACACCTTTTTGTTCCTTCAAGTGAGCATGCCAAGATGATTTGGGAAGCACACTACAGTCGATTTGTTGGGCATTTCGGGGTCGAGAAAACAATGGCAATACTGTAGAAGTATTTCTATTGGCCGAACCTTCGATAGGATGTTGAGAAGTACATCAGATCATGCACTGTTTTCTCCATTTCCAAACTGGCCATCAAGAAGAAAGGCCTCTATACTCCGCTACCTATCCCTAGTCAACCTTGGGAATCCATCTCCATGGATTACATGTCGGGCCTTCCTTATGCTAAGCATGGAAACGACTGTGTTTTCGTGGTCGTCGAAATATTCTCGAAGATGGCCATTATGTCGGCCTGCAAGAATAATATCATAGCAGAAGCCATTGCTAAACTATTCTTTGAATGAGTGTGGGTGCTTTGGGATCCCACAGTCTATCATCTCAGATTGGGACAACATGTTCCTCAACACATTTTGGTCTAGCCTCTGGTCAATGTTGGACACCAAGCTCACCAAGTCCACATCTTTCCATCCCCAAACTGATGGCGAGACTGAGGTCGTCAAGAGGATGATTGTACACATTTTGCGCATGTACAATTTAAAGCATCCACGCACATGGTATGAGAGATGTCCCTATGTACAACACAATTATAACCGGGCTCTCCATAGCTCAACCAGACACAACCCCTTTCAGGTGGGCTTGGGGTTCCAGGCACTATGTCCCATTGACGTAGCCATGTCATTTGTGGCTACTCAGGCCGATTCGGTTCATGTCCATTCTGAAGCTGAAAAGGCAAACAACGTCATTGAGCACATTCAGCACATCTGCCATCAGGTTCATGACATATTGGATAGGGCCAATGCTAAGTACAAGCAATGACATGATCAACATCAGGTGCCACACCACTTCTAGGTGGGTGAAAAAGTGTGGCTACATTTGAAGAAGGAGCACCTCACTGGACCCCACTGCAAGCTTCGCCCCCTCCTATATGGGTCATACACCATCACCAAGGTTGTAGGGAACAATGCCTTCGATCTCAGTATTCCACCATTCCTTGGTTTGTACCTAGTATTCAATGTAGGCCGCCTTCGGCCCTATTTCCCACCTCTACTGGACACCTCTGACATTGTAGAACAACTCAAATCAACAGAGTTAAACCCAAATTGCATGGAACATGGCACCACATATTGTATCATGGACATGCAAATCAATAACACTCGCCAGCAGAAGATCCAACTGTATCAGGTTATCAAAGTTGGCCAACTCTTGAACCAAGGCAAGTGGTTCACCAGGGACCAAGTTCAGTGGAGGTTTCCTCATGTCATGGAGGAACTTAACACAATGGGGGAGGAATGATCCAGGTGGATATTGGTGGCCACCCGCCTATTCCACTTGGGGCCCCACCATTGTTTCTTTCAGTGTTTCAGTTTCCTTAATTATAGCATTGTTTACTATTTTTAGCAGTTTTTCAGGTCCTGAGCTTCTGGACCTATTTTGAGGCCCTAAACGATGTTTTTTTGGCATCAAACCTCTAGCGCATTTGAGTCTATTTCAAACTTGATATCTGATGTCAGCAGTTTTAAACCTTGGATAAATATTTATAACAATGTATCATGTGCATCAAACGGAGATAGTATTCCAAAGTTACGAGCCTGAGAAATTGGTGTACCAATTTACCCCGATGGGGCCCATATTCTGGTGTTTATTCTCTAGGGTTAGATTTTTGGATGTTTATGGTTTTCCATTGTTTCTCAATAATATATATGCCTTCGAGCCTCATTGTAACACAGAGTTCAAAATCCCATCACCACATCTCTTCTCAGAGATAAGCTACCAACACCCTAGCTAGTTTATTTCCATTCTATCTGTAAACAAATTTCAGTTCTTTGATATTAATGAAATGAAGTGTTATTTCCGCTGCATTTTTATATTTATGGTTATATGTGTATTATGTTGCGTTCCTACATAAATATGAATAAGTATTGGGCTCAACAGGTGGAGTTATGTGGAGGCTCACAGGCGAAGGTCTTCAAATGTCTATTTTTAGTAGGGCATACAAGTGGGCCAGGTTAAAATATCGTAAGATGTATACAACTGCTATTCATAAGAATTTACGAGAATGCGGGCATTCGGGCTCCAGCTTAGTAGTGCATATATGTATATTAGTGACCAGGGAGGCAGAGAATTTATCAAGGGAATTAAGCCCTTGTAGGCCAACAAATAAGTTCAGTGCCTAGAGTCCTAGCTTGAGGTCACAACACCTAGTCCTATGGTGGAAAAGTAGGCTAGCGGCCAACAAAGAAGGATCTAAAGGAATTTCGAAGGATATGGCAGCACTATTTGTAAAAATACTTTTTGGCCTATAGAAAAATGAATTAGGGGCACATGTATGTTGTGATGAGTCAACAAATCTATGGCAAGATTCCTCCATATTTGGTTGATTATGCCAAATTGGTTATTTTCCACTTTGGATTGAGCACAACTTTCAAAGGATGTATGGGTTGGCAAGTAGATCTACAAACGTGTGGCATTTGTGACTATAAAGAAATGCTGAGTCAAGGAAGCAAGGACCACGACACGCATGAATAAATAAGTGGAACCTGAATTGAAATAGAGCTATCCATCCTTGATATTTCTTACACATTAATGAAGAATTGAATGGAAAAGATGACTAAGTGCAAAAACTCTCATCATGGTCAAAGAGAGCCATGATTGAATGTACAATTTGAACTCTAAGGACTTTGATGGCATGCTTCAGATGTGGTTGTCATATAGCATACATT
The DNA here is from genome assembly GCA_034641835.2 of Pinus albicaulis. Classification (NCBI taxonomy): domain Eukaryota; kingdom Viridiplantae; phylum Streptophyta; class Pinopsida; order Pinales; family Pinaceae; genus Pinus; species Pinus albicaulis. Next base: position 1,389,708,200 of record CM076570.1, read on the forward strand.
ATAGCAGGTAGGAGATTGATATGAGAAAATGAATGGAGTGCATATCCTAAGTGTTGAAAAGTCGTACTACCTGTACAAGTTGAACTCAACACGGGAGCTCTTTGAGTTCACAGTTTGACTGAGAATTAATTTCGAGTATGAGAAACACTCAAGTGCGCATCCTCATGTATAATGAAACAACAATGTTCAGGAAAATTGATGCAATTTATAGCATGGAAAACCATGTGTTACATTACACTCAGGCAGTGTGAATGTAAAATTGCCGATTGACAGAGACAACATCGATCACTGTGTTTTAGTGAAACAAAACCCAGGATTGCAGTTGAACAACTAGGGAATGAAACATAGTTGAGGAGATGAGTAGAGATATTTATGGGTGATAATTGCTAAGGAGAAAGGCCAAGTGTGTCTGGGATGCAGAGAGAGGTTAAAAGTGCTTGTGCAGAAAAAGAGAGCTGAGAGAAGGAAAACAGAAGGGGTTGAGAGATGAGTGTAAGCTGCTACGATGTGGAAAAATAAGTGTTTCTTGGTCTCAATGAAGTGTAGGCTATTTAGTGGAACAGAGGGAAAAAATTAGAGAAGAATAGAGAGCTTATAACAGGAAGAGTAGTTTCTAATTACAGTGGGTGGTAAGTTTACTTTTTAGTGTGGGTTGGAGCATGCAAACCAAGGAGTTGGTGCTTCCATATTAGTGGATTTCTAAATAAATCTTGGGGGTTGGTGCCTCCTACAAGTTCGTGCTTGCAACAAATCCATGAAATGTGTGCTTCAAATGGTGCTTTTGTAATCTATTCAAGCGTCTACATAAAGAGGGATTTGGTGCTTCCTGCTAGTGGGTGATAGAAAAAAATCAAAGGGATTTAGTGCTTCATGTGGGTGGTGGCTCACAAAAAATTTGATGTAATATAGTAGGAGCTTAGTATTACACCAATAGCAAAAAATCTTTGGTGTTTTTTCTCCCTGAATGGTTTCCACGTTAAACCTCAACGTTCATGTGTATGTTTCCCATGGTGTATGTATTTCTGTGTTGATTTCATATTGTTGTCGTGTGATATGTTGTTGATGATTAATGGATGGTTTCCACGGTTGAATGTTAAGTATGAATTGGTAGAAAAGTTTAAATTAGCCTTAATAGTGATTCACCCCCCCTCTCAGTATTAACATTGTTTCCAAAAATTAGTATTAGAGAAAGGCTCCTTCATGAACAACTTTATTTATCAAATGTAGATTAGAGGAAAATAATGGCTAATCAAACTTGGCTTACACCCGAAGGAGTCCCATTTTTTAATGGAAAAGAGTATGTACTATGGAAGGTTAGAATGGAAGACTATTTAATGGATTTGGATGTTGATGTATGGTGCTCCCTATTGAATGAATAAGAGAGTAAGAAGGATGGAGAAGCCAAGGAAATCATCATGAAAGGGATTTGTAAGCCATATAAGATAAAGCAAGACATTGTGGAATAACAAAGGAAATTTTAGACATATTGCAATGTCTTTATGGAGTAGATAGTGATGAGGCTCAAGAGGAGGTACATGAACCTTGTTTCTCAAGTAGTGAGCCTGAGTTAATGAAGGTTGTTGATAATGAAAAGAATAAAAGGAAGAAGAAGGAATCCTAAAGGAAAGATGATTAAAATATTGAAGTTCCTTCTTCCAATAAGGAATTTTCTACCCATCACTCTTGAGTTGAAGATGAAGAAGACTCAGAAGAGAGGCCATGTTGCTCGAAAGGTATGTTATTTCTTTGTGATAAATGTAAAAAGATAGGTTAGTTATCCTCTAGATGTTCTTGAGAATTTTTTGAAGAGAGAGATATAAGTGCATGTAGTAATGATGCAGATAGGCCTACATTAGTAGCAATAGCAAAAGAGGGATCCTATGAAGAAGAAGAGAGAATATCTCAAGAAGAGAATAGTAGTATCCTTGGGAGTGATGAAGATGGAATACTCCTCAGGCATGTGGAAGACTCCATGGACACAAAGATGAATTTGTATCTTTTTAGTGGTTTAGCTAGCACCTCTCATAGCGAAGAAAATGATATAGATGAAAGGATCTACTTTAGAAATAAGTTTATATCTTCTCTAAAAGAGATCTAGGATTTTTCAGAGACTAATCTCAATCAAAACGAACAGTTGTGGGAATATGATCTTGAGAATGATAAGTTGAGCAACACAATTGTAGATTTAAATGTTCAACAAGAAGATGATAATAGGCTAAATGGGATGCCGACCAATCAACTAAATGATAGAGAAGCTCACTCTGAGAGACTACAAGCTAACGTAGTCTCAATCAGACATGAAATAGGAAAGAAAAATAAAGAGTTGTCTCAATGTCAAAGGCTTGAGGAGAGAAGAAAGGCCTTGGATGAGATGCTTGTTAAGGAAAAATCCCCTCTCATAAAGGTTGGTTTTGATCCCAACGACAATAAAGGAAAAGAACTTGTTGATTGCAACAGCAACAAAGAAATCAATAACAACAAGGGAAGAAGAGGAAACAACAAAATGATAAGCATCAAAAACAAAGGAAAAAACAACATCAATGTGTTGAGAAAAAGCATCGAAGAAGAGAGAGTAATTGTCATAGGAGGCAGCAATAACAATATAGAATTGCTCGAAGTAGCAATTCGAACAACCATGGAAGCCACATGAAGAACCAACAAAAGTCCTTTCCCTCTCAAGGACAAAGTCTTCAAAGAAAAGGTATCTTTTGTTATCAAAAGCATTTTCATGGTTATTGTTTTTCCTGCAATAAATTTGGGCATAAAGCCATGGACTATAGATGGCATGCAAGAAAACAACATGTGTTAGGTAGCAGCAACCCAAGAATGCACAAAGTGGTCAAGAGAACACATGTTGGCAGCAATAAAGGCCTTGACAAGAATGCTAGAAGATATGAAATTTTTTTTGTCCCATTCTTAAGCCATGTTGAATGCTACAATTGTGGCAACTTTGGGCACAAGACAATGGACTGCAAATATGAGGGGACAAGGAACTTCCCTCAAAATATGTAGGAAAGTGAAGCAATTCAGGCACTGAATACAAGTATAGATAGAAGAGAAGAGGACATAAATTCATTCAATCATAATTTGGAAAGGTCTCATAATGGCTATTCAATCATACAACTTTCAGTTTCATTTGGACTAGGGAACTAGAGAAGAATTTCCTTCAAATATATGCTATCCAAATTGTGACCTTGACAACATGTTATTCACACTAACAACACACGTCCAACAATCTCCCATGTTTTTGAACTTTGACATAAATGACATTGCAATTGACATCAATAACAATATGTGAAACACGGTGATCAATATTTTATTATGTTAGTTCGATGTTTAAGATTATTTATTTAGACAAAATAAAAAATTTCATCAAACAAAATATGGATTTAGCCAATAATATATTGTGGTAGTTTTAGATTTAAAAAAATTACTTTTAAAAAAAATACAAAATTTGATAGTTTGCATTATTATCCAAATATAATTTTTAAAATTTATTTTTTAATTATTAAAAAATTGTAATTTCATATAGATATATATGTATATTTATTTTTTTAATTATTAAGAAATTATAATTTCTTTTATATATATATATATATATATATATAGAAATTACATTTAGATAATAATGCAAACTATTAAATTTTGTATTTTTTATAAACAAATATGTCAGATGTAAAACTAACATAATATATTGATAAAATCCTGAAATTATATATATGAATATAAGATAAGGGGAAAAAGAACAAACTTACTTTTAAAAAACATAACATAACAAAACAAGGAAAAAAGACACTCTTATTTTTAAAGCACATAGATATTATGATGGAAACTCTTAGATATTAAAATATTTGTGCTTTAAATATAAAATATTTTAATAGATATTATGTTGGAAACTCAGATATTAAAATATTTATGTTTTAAATATAAAATATTTTAATAATAATAATAAAAGCTAAATAGAAATTATCAAAACTGAAAATTATAAAAAAACAAGTTACTCTAAACACTTTTCTTTCCTATAAAAATGTATGCATCCAAATCACATAACTAAACCATATAAAAATGTATGCATCCAAATCACATAATGAAAAGAACGTATGCATCCAAATCACATAACTAAATTATATAAAAATGTATGCATCCAAATCACATAATGAAAAGAGTTCAGAAACTGAAAATTATTTAAAATGAATTATTCTAAACACTTTTCTTACATATAAAAATATTAACTGGCAAAAAGAATTAGAATGCTTCTTATCCATATCACACAAAGAAAGAATTATATTAATTGGCAAAAAGAATTATAGATTGTTGGTGAGAGTTAATCTTTCATTTTTTATGCCTGATTACTTTTATTTAACTGTATAGGAATTAATATCTTATCATAAGAAAAATATGTTTTTATTTAAAAGAAATTAAATATCTTATTATAAGGATAATTTTAGGTATTCCAAAGGAAGTTCTTTTTTAATTATGTTTTTTAATTAAGTGGATTGGCATTATTTTATGAGGTTTTTCCTTACAATACTGTAGCATATTCATTTTCGTCATCTTCAACATAATATCATTGAATATACTCAAAGAATATACTCTCATTGAGATTTGATATTATTTTATGAGTATCAAATCTGGGAAGTAACACATTCGTTCCCCGATGAGATTGGACAATTAGACGGTTGCATGATGATCAATGAGACCATCAAAAAAGAGGAAATATGTTATTTTCAAAAATACAATTAAAAGAGAAGACATATGTTTATTTTGTTAAAAAATGTAGGAAGAAAAGTTTAATTTTATTTTAACTTTAGTCAAATTGACTAAATCAAATTTCCACATTAATAATAAAATTTGGATGAAGTTAACTAGTGTGACATCGTTCTTGTCACTTGTTTAGCTTAGTAAATTCGAGTTAGTGGGCTTGGAATTCAGTCACGCATGTGTGATTGCTAAATTTTAGCAATCTAATTCAGTGATTTTTGGTTGTGTTTACTTAACTGACCTCTAATTATTGATAGAGTCAGCTGAAGGTCAGTTGAGCAGTGGGACAATAGTCTAACTCACAGATATGCCAGTTAACTAATCAATGAACCCAAAATAGTTCATGCATGCATGGAATTTGAATTTCTCATTTGGAGTGGAAAAGACAAGGCCAGTGTAACATGAGTTGTATACTAGTTGAGTGTACAATTATTGCATGCAGTCGGGAGATCAATTCCTTGGGAATTGTGCAAATAAATAGGGACGTCCCTATTGTTTAGGAGCTTGAATTTTCTCATATTTGCACAAGGAAATAGGAGGTTTGAGAAGTGGATAATTGGCCAAGTGTTGGACAGAGTTTCTCATTCAGCAAAGAGAACAATTATTATTTTTCAGGTTGTGCTCGGATTTGGAGCAAGAAATTGTAATAGTTTATCTATTCAATTGATTAATGCAAAGAGGCTTGAGGGGTTTTTTCCCAGTTGGGTTCCCCTTGAAATCACTATGTACTTGTGGTTTTTCTTGTTGCGTGTATATGCATGTTGTCCTAAATTGTGATTTCTATTCCGTAGATCAATAGAGTAGAATTGTCTCTTGTTTTTTAGTTTGAAATCTTGAGCAGTTGCAATTTATGTCAAATTTCTACAGTGTCTCAGAGCCCTGAAAACACATTAAAACCAGTATTTCGAATTTTTCCCTCGGGAATTTTGAATTTTCATCTTCAGTGTAGAAATTCTTCTTTAGATTCCAGAGAATGTATTTCAACGAACTGAGATTAGAGTATGCCCTGGAGGATAGCTCGAATTTCATAGCCTGGAAGGATCGACAGAAGCAGTTCTGGGTGATAATGGTGTGTTATAATATGTTAAAACTCACATTGCAAAACTCAAGAAGTCCGATGCACAACAATTAGCCCAATGGAAGAAGGATGTTGCAAAGGCCAGGAGAATTCTTCTAGAAGATGTGAGAGACCATGTGGTCTCAAATCTCCATGGAAAAGAGACACCATTTGTTATGTGGAAGACACTAACTGAGATATTCGAAAATAGAAGTGACCATATAAAATTAGCCCTGAAAGAATGATACCATTCTATAGTATCTCTCTACATTTACTCAAGTTCGTGATAAGCTTGGAGGGTTTGGGGTGAATGTTGCAAAATATGACCTCGTGAGCCTAGCTCTTCTAGGCCTTCCAAAATCCTGGCACAAGTAACAAAACTCTATGAATGTAAAGGAAAAAATATCGAATTGGGAAAGGTTGTGGTCCGATTTGGTTCAAGAAGAGTTCAAGAGAAATACCGGAGATGGAAATTCATCTAGAGCAGAAGGATGAAGATAATTTTTCCTTGGTTGGAAAGGGGAAAAATGGAAAAGGAAATAAGACCTAAAGAAAACTTGAATCCAGCAAAAATAATGGCAAAAAAGAAAGAATTGAGCAAGATAAAATGCTTACATTACCATGTATACGAGTATTATGCAACAAAATGTTTGCACGATAATTCTAACAAGAAGCCTTCAGGAGGAGCAGTAGGTGAATCACGGGCTTCATAATTCGAATTAGACTTCACCCTAATAACATGCATGGCCAACACTGTTATGGGGAGTGTGTGGTACCTTGATTTTGGTTCTTTGTTTGATATGAAAAGGTGTAAGGAATTGATCTCCATAAGCATATCAAAATGGGGGATGACAGGAGGTGCAAAGCTACAAAAATTGGTGTTGTCACCTTTGAGAGGAACAAAGCCTCTCCTCTTTGCCTAAAATATGTTATGTTTGTACTTGCGCTAAAGAAGAACCTTATCTCTATAGCAGTATTGGAGGATAGAGGCTATGACGTTATTTTGAGCAAAGGGAAATCCTTTTTGAGACACATAGCTACCAGAAAAGTGAAGTAGATTAGATTTCAATTGAATAACCTATACAAACTTGAGGTGGTATATTGCATTTCATTGAGCAGCAAGGTTGAAAAGGTGCAAAGTCGAGATGTTGGATAACTCTGGCACAAGAGATTGGGTCATCTACACCATGGTGCCTTAAAAAACATGCAGGAAATTACCACTAGTCTCCATAAAGCCTCCCTTGACCAGCAGGATGTCTGCAAGGGTTGCACATTAGGGAAATATGTCAAATCCACTTTCCATGGCTGAGATAATAGAGCAGATGAAATTTTACAATGATTCCACTCTAATGTTTGTGGGCCCTTTTCTACATCCTCCACAACAAAACTTAAGTACTAAGTTATTTTTATTGATCATTTCTATAGAAAACGTTGGATTTTCTTCATGCAGAAGAAGAATGATTTTTTCTCAGATTTTGTTGAATTCAAGGCATTGGTTGAGAAGGATAATTCGAAGAAGGTGAAGGCTCTTAGGAGCGACAATGGAGGTGAATTTTTTTTGGATGCCTTCAAGGATTTCTGTGCCAAAGAAGGTATTCGAAGAGAACTAATAGCACCCCATAACCCACAACATAATGAAGTAGATGAAAGGAAGAACATAAGCATAGTGGGAGCAATAAGAGCCATGTTGCATGAACAGGGGTTGTAATTACATATATGGCCATAAGAATGCAACACTGGGGTCTACTTGAAAAACCATAGTCCTCATAGAATACTTGGTATGATCACACCGGAGGAAGCTTTCTCTGGGAGAAAGCCTAATGCATGATTTGTAGACCCTTAACAAGGCAAAGCTGAGAATCACGGTGCAACATTAATCCCTTCGTGGGACGATGATACAACTAGTATCACATTGGAGGATTTTACAACCTAGAATACATGGATCACATGAGAGCTTCAGAAAATCTCTGCTAGTTCACCTACTAAGCATAGTTTGTTTTTGATGTTGAATAAAATCAATAGGTTGGTCGAGATATATTGGAGGTATGACACACAAAACCACCTCCTGCATTCCATTCAGATGATTAGGAGGCATGAGTTTATAGGCCCACATACTTGGGAGGTGGTTAAAGAGGCCACCAAGAACATCGATGTTTGTGGGGAGTTGTTCAACATCCCTCCGGAGCACCCTACTAGACATAACGATCTTATTCAAGTTAGATATTTTAAGAATGTTGATGCAACTCCTTTTGTGTATGATCGATTTGTTGGAGCTTGGGGCCAATTCCCACACCATGACCAAGCCCCCCTTTAATTTTCCAAGAATATATATGTACAAATTATGTGCTATATATGAGGCCAGATTACACTGATACCAAATCTGATTTTTATGTATCTAACTTGGGACGTACCTATGATCATGATGAGGCTCATAGGGACCCTAGGAATGTACCACCACCTCCAAGATTGTTGCAACTACCATCTCATAGCATGGTATTACCGACAAAGCTAGAGGAGTCATTGTAACTCAGTGCTAAGACCAAGGATATCATTGCGGATAACATTGGCCAGAGCGCATGTCGCATTTATTGAGAGATGAGCATATTGACACCATTTCCTCGTGACTCGCTAGTTCCATTATATGATGATCCATTTCTCACAAGTCTACTGATTGACTAGTTTTTTTTCATATGCATGTATGGGTCGTGATGCCATACCTGACACTTGGAGGGTGCACAACCTGTGCAACACAAAATAGGTACATATATACAAAATTTTTTACTCTTATCATCAAATTATGCATAATTATTTATATTAATTTAATTTGTGTTAGGTTGCATTTATATTAATAATTTCATGATAACAAGTAGATGCATCACAGCTGCATGGATAAGATTATGAGGTTATCCGAGGGGGCAGTTGATCAGCGAGACCAACCTACACCAATGCATGTTTCCATGGATCCTCCACCTCATAACCACCTTAACCGAATATAGTGACCATATATAGCCACATGGGCCAGCAGTTGAGGTAAACTTTTTTATTCCTAATATTTCAACATTTTCTTTTTTTAAGTTACATGCATGCTAATTAATTCATAGACTAACTATATTTTTTCCTTGCCATTGTCTACACAGGCCCATATGCATTATGCATTGTGCTATCGATGTCGTAGTTATTTGTATGCATGAGTGGGATGTTGGGTATAAAGGCATTAACGTCGTAGGTCCATCGATAAGTGCCCCAATCTTTGAGCCATAGGAAGTGTTGGGTACCGGATTTGTATAATTTACTCTCCCATTTTACCTTGTTTTTCTATCTCTTTCTACCATTATTATTCTTAGAACGTGTGAGGTAAAACCCTCCTTCCTATATTTCATGGGATATTGACTAATGAAGTATTTTTCATGGAGGTTTTACCTTTCTACATATTAACTCTGATATTTCTTCAGATCTAGCTAAAACAGGAGCGTTGCGGGCGCGAGTCAAGGCACAACCCATCATCTCCAACATCTTCCTTATTTGTTGTTACAACGTGACAGACTTAGATGTATCAGCGTTGTCTTAGGCCTTTTCACGGTTTCTTGCTGGGCAATCTGGTTGTCGTTGTAACAAGATGTATTTTTGTAACAATGAAGTTGTTGAGAGGGATCGGGGGTTTCAGGATAATTGTATAAAGAAGCCTGCGGGCTGTCAATCAGGGTTAAGCCCTTGGACATACAGACTTTGTAATGAATTTCTGTTATCATTAATTGAATGCACAACAGCCTGTTGTTTCTCCTGTAATTTGTGATTTCACCGCAGCCCTGATCAGAGAGTTGGGCCCACTCTTCTGATCGGGTGTTGCGTTCTCCTTTCTTTTGCTTGCAGTGTTGTGTTTATTGTGATTTATTTACTACTCTTACAGTCACATTTAATTGTTGTGGATGCCTTTTATTTCTGCAGTTCATTTTATTGTTGTTACAATGACTTGTGTGTTATAGATTAACCTGTGATTTACAGTGGACCATGTGCTTGTATCTGCATATACCTTGCCATTAGTCTTGAAATAACTAACGTCCCGGGTTGATAATTTATGTGGAGGAAAGGGTTGAATTATTTTCATATCCGGACACCAACATTTTGGTGCCATTGATGGGGAAGGCTAATAGGTGCAAGAACAGGATCTGCAACAGATCTCAGGGTTGATCTCTCCTCTTGAGGAGGGAATTTATTGCCCAGCTTCAAGTCCTGAGCGTAAGTGATTTGTTTTTTCTTTCTTTCCTGTTTCTTTTTATTATTTTGTTTTCTGTAGAGTTAATCCCTTGTCTTGGGGAAGGTGTTTTGTAAATGTTTCCCTAAGTCCTGGGCATAGTCCAGTCTTTCTGTTTTTATTTCCTTTTGTTTTCTTATAGGGGCCAATTTCTCGTCCTGGGGAGGGTATGTTATTACTCTACTTCAGGTCCTGAACTTTGATTTTTATTTTTTCTTTTTGTTTTGTTTCTTTTGAATATTTTCTCTTGTCCCGGTGAGGAAGTTATTTGTCCTGCTTCGGGTCCTGAGCAATTGAATGATTTTCTTTGATGAATCCTCTTCACAATTTGCATGAACAAATATTCGAATAAGAGGGGTAGAGGAAGACCCCCAAAGAAAGGGAAGGATCTGGGAAGGAAGACGTACATTCAGGAAATTATTGAAAAATCTAGATCCGAGGCATCATCCTGTGCTGCTGTTAGGGTTACGGTTCAGACGAAGTCTGAAGGGCAGTCTGTGGAGCAACTAGTGCCATCCACGGTACCAAAAGGTGTTCTTTCTACAACAAAAGATTTAATAAACAGGGTATCAGTGGAGGAGATATCCTTATCAGCAGCAGAAGGGGAAGAAGTGGCAAGCAAGGGATCAAAAGAATTGAGCAACTCTAACTGGGAAGAAGAACCTCAAAAAGGTTTTTCGTCCCCAAGAGACTAAGGCAGCACAGTAAAAATTCCCGTTGTTGAATTAAGTAATTCTAATCCAGTAAAGGAATTTTTGAAGGACTTTGAGTCACCAAGGGACCAGGGGAGTGTGGTGCGACCTTCTTCGGTTGAATCACTCCAGATACTGGCTATGAAACCAATTGAATTTTCAAGTGAGTATTGGAAAGTATTTATGGCACCTGTAAGTTCCTCCATTGATTTTCCCATAGGAAACGTTACAGGTGATGCACCAATGAGACCCATACCTTTGACAACCTTGCCTAGTTTTAATGGCTCTCTTCTGAGGATCCTGATACATTCCTTTTTGAGTTTGATATTGTTTTCCATGGATATGACTATATTGTCGACGCCCAGAAATTGAAGATATTTCCTGCTACCCTAAAGGGAACAGCCTTGAGGTGGTTTATGGGTCTAGGAGGGAATACGATTACCTCATGGGAAGGAATGAAAGAAGATTTCTTGGAGAAATATCGAGATTATTGTAAGTCCTGTGACATTAAGGAAGAAATTTTTAAATTTTCACAGAAAGAGGATGAAAATATGGAGGATTGTGTAGAGCGATTTAAATATATATTGCAGAGGTCTAGACATAGTGACCTGGACAAGGACATTTTAAAGATCATTCTTCTCATAGCACTCAGGGAAGACTCTCTGCAACTCCTGAATATAGTGGGAAAAGGGGATATTTCAAAAGAAGACTTCAAAAATATATGTGATTACTGTATCAAGTGTTCACGAGGGGCTGCAAGAAGTGGACAAGGGATTCGGTCATTGAAGACTTCTGGTGGAGGGGTCACAAAAGCAGAGATTGGGAATCTACCAGACAATCTGAGGACCGATATTCTGAGCACGCTATCTGCCAAAATGGACACTCTACAAGCAAAACAGAAGCAGATGGAGTTGGAAAAAACCATGGCCATATTCTGCCCTTAGTGCAGAAAGAAACACCCTTTGAAGGAATGTCCGCTGAACATGGTAGAAGCCTGCACGATCTGCAAACAGACTCACACGACCAGTGCATGTCCTTCCTTGCCCGGGCTTAAAGCAGTTTTCCAAGGAGCAAGTGAAGAAAGCATGGTGGACCAGCCATACTTTATGGGGCAGAGGAGGCCATGGCAACCTCGACCACCGACGGTGAATCCAGGTATGTTTCAGGACCCATCCCAGTACTTTAACAATTTTAGTATGGGCCCCCAATCTGCACCATTTTCAGCCATGTGGCCTCAATATCATTATCCCTCTTGGCAACAATGGGTTCCTAAAGCCAGTCTGAATGCTTCATGGAATCAGACCTAGCATGGACCCCCTCCCACTGGGAAATTTTCTCAGCCTATTCCTCAACAACAACTTCAGTTGCCTTCTAATGTACCCCCAGGAAACCCAGCCATTAGAACTTAGCTTCCTATCCAGCCTAACCCAAACCCGAATAACAAAGGGGTCCAGCAAACAGACACCCTAAACCTTCCATCTTACAGCATTTCTATCGCGGGGCTCAATGAGATAAATTTACGGTCTGGCCAGATAGTAAATGCACCTAATTCACCTATTATCACAGAACAATTTGATGGTGGAGATACATAACGAGAACAAGAAACAGTTAGGGATAATCCAGAACAAAACATAATCAATCGGACACCTTCCCAGACTGTTCCTAATTAATGCCATTTAACTTCCCCTCCATTTCCTGAAAGATTGGCCTTGAGAAAACCAAACCCTCAAGCAGAATTTGACTTCTTAGGGGAACTGTAGAATCTCTTTGTTAAAATACCCCTGTTACAAGCTATGAGGGATATACCTATATATAAAAAAATTATGAAAGAATACTGCTCAAAGAAACCAGGGAGGAAACCTAAGGATCCATTGACCATTCATGTGGTGGGCAGACTATCTGATATCATGTTAGGAAAAATCAAGCCTATAAAATATGAAGACCAAGGAACCTGATTCTAACAGTACAGATTAATGGGGTGGAAATCTAAAACATGCTGGTGGATTTGGGGGTGGCCATTAACATTATTACTGCTGAAACAATGAACACATTAGGACTTGCAAACATTAAACCAACCCCTACTATCCTGGAACTTGCAGACAGATCCACAATTAAACCAATAGAGAAATTAGAATACATGATCATTTCAGTAGACTAATGGCACTACCCTGTGGACCTCCTTATATTGCAGACTCGATCTTCAGTAGGTGGTCACCCATTGATCCTAGGAAGACCCTGGCTGGAAATTGTGAATGCCTACATAGGATGTCGATCGGGGCATATGATCATATCAAATGGGACAGTTATGAATAATCTCAAGCTTTATCCTCCTACGGAACCTAGCCCATCTGAAAAATTATTACCCTATCAGAAACCTCTACCTATAGAACAGCCTGAACCTGAAAATGAAGATGTTAGACTAGTTCTCACTATTGGACAGGCCCTTCAACTTAAAACAAAAACTGAAGATGACGCCATTAATGCTTTCATTAATGATTCCAATTTTGTTTCCGATTCAACTTGACATATTCTAGAATATTCCATGAGATGTGAGACACAGGAAAATATTGAACCGAAATATGACATTGAAGACATTCCTGTAATCTCCTCTCACGATAGTACTCCAATAAAGATTGAACCAGGGAAAACACTTAATGTTAACCCGATCCTGTCTGAATCTCAGACCAAACATCTTTTGAAAGTCCTTCAAGATCATCAGGAAGCTTTTTCCTGGGATTATACTGACATGAAGGGTATCCCTGCCAGCCTATGCACTCATCATATTTATATTAAGGAAGATTTCCGCCCTGTAAGGCACCCTCAATGGAGAATGACTCCTGCTCTCAAAAAAATTGCTAAAGAAGAATTACAAAAATTGTTGGATGTAGGGTTCATTTATCCCATCTCAGATAGCTAATGGGTATCCCTGCTAGTTATCGTTCCTAAAAAGAATGGTAAATGGCATATCTGTGTAGATTACAGGGAACTAAATAAGGAAACTCAAAAAGACCATTTTCCTTTGCCATTCATTGACCAAGTCCTGGACACCTTGGCTGGGAAGAAGTTATTTTCCTTCCTAGACGGATTCAGTGGATATAACCAAATTGAGATAGCCCTGGAAGACCAGGATAAAACAACTTTCACGTGTCCTTAGGGAACCTTTGCATACAGGGTCCTCCCATTTTGCCTGTGTAATGCTCCTGCTACCTTCTAGAGGGAAATCTTGGGAATTTTTTCTGATTTGATCGATGATAGCGTCGAAATCTATATGGATGATTTTAATCCATATGGAAACTCATTTGAGGAAGGATTGGAAAATTTACAGAAAGTACTCAAAATATGTAAACAAACCCATGTATCTTTGAGTACAGTCAAATGCCATATGATGAGGGAAGAAGGGGTAGTATTGGGAAATTTGTTCTCAGCCGCTGGAATTCAAGTTGATCCGGCTAAAGCAAAGGTAATATTACATTTCCCGGTACCCAAAACACCCACACAGGTACGTATTTTTATTGGTTGTGCTGGTTATTATAGGCACTTTATAGAAATTTTTTCTAAAATAGCACACCCACTATTTCAATTGTTGACAAAAGATGCAGAATTCTTATGGACTAAAGACTGTGAGACAAATTTCACAAAAATTAAAGGGCTGGTGTGCGCGGCCCCAATCCTCCGAGGACTTGATTGGGAATTATCATTTCACATACATACGGATGCTTCTCAAACAGCAGTATGGGTTGTTCTAGGACAGCAGGTAGGCAAAACTCCGTATGCAATCTATTATGTCAGCAAGAATTTAATACCTGCTGAATTAAACTATACGATGACAGAAAAAGAATTCTTAGCTTTCATTTATGATGTCAATATGTTTTGGCACTACATCACAGAGTATTCTACTGTTGTCCATACTGATCACGCAACAATCAGGTATTTGATGAATAAACCTATTACTCCTGGCCGTATTACGATATGGCCAATTTCGCTTCAAGAATTTGATATTACAATAGTAGAAAAGCTAGGAAAAGATAATGCAGTAGTTGATTTCCTATCTCGAATGAATAAAAATGATGAATGCACACCTATAGAAGACATTTTTCCCGATGAACATATTTTTGCAGTATCTACTAAACCTCTGTGGTATGCAGATATTGCTAACTATCTTGCTACAGGGAAAGTGCCTCCTCATTTGTCATACAGGGAACAACGGAAGATTATTCATCATAGTGCCCGATATTCTTGGATGGAAGGGTACCTTTTTCATATAGGAGCAAATAAGAAAATTCGGCGCTGTGTGTCTGAAGAGGATATTTATGAGGTATTAAAAGTTTCCCATGATGGCCCTTGTGGAGGGAATTTGTTGGACAAAAGAATAGGCCATAAGGTGCTACAAATGGGATATTACCGACCTTCCATTTTTTGTGATGCTCAGAATTATGTTAGGAGGTGTGATAGTTTCCAACGTATGGGCCAGCCCGGTAAAGCTGATGAAATGTCTTTGCAGGCACAAGTAGTCCTCGAGCCTTTTGAGAAATGGGCTATTGACTTCGTTGGACCCTTTAACCCACCCTCCCAGCAGAAGGTCCACAACTTGGTCTGTACTGATTACATGACTAAGTGGGTGGAAGCCAAATCTGTTGCGAAAGCAACAGAGCAGGTAGTCTCAGACTTTCTATTTGAATAATTTTTTTCTCGTTACAGTACTCCAAGAGAGATTGTTTCAGATGGAGGAGCACAATTCACATCACACAAGATAGCAAAGCTCATGCAAAAATATGGGGTCAAGCACAAAGTGACATCCCCATACCATCCCTGGGCAAATGGACAAGTGGAAAGCACAAACAAGACATTGGAAATTTTTTTGACAAAAACTGTGGCATACCATCGTCGGGATTGGGCTTAGAAACTCCCAAAGCTCGAGCGTACAAAACAACATGACGGAATACAACCAGGTTTTCACCATTCGAGTTGGTTTATGGAAAATCCCCGTTGTTTCCAATAGAATTTGAAATAAGTACACTCAGAAAAACGCTGGAAGTTCGGTTAGGTCTATCAGATGCTCTTTTTTTATTGGCTCAGCTTAATGAACTTGATGAAATTCGTTCAATGGTTGTCCAGCGAACTATTGCTATCCAGCAGTAGAGAATGAAATGGAACAATAAGTTTATTAAAAATAAGGTGTTTCAAAGTGGAGATTGGGCACTACTTTATGACTCCCATTTTAAGGATTTTAAGGGGAAGCTTTGCACTCATTGGATGGGACCTTATGAGGTGGACGTTGTATTTGATAATGGAACAGTTAGGCTAGTCACAATTGATGAATTACGCGCTTCATTTATAGTCAATGGACATCGCCTGAGACTATACCACCGGCCGACCTCTAAGGATGCTTTTATTAAACAACTCTCTGAGAAATCTGGTTTGAAGGTCATCAGCGAAGATAATCCTTCCTCTGCACCCTTGATGTAATAAGTAATAATAATAATAATAATAATAAAGAATAAAGAATTATGTTTTATTTTCTTTTCTTTTTGCAGGAGCTACTAATAAGGAGTAAAGAGCATAGAAAGACTTTTCAAAGCACCGATTGCTGCTACTCATGGTGTTGTTACTCATTTTCTACTACTCATGATGTTGTTACTCAGTTGTTGCTACTCATGGTGTTGTTATTTGATTGCTGCTAATCATGGTATTGTTACTCATTTGTTGCTACTCATGGTGCTATTACTCAGTTGTTGCTACTCATGATGATGTTACTCGGTTGCTGCTACTCATGGTGCTGTTACTCATTTGCTGCTACTCATGATGCTATTACTCAGTTGCTGCTACTCACGGTGTTGTTACTCGGTTGTTGCTACTCATGGTATCATTACTCGGTTGTTGTTACTCACATTGATGTTACTCCGGATGTTGCTACTCGTATTGCTGTTACACCGATGTTGTTGCACTGATGTTGTTACACTAATGGTGTTACTCCGATGCTATTACACCGATGTTGTTACACTGATGCTGTTACACCGATGTTGTTACTCTGATGTTGTTACACCGATGTTGTTACACCGATGTTACACCAATGTTGTTACACCGCTACTGTTACACCATCCACATCATTACTACACTATCATCCCACCAAATGTCACATCGTCTAGGTAGGCCGTCAGGTACGCCTCCATGTAAATTTTATGGATTTAATTAAATATCCCATGTGGAGAGTTTAGTGCCGTGGACGGGAAAAATTTAAGCATAAGGGTTGGTCATGACAAGGACGACGTAATAATTACCTCATAAATTAAGTACGAAAACCCGCTCATGGTACACCTTATGATTCCCATCAATATTTGGTATCATCATTTAAATTGTATTGGGATTCGTAAAATGTCTCGTCCACCCTATACGAACAATTATTATTTCTATTTTACCACACTTACCATATTTCTTCATGATTTTTCTCGGCTTTCGAGAGTTACCGGCCGTATTTACCATTACCACCTTTCCATTTTCACTATGATGTTCCTCCGAATTCGGTACCCACCACCTTTCTCAACGATATGTTGTTACAAGAAGTGTTGCTACAAGTCTCCACAGTATGGGTGGGTTGGCTGTGCAGCATGAGCCTGAAAACACAGTTTCAGTTCACAGCAATCTAGAGGTTTGGCAAGTCTTTGTCGAAGCAGGGTGGGATACTTACTTTGACAGATTGCAAGGGTTTGATGGAGGTATCACAATGGAATTCACACTCAATTTAGAGGAAAATTGTTCGCGGATTAAGGGTCTGGAAGTTCCTGTTACAGAAGAGGCAATCGCAAAGGTTAGCTGTCTAAGGCAGCAAGGGCAGCAATGGTTTTCTCAGAAAGTCTCTTCTGGAATTCCCTGAATTGTTCTTACAAGCAGGAGAAAGTGTTGTTCAAATGGGCAGAGGATACGAGCACCGAACAGTACCATATCCTTAGAATGAAGTTGCTGGTTTCGTAATGAAATACATTACCTGCGAGGGTCAGGCCTCAACTCTATTCAAATATCACTTTAAAATTACAACGCACCTCTGATTTCCACAGAATCTGGAGCATGCCCTGAACATGCCCTTCTTCCTCTTGAAACAACTACAGCATATGGCACAGGCTGCTTGGCGTTCACGCTGAATGCCGACAGTAATTTTCAATCACGGTTTGGTGCAATTATTGGTCATGCACGCAATAAACAGGCTTCAGGTCTCCTGGGCGGAATTTTTTGGGTCCTCAGAAGAATAAGTAGCAGCCATGATTGCTACTAGAGAAGAAGAACCAGCCTCTCCGACTGGTCAGGCAGAAGAAGAACATTCAGAAGAAATTGATCAAGAGGAACCTGAGGAAATGGAAATGGAAATTAATCAGGAGGAACCCGAGGAAGAAGATATGATGGTTGATCAGGAGGGACCTGAGGAAACGAGAATGGAAGAGGTAAGGGGTGATATGGCCGAAGTTGTCGCACAAGAACCAGCCTCGCTTGAAAAACCTGCAAAAGAAGAAATAAGAATGGAAGAGGTAATCGGTGACATGGCCAAGGCTGCCACACAAGAACCAGCCTCGCTTGAAAAACCCACAGAAGAAGAAATAAGAATGGAAGAGGTAATCGATGACATGGCCGAGGCTACCACACAATAACTAGCCTCGCTTGAAAAAACCCGCAGAAGAAGAAATAAGAATGGAGGAGGTAAGAGGTGACATGGCCGAGGCTGCCACACAAGAACTAACCTCTCTTGAAGAACCCACAGAGAAGGAAATGATGGACATTTTGTAGGAATTCGATACTATTATACAGTTGTCGACTTTTGTTAATAAAGAGAAAAGGGGTGAAATTTTGGATAAAGAAATGGCAAGTGATGCTGTTTTGAAAAAAACAGCATCACCTACCCATATAAATATGAATATTGATACAGGTGGGGGTGTTACACAAGAACCACCCCCAATTCGGCTAGAACGGGAAAAGTCAGCCTATGGAATCGACACTAGATCTCGAGAACCAATACCAATTGTGAAAAAAAAGGTGAGTCATGAGGAACAGGGAGGTAAAGAAGGAATGAACCAAGAGGTCGATACTATTCCACAAGAACCAATATCGAACCCGGTTGAAATAGTTGTGCACAAAGTCCCAGTCCAAACTGGAAATGAAGGTGATGAGTCTGTTCCCCGTTCTCTGTTCCAGTCCCTGATGCCTAGAGGGGCGAGGGGATTTCGCTCGCCCAAAAAGTTAATGGAAGAAGTATTTGTTCCCCCAATACTAAATTTTTTTGACACGGCCAATATTGGCCCAGTCACCACCGAACCAAAACACTTAGAGGCTCGCAAGGAAGACAACGTTCCTTTGGAAACCTTGGAACACAAGAGGATTAATGAAGTTATCAACCAGATAGCGGAAGTTCTTGGGACAAACATAGAAAAAGAAGCCCATGGAGATGGGGAGCCTAGCCAGAAGGGCTTGACAAGAGAATGCGCAGAAAATGTCGGCAGCATCCCACTGCCTTCTGAGCCTGTCATAGGCCCAGAAACGAAATTCATTGTTAAACAGGAGTGGATTGAACAGTGCGAGAAAAGAAGGATACCTCTCAAGCATAAGTATTAGCTGCAGTTCAGTCAAACCATGAGACTAAAAAGGGAGGTTCGGGATTTGAAGAAGAAAATTTCATGTTTGAAAATGAAGCTAAAAATCTGTAAATGGAGGGCAATAAAGCCAAAGATTGAAGTCTCCAAGGCAGCTACCCAGACTGGCTTGATTGAAGAGTTGTTTGAAGGTCCAGAATTTGTATTGGCTACTGAAATTCAGAAATGGCAGTCTGCAGTGAGTGACCATAAGAAGGAAATAGCTAGGGTTCGAGAATAGGCCACCAGATTCATCACAGGGTACATGGATCAGTTACATAAGGCGCGGCTGAAGTAGGCTAAACAGGAGGCCAAGATAGAGGAATTGCAAGAACAAGTTGAGTTGCTGAAGACAGATAATGAGAAAATGTTCTCCTTCGCACAGCAGGTAATGGCCTGTAGACCTCCTCCACATAGCTATGCCTTATTCCTGCATGAATAATTTCTTTTCTTTTGTCTCGAAAGTATATATAAGGAGATTTGGTACAAAATTGAGGACCCCATTAAATTTCTCTGTATTTTAAAAATTCATGACATTATCGAACAACACTTAATTTGCGAGCTCTATATGCATGGGTATTACTTAAAGCATGATCAGTCATTTAACCCCGTTCCATTCGTGGGGGACATCCATTTAAGGGCTTTCACCTCCTATACCATCAATCAGATTAAATGGAGAAAGGCTTGGGATACATTTTAATAAAATCAAGCCGGAAAGTCATTAATGATGAGAAGAGAGCATGGCCAGTCCTCAAACATTTATAACAAGTATTATACATTTTTACAGATTAAGGGTCATAAGGAACACATGATGGAAACCCAGAAATGGTGCGCTGACCTATGTGTCAGCCAGATTACGATGTTTCGCAAGGAAGAATTGGACAGTTTTCAGAAGAGGTGGATGTTGTCCTCCTCAGCTGTCAGGGAAAGAGAACCATTTGGAGCACCTAACTTTGCACGTGCTTTAGAGAGAATACCACGTTACGTGGCATGCATTCATACATGTGGGGTCAGATGGATGGGATTAAGGTTTCAATTTCCCCTTTTATGGTTTCCAGCTGAGCAGTATACTCCTGCATATAATGTTGACCCTGACTGGTGGAAGGATGTTGTTATGACAGAAGGATATAAGCCACCAGAAACAGAAATGGCTGCAGAATATGACCTCACACAACTTCATTCCAACCACAGTCGGTCCAACCCGGATCTGAGGAGACGACGAGATGCATGAGGACACGCAGATAGATCACTTGGGGGGAGATGTTGGGTACCAGATTTGTATACTTTCCTCTCCCATTTTACCCTGTTTTTCTATCTCTTTCTACCATTATTATTCTTAGAATGCATGAGGTAAAACCCTTCTTCCTATCTTTCATGGGATATTTTATTAATGAAGTACTTGTCATGGAGGTTTTACCTTTCTACATAATAACTCCGATATTTCTTCAGATCTGACTAAAACAGGAGCGTTGTGGCCGCGATTCAAGGCACAGCCCATCATCTCCAGCATCTTCCTTATTTGTTGTTACAACGTGACAGACTTGGATGTATCAACGTTGTCTTAGGCCTTTTCACGGTTTCTTGCTGGGAAATCTGGTTTCCATTGTAACAAGATGTATTTTTGTAACAATGAATTTGTTGAGAGGGATCAGGGGTTTCAGGATAATTGTATAAAGAATCCTGCAGGATGTGAATCGGGGTTAAGCCCTTGGAAATACAGAGTTTGTAATGAATTTCTGTTATCATTAATTGAATTCACAGTAGCCTGTTGTTTCTCCTGTAATTTGTGATTTCACTGCAGCCCTGATCAAAGAGTTGGGCCCACTCTTCTGATCAGGTATTGCATTCTCCTTTCTTTTCCTTGCAGTGTTGTGTTTAGTGTGATTTATTTACTGTTGTTACAGTAACGTTTAATTGCTGTGGATGCCTTTTATTTTTGCAGTTCATTTTATTACTGTTACAATGACTTGTGTGTTATAGATTAACCTGTGATTTACAGCGGACCATTTGCTTGTATCTGCATATACCTTTCCGTTAGTCTTGAAATAACTAACGTCCCGGGTTAATAATTTATGTGGAGGAAAGGGTTTAATTTTGTTCATATCCTGACACCAACAAGAAGGGGAGCACCAAACCCAGATTTATTAGACCACCATCCTAGATGACTTGCATTTGAACACGAGTGAGGTTAGTGGATTCATATATGTAATTAAAAATGTGGTTCAAAATCATTTATTTCCATATTCTTTATTTGTACAAATAATGATCTAATTAGTTTGAATTTGATTGTTTTATATTGCAGTATCAGATTTGTTAGCCATCAATAATAGTTTGTCAAAGCAAAAGATGGCTAGATTATGTCCTCAAGCCTTCAAGAGATAGTTTCCTTTGAAAACCTATCATCTTTTGAAGTCTTATGATGTTCTTTATCCTTTTAATTAATCTTCACTACTGTTTCACTATAAGCCCTCAAGGACCTGCTGTTTACCAAGAGAAAACTGCTTCTAAAAACTCCATTTTCCACCATTCACCTCTCCATTTCACTCCCACAAAATCTCCATTTTTCATCCTTGTTTCCTTCACAAAATCCCCATTTTTCATCCTTGTTTCCTTCACAAAATCCCTCAAAAACATCCTTCATTAAACCTCTAAATCATTGTAACCCTCTGTTAAACCTTATATCTCCCTTTTATTTGGTTTAAAAATCCTTTCTTTTATCTACCGAAACCCTTATTTGGCCTTAAAATCCCTTATTGTAGGCCTTAAAACAGTCTTTTGCACTATAAAGAGTTAAGCCCCTGAGGGCTTATATCCTTTAGCCCTTCACTTCATATATCCTAAGCCTCACAATCGGGTGCTTAAAACACAAAACCCCCGTGCTAAAAGCCTTACCTTTCCTCTATTTTTGTTTTCCCGACATTATGGTTCTGAGCGAATCTGGAACGTTTATCTACAGAGATCGATGGCCTTTGGGCTATCTTTTCTTCTACCCGTTCACTTACCATGCTCTCCTCCTTTCAAAATAACCCGCCCTCATCCTTGAATCTCAATCGTTCATTTAGACGATCCGACGATCGAGACTCAACCCGATAACCAATTGAACCCGTCCACTATGTGACAAGACATTACGTCACCATGGGCACCGCATGAACTTTAACCCTACATCTCTCACCCTGTCGCGTGCGATCCGCACCATCGGATCTGCCGCCCATCATCCGACGGCCAACGATCAATATCGCGCAACTTTTGGCCTCTCCCCAGCACTATGCAACTTCCGTGTGATAAAAGTGGTTTTAGAAATCCACGTGTCAATCGCTGAATCGTATCGCGTTCCAAACATGAAATAGCACTAACCCCCCAAATGCCACGCGAAAACCGCTTCCGGTTTTCCAAAACCGCCTTTCTTCATTCTCGCGCCAAATTCAAAATTTTGAATCCTGTTTCGCCCCTACCAGGGTTTTTTCCTCCTACCGCAGCATTTTCCCATTCGCACAGCTCCAAACCGCCTCCATAAACCCTCCAAAGCATTTTTTAAGCCAAATCTTTGCAGGATTTAAATTAACTTTATTTTTTTTATGCATATTTAATGGGTTACAAGGTTAAAACCCTCCCATAGCCAGTTACAGTGGCATGGGCCGAGGATGACAATCCTCATGGCCTTAGTTACAAATTAAAGGGATCTAAGGGTTTTCAATTTCACAGTCTGGGTCGATAAGTCATGATGATCGATCCATTAACAGAAACCCTCCACTCAAACAAACCCTCTGCGCATCTGCAAAGAACAGCAAAACACTGTGAGAAAAATTAATAAAAGAATATCAGTGTCAAAGGTGAAGATCAGAGCACAAGTGAAGAATTAAATATTTTAATCAGAGTTTAAAGGGATTAAGGCACAAACTTAGGAATCAAAGGCCTAATCCGTAAATGAAGCAGATGATCACAGTCAGAAGTTTGAGGATGATTAAAGATAAAGTTTCAAAGCCTAAATCAGGCATAAACACAGTATTAAAGGTAAATCAGTGTTTAAAGAAGTGAAAGAAGAAAAAACAATGAAGGACACCTCAGAACCACGTCAAAGGGGCTAATTGATTCCCCAGCTACCAAATTGACACCTTGCAGCCTTTCTGCCTCAAAGGAATACCCAGATTAAAGCTTAGTCAGTAACATTAAAGACAAAGGTAGCTAACAGTTATTACAAGCGAAAATCAAATATTTCACAAAGTTATTGTAAAATATAAGAAGAGCCTTAAATTCAATCTTTTCACCCACCTAAGCCTAAAAAGCAGAAAACAGAGTCAATGAAACAGATTTGTAATTGACTGCATTCCTGCCTTATGCCTTGCATGGTTTTCAAGGCTAGCAGTTGCATTTAGTATGGAATTAATGATATCTAACCCTAGAACTCTTCCACCTCCTCTTTCTTCTATAAATACTTCTGAAGAAGATGGTTGATTGTTGGTTGGTCACTAGTTGTAACATTGGAACCATTTGAAATAATACATAGTATGTCTGAAGTTGAGGAAGAAATTGAAGTCTTGGAAGCTTGATGATGTTGTGACATGCTTGTTCTTGAGAAGGCTCTATCATTGGATCCCTAAGCTTGGCTGTTGGTGATGTATTCTAAATTGTCTGTTTTTTTTCCTGTTTTCATTTTGTTCCATAAATTCTTACTACAGTAGGGTGAAAATTTTAGGCTAAGAAATGACTCCTTGAAGCACCTTAGACCTGTTTATCCTTCATTGTTTCATGTTTTCTTCTGCTGAGGCATTTTAGAGTCTTTAATCATTCTCTTGAACCCTTATGCTCATTTATTTCTCAAATAGTTCAAATAGTTGGTTCCAGCATGATTTATGGTTTTCCCTGCTTGTCTGCTGCCACTTGAAAGTTGTTTTTGAAGTCTCCCTCTGAAGTACCATTGTTTATAGTTTTCCAAATAGGTCTATTTTGATCATACCTTTTTTTCCTGCTTAAATAGTTGTTTTAAAGGTCTTTATAGTTGTAATCATAGATGTGTTAGGTGTTCCCTCTTCTATGACTACAATTATTAGTGAATCTTTCATGTTTTCTTACTCCTTTGAAATAAAATATTTGAGGAAATAGGATGTGCTCCCGAATCTTAGATTTCATTTTAAAAAGTTGTCTTCAAGTCTGTTATTGCCTAAATCTACCTCAGGCTAAAGGAAGGCAGAGTTCAGGGTAACATCAAACCACGCTTAATCTGGTAACTAGCCCTACCAGATCGGGAGAGGGCTCTCTCCTTGTCAATCTCAACAAAAATAATCAGTGAGGCTTGAGATGACTTAAAATAAAGGCTGATTTTAGGCTAGGTATATATGTGAAAGAGTTTGATTTGATTTTGGGGGTTTTTTTGGAATAAAAAGGAAAGGCAGATTTTGGGTCCGAGAAATGATCAGTTTTGCAGAGCGCTGAATGGGGAAAGGAAGGCAATTGTTTTGATGCTTTGAAATGAATGAAATGGATAGATCAGACCGGGGAGGAGTTGAAGAGGGAAAGATATTTCAAGAATCCTCTTCAGACAGTTGAAAACATGGAAAATTAAACAAAACTCAAGGCAGAGCACTACAAATCTAATGAATTCCACCTTTATTACTTGTTTGTTTAACTTAAGAAGAAAGAAGAAGGGAAATGATACACATGAAACATCAGTAAACTTAAAAATCACAAAGAGAAACACACCATCAAAACATAGAGCCACATGGATCCAAAAGAGTGCTGCAAACCCTGGTCTATTCCTTTGCCAAAATGCAGAGATGAAATGTACAATGAAGCTCAAAGCAATCCCAAGTGTCCAACCTATGCCAATGACTGAAAAATTACAAGATATAGACAACATTACCTCATCCCCAACCTCTAGGGGTCGAGCTCACTAGTTTAGGAGCTGTTTCAACAAGATCTAATCTAAGAACTGGAAAATAGGCAGTGGAACAACTTGCCTCTATAAGATAGGAAACTGATTCATTCAGTTACAATTCACCTTTTGATGAACGAATCTACTTACATGAGTAAAAATTTGTAAAAATTACATCAAAAGCCATGAAATTATATCAAGTTACATCAAGATCTGTACATTTGAAGATAAAAAAATTCAAACTAGCCAAAACTAGGCGAAAATCTGAGTTGCTAAGTGAAAACTGAGCCAAAATTCCCAATGAGCCGCGCCTGAAATCTCTATGTGTCGCGCCAATTTGGAGCCAATGTTGAAGGCCTTCCCGGTGTCCAAATTGAGCGCAGGATAGCTCGTTGGAAAGCTATGCTTGTCGACTTTCCAAACCAAGTGTAATTTCGGAATTTGGTTGCCATTAGCCCCTCCAAAAATGTGTTTTCCCAACACTGCTTCCTGTGTGTCCAAAAGAGGGCAGAAAGGTCATTTTTAGGGTGTTTTTAACCCCTCAGGAAACCCAAAACTTGTCAAAATATTTAGGTAATGGGTAGGCATGCATAAATTTTGATGAAAAATCTAGAAATACAAATTTTTCCTCAAGAGGAGCTGCCAATCATAAGCGCGCGCCAAGTGGCGCTACGCATCGAGTAGGAAAATCTGTGTTTAGGCCAAAAAAAATAAAAAATTGACAAAATGTGTCCCAAATTTCTTGAAATTTGGGCTGAGTGTCCTCCATCATGTGCTATTCTAGGCCAAGGAAGCTTTGGCCAAAATTTGGAGTCTATCATACCTTTTGCGACGCTTTAGTGCCCTCTTTAACTTTGCCTTCAGGATCTTGATTCGCACCTTGCAAACATGATTTCACGCCCAATAATGGTTCTTCATGTGCCTCAACATGTTATTTTCCTTTTTTTCCTTCTCCAATAGCTTCTCCAAATGAATATTGACCCTTTCGAGCCAAGTCTCTCGATCAGCCTCAATCTCTCGCTCAATGGATGTCATCTCAGTTTGGTTTCTTTGGGCAGCTTTCCAGTTCTCACGTATATTTTTCTTTCATGTTTTGGAGCTCCATGAATGAGTGGGACTGATGATGGGAGGGTTTGATGCTAGCTGTAGGATTTTAGGGAATGAAAGGGTTTAGGGGATGATATCTAGGGTTTTAGATGGCAATTAGGGTTTTGGGGATATTTGACTAGGTATATGGGAATTAAGGAATGAGTGGATGAAATGTAACGAGAGGGAAAAAATGAAGGAATAAAGGAGTGAGGGAGTGAGAGATAGCTAGAAGTGGAATTGGTAGTAAGAAATAAAACTCATAAACCCTATGCAATTTCTTTTGGAAAGAAATGTAATGAGGTAGGGTTTTGATTTTTTCTCATTAAATCACCATAAGCATCAAGAGAAATTCATTCATTGGTCATGGAGGGATGTTAAATTATTTTGGAAATGAAGAATTTAGAAATTTGAGAGCTTTGGTGGAATATTTGAATGGATTTCAGGCTTTTTAGCCCAATTCGTAGTGCCATCTCAATGTGTAGCGCCAGTTACAAAATTACACTACAAACCACTGCCCAATGCGTCGCTCCCATCCTATGCGCCGCGCTGGTTCAAATTTGCACAGAGAAGAGCGGCCCTATGCATCGCACTCAGCCTATGCACCGCGACGACTACCCAGTGCACCGCGCCCCTCAATTTCAACATAGTTCGGCCTCCAAACTTGTTTCTTCACTCCTCCACGATTTTCTTTGGCTCATTTATGTCTTTGGTATGAAAATGGAGTTTTGAATTTGGAAATATCTTATTTCTACCAAGGATTTTGATTTTTGATTTGAAAACCCCACTTTATTATGTTTGAAAACTTTGGCACTTTTTCAAAAGCACTCTGTTTTGCTTG
This sequence comes from Pinus albicaulis, assembly GCA_034641835.2. Taxonomy (NCBI): domain Eukaryota; kingdom Viridiplantae; phylum Streptophyta; class Pinopsida; order Pinales; family Pinaceae; genus Pinus; species Pinus albicaulis. The sequence goes on from CM076570.1 coordinate 1,389,735,370, forward strand.
CTTTCGATTTTTGAACTAAATGATGAGCTTCTTGTCTGTTTTGCACGGATGGATGGCATGAAGTTTTGGCAAAGGTGACCAGGGCTGTGAATGGAGCATTATTACAACTGAAGAACTTAAAAATTACATTGCATTTGTTACAAAAAGGATAAAATAGACAATTTTTCTTCAAAACAGAGTTTTGAAGAAAAATCATTATCAAGCATTATGATGATGAAATTTTTGCAGTGAAAACTTATTTGAAGCTTCCTCATGTGCCTGCTGACATTATTAGACACTCTGAAGACCAGATTAACGAAACCCTAGACCTAATGAGACTAAAAACCCTAAAATGACTCTTTGCCAACCAAGAGACCAATCATGACTGTAAATGATTTTGATGAACAGAACTAGGCCAGCAGGTACAAGACATGAGGGATATGAGTAACAAGACCCTTCCGTCAGATGATCCATGTTCCTAATGGAATGTAGCTGACTAAACTGAATGAGACATCTAAAATGAAATGCAACAAGAGAGATTTTGATCTCTGACGGAGGGATGAAGATACCGACTCTAACATTTGCTCTAATGGGGATGGTAGCTCCTTGGAGGTGCCAAGAACTACAGATTTATGGGAGAGTAGGCAGTGCCTTCGTCCATTGGGCTGTGGAATCCATAACTTCAACAAATCTACACCAGACTCTTAACTCAATTTTATTGACTGAAAATTGACTCAAACCGACTCAATTTTGAAACCAAAATGACTGAAAACTGATGACTTGATGACACAAACTGACTCTCACTCAACTAAAAACTGACTCGATACTTAAACACAACTGAAAAACTGGAAAAGATGTTGAAAGTAGAGCTTATTCATTCAAAACCTACTCTAAAAATTTCATTCATCACCTGATCAAGTGAAATGAAACAATCAATGCAACCATGTAAGCATCTTGGCTGCTGTTTGGATTCTCCGCAAGTGCTCGCTTATGAACAACAAGAGAGAACTACTGAAAGGCAACTCCCATGAAAACTTGTGAACAGATCCGTTGAATACTATGGATTCTCTATCTACCTCCAAAAACACTGCATAAGGATCTTGAAGTTTATGCACACTAGGACTTAGCTCATCCAATGGATTACTTCTCTTCTCCTCATACCATGAATGCAAACTTTGATCTGAGCTTTGTGATGAGACTCCTACTAAAAATGAAAAAGAGACCAGCTGCCGGATCAAGTTTATATTAGCACACATTTCAAGCTTACATATAGTTAATGGAGAAGAACTTTGATTGCAGACATCATCCAACACATCAGCTATTGGATCGTGAAAAACTTGAAAAGACTGCTGCAACCCATTTTCTATTGGTTCTGATGAGATTACATGATTTTCTACAAGTTGCTCATTTGAAGATTTACTATGCAATTTACCCTTCAAAAACTGAAATGATTCAAAACAAAATGGTATGGAATCATCTTGTATCATTTGATCGTATGTGCTAGCTTTCAATTCCTCATCTGCAACTTTAAAATCAATGGCATTCGGGGGCTGCAAATCTGGATATGAGAAGTCTTGAACAAGGTTTTTATTTCCCTCAAGATGGTCCAAATCAAGACTTGTTGACAGTTGATTTATGATTGCATGGAAGTTGTTTATGATGAACTGAAACGAGTCAAAAAAAAAAGGAAAATATCCTTCACTTACTTCAAAATTTGTTGCACTTTCCTCGTCATTTCCATAGCTGATATGTGATGGCTGAACATTGTATTCGAACTGCTGAAAGTGAACTTCCTCTTTCCACAAACTAGCTGTTGATTTGTCTTCAAGATTAGCTCTTTGGAGAACATAATCATCATCATACTAATCAAACTGAGGAAAATCATCAGTATAAAACACATCATCAAGCATACATGTCAAATCAACAGATCTCTCTTCTCCAAGATGATCTACAAAACAATCATTATCAGATCTATGACAACTGGGATAAGAAACAAAATGTTTTGGATCAGCAACTTGTTCTTCTTCAATCAGTGAGCCATGGGCTTGAACATTATACTCATTCCTTGTGGTGATATTTTGCATCATCTCTTCTACTGCACTTACCAACATGTCAAGCTTTACCTCTAGAGATGTCGATTTCTCTGGATCTATGTTTTTCATCTCTTCTTCCTTCAATTTTTCCCTTCGGATCCGCAAATGAGCCTCTACATCTACTTCACTGTTCTGCATCTCTTCAAGTGTTGCAAGATTCCTTTCTCTCAGCTGAAACTCCATTTCCGGATCAAAGGCAGCTGGGTAGTGCAAGAGAGCAGATCCAGGAGGAGGTCTTATATTAACTGGCATCAAATAATAAACTTGGTTAAATCTAGCAGAAAATTGTTGTACTGTCTCCCCTGGCATTCTTTTCAGCTGGTTATACTCTTCTATAATCAAGAAAGGGTTTTGTCTGATCACCCACCTATCGAGGAAAACTTTGACAAACTGCTGGAAATCTGAGATGCTCGCATCAGACAGGGTTTCGAACCAACTCTTGACTTGGCCTTGAAAAGAAAGAGAAAAAATCCTAATACTGACATCCTCTTCATCAACTTCAAAAAGGTCAAGAAAAGACTCAAAATTCAGAACATGTCTCTCAGCATTGACATTGTCACATTCACCATCAAATCTCGGCAAATATAGGTAATAATTTGCAGGGAAAGCATGGTGTACAGAAGTTAAAACAAGAGGTTTGTATCGATCTGGAATTTTACAAGGTATAGGGGTATGTACAAATGCTGCAGAATCAGTCTTGGTCTCTTGAGGTTCATCAGTTTGAAGACGATCATCACAAGATTCAAAAAAAGGGTCTTGATCAAGCTCAAAAGCATGAAAATATTTGGTATTCACAATCTTCAAAGGGAAGGAATCAAATGTGGGCCGAGGATCTTTTCTCAAATACAATATACTTTGCAAAACCTTCTTGACATTCTCGGGAAAAGAGAAGAAATAATTTATGACAAAGAAAAAAATGTCTTGGATGAAATTCCAACTTGAATACCTTATCTTTCCATATTGTCCTTTCATGTTTCTGCTGGTCAGGTTCATCCTCCAGTGGAGTCCTTGGATCTGATCTCGAAACTGATTTAGAGTCGCCAGGTGAATGATTTCAGCCTTGCAGTGTCTGATCATTGTGCACCATCAACAATTAGATCTGAACTTGATTACATTTTACTGAGGAAACCAGATGTTCATTTCATAAACTAGACCGGAGATTGTGTTAGTCTCCTATACCAATAGGTGTCATTTTTCATGATTGTCTTGATTGAACTATGGAATATGTTCAAACCTTTTTCTTGAGCAAAGGTGTTCCATATTCTTGAAAAACCAAAAAATAAAAAATTTTAAAAAAAATGTAAAGAGGGTATACTCTAAAAGAAAAATCAAAGGGTAAGAAAAATAAATTGGTCAGAAAAGTGAAAGAAATGAACCCCAAACAAAAAATAGACCAAGGAAAGTGTGCAAATCCCAAATGCCACTACTATTTCATTTTTGTAAATAAGCAATTGTGTGCAGCTTGTCAAACTTTTTCCACAATTTATGAAGGGTCAAACTGTTTAAACTTGACTTATTCATATTTCAATTTCATGTTATAGAATAGAGAATAAATATCTGACCAAACAGTTTAATCTTGGCAGATAAGTAGATAGGTAGAGTTATTAAAAGGTGCTCAACAGTTTAATCTTAGCCCTTGGATGTAATAAGGGTAGAAATAGATAGATTTATCATGTAAAAAGAAAATGTTGAAAAGGGTTTGCAAGTCCAAATGCACCCTAATAAAGAAGAGAAAATGGTAGTAGTAGATAGGGTAGGTAGATGGTGTTGCAAAGTTTTATCTGATGAATGATGCTGCTAAATGCTTTTGATCCTTTACTTTTATCACAAATACTGCAAGCAGGAAATACACTGGAAAATCACAGCAAGCAAAGTCAAAATCATTAACCTCCCTCATCACTTTCCCCTTAAAAGTTTTACTAATTTCCCCAAAGTACTAAGGTATTTGGAGATCAAAGGGGCTCAAGGCATTTCCTTGACTTTTGGAGGGACTGGACCCTCGGCCTAATGATCAAAAAGACCTAAGTACTTGAGATAATTCATCATTATAATCATTCATCTTTAACCTTTTCCTAAGTAAAATCTCATTTTGCTTAGGAAAATTATGCAAAATTCCATAAAAATCCCTCAAAATAACTTACTATTCTAAGTTTAAGTGTTGAATATGAGATATTGCAATTTACTTCAGAAATTGTCACTTTCTTAGATGAGCAAAGTGTTTTGAGTTCCCTTGTCCCTTTGTCATATTAATGTTTAACTCTAGTTACTAAATCCCTAGTGAAAATGCCTTATCCTAAGTATATAATTCCTTTTAAATTAATATCCCAAAAACCCCTCTATTATGTTTTAACCAAAGTATTTACTTCCCAAATATTCATTAAAAACCCGCTTCATATGCCCTTTGGTTAAATATATCCTTATATCATAGTCCCGCCCTTATGGTAATTAAATAATGTTTATCTATTACCATATAAATAGAAATATCGAAATAACGTTTAAACATGTAATTCTATATGTTTAACACAAAAAGACTAAACCCGAAGTTTTATTTTTAAAACCAAGACTTCGGAAAAGCCCCTATGCCACCGTGGCCCATCCACCTGGCATTCCACCCAACGTTTCAGCCACAAATAAAACCCCGCCGCGACCCCTCTTTCCATTTTACCATGGGATTAATTAATTATTAGAATTAATTAATAACCAACTACCTCCACCAATCAACTCCCGCCCGGGGTGATTAATTAACGATAAATATATTGGGCCCGCACCATTTAACTTCCCACCATCTCCCCATCATTTCAACCGTCGGATCGTCCATCCAAAGATCAACGCTCCTCGGCAATTCCGCTACCCATCCTTTGTCAGAGTTTTAACGCGCGGGGACTTGGTGGTATTTGACTAGTCTCCCGTCCACGTGTCGATACTCTAATGGAATCGCTGCCCGCTCGTCCAATACCACCTTTGTCCATAAGCGGTGCGGGGACTAACCGCTTACCGCCCAGCCCCCCTGCCCCACGTCAGCCCGTACCAAAGTGACGTCACTCCTCGAAAAACTAAAAACCCCTTTTTTGACTTTGGAAATAAAACAAATTCGCGTGTTTTTATGTCATTTTCATCATTTGAACGCGACTGCGCTTTCTGTTACGAATTTCAAATTTCCACTGAAATCCACTGTTCAATTCGATTTCGCTCCAGATTTCCGCCAGACCTGTGTTCAAGCATCCTCCTGCTACCGCCTGATACCTGTTAAAAACCAGCTTTCCTCCAAGAACAGGTATTTATCCTATAGCGCTTCGAACTTCAAAAGAAAGTCTGTTTTCCTTGTTTTCCACTGGATTAGTGATTAAATCTTATCACTGAGATCATTCCCGAGGTTTTAAAACTGTGAATTGTTCCCCTGAAACTGCAATTGTGTTAATTTCCTTCATTTAAATTGAAATTGCACCCGGCCTGTGAAGAAAAACCAGAAACCTCCGTTTTGAATCCACAAGAACCAAAATGGAGGCCCCGGCAGCTTTGAATGTAACTCCACTGAATACCCCTCACCGAGAGTTAGAATATTTACCTTTAGTAGATAAATATTTCCAGATTAAAGACTTGCATTTTGATGAAATTCCCCTTCTGAGTTATTGTCGCTGCAGAGACGAGTACTCGAAGGGGAAGATCTCACTGGGTTGTGGGAATCCAATCTCCCGAGATATCTCATCCCCTCAGTCATTTCTTTCCCAGAAATCATCCACTATTGCCATTCTAACTATGATCCCACTCAGAGAGCTGTAATATCCCCTGACCAGAGTGTTCTTTTCCACATTACTCCCCAGGCTATCAATGCAATGCTACATTTTGAACCAGGTCAAGAACTAGCACCTTTGTCTATAGAAGCACTGATTGAAAAGTCTAATCAATTGACCTCAGAAAAATTGAAGTCCATTTGCCAGAATTTCATGTTGCCTGAACATCAACCTAAGGGACTTCCTCCCTATAGTTTTTATTATTTCACTAAGTTGGGAAGGCTCATCCTAAATATGATATCTTTTGTCTTGGGTTTCAATACCAGTGAATATGTTGATGAGATAACCCTGGTGTTGCTGTCTATTTTTACTCCTGGGCAACCTCCTGAAGTTAAATATGACTTTGCCTCCTTCATAGCCAATAAGATCCATGATCAGTTCATGAGGCTAGATGATGAGAAATTTTTCAAATATTCCTCAGTTATTTATCATCTCATTATCTTCTATCAATCAGAAAAATTCCCTTTCCCTGTTAAAAAGCTTGATGCCAAGGGAAACCCTAGGTCAGTCATATTTTGGTCTCCCATAATTAATTCTTCCTATAAGTCTCCATATTCTTATACTGAGTTCATAGATCTTTTTGTATATTCTGCAACTACCTTGTTGACAGGAATCCCTCCTCCAAGGCTCAGTAATGAAATCAAGAAGACCTTGCAACTTTCAAGGACTTATAAAGTTGGAGATTGGTATCTATATCAAAACCATTCAGTCATCAGAATCTATGGATGTGAATTACATCCATTCAAGTTGCCAAGATATGTGCCCATGAGAATTTTTGCCTTGGAATATTTCAGGCAAATGAATAATTCAGATATTATCCATTTTTGTAGTGTGAAGAAGAAAGCCCAATTGAGGATCAAAAGTCAATTAGGTCCTTTCATCTGCAACTCTAGGGAGGCCGAGCAAGAAGCAGAAAACATATTGCAAAACCATTGCAAGTTCCAAAGAATTTTTCGTTGGGTTCCTTATGACCCATTTGGTTTTGTTTGTGAAAAGAGAATAAAGAACAAGTCATCCCCTTATATACACCACAAGATTCCTCAAATAGAACAATATGCCAATCAAGATGAATGGGTAGCAGAAACACTAATTGAGGAAGAAAGTGAAGAAGAAAAAATGTACAGAATAATGAAAGATCTTGAGAAGAAGTATGACCTAGAATCTTGTGATCAAGTGAAGGTACCTGATATTGGCACTTCTTCAGCAGCAAATCTACATCAGACATTACAGGAAGGTAGTTCACCAGTGGTAGCAGAATCAAAAGGCAAAGGAAAGGAACCTGAAATTCAGGTCATTGAAACTTTAGTCATGGCAGAGAAACCTCAAACTTCCAGAGCACCTGACCAAACACAAGTTTCTCCCACTCAGGTAAAACATCCTGAAGTTTCAGAATTACAAACTCCATCCAACATGGAAATAGGAAAGAAAAGGCAGGTTCCAGACACTACTCCTCTTAAAGAGTCCTCAGGAATACATCAAGCCAAAAAACATAAACCAGATCCACTTCCAGATGTGGAAATCATAGATGAGGTGTTTGATGATGGGAGAGAAGACAGTCAACTAACTGGTTCTGTTAGTGTGACCCATATAGAGCAGAAAGGAAAGGCTTTGCACAAGCAGTTGAGTACTGAAGTATCCTCCTTTAGGCCACCAAAAACAGATACAGGGGATATAAAAAGAAATTTTATTAATATAAAGGAAAAGAATGATCCATTAAGAATGAAGGTATATGATCAATATTTGAAAATGGCTCCACATAATCAGGAAAAGTTAATGTCAGCATTTGACATTTCACAAGACAAAATGATGATGAGCCACTTCAAGTCAAAGGTGCCAAAACCCATGTCAGCAGTTGATTATATTAGAACAAATTTTGAGGTCCTGGCAAAGGACATTCATCCTTTGGACCAGATAGAGCTGCATAAACAAACTGGGGAAATGGTGTATTCCACTCTTACTAATAAATCCATGGCAGCCCTAACGCTGCAAGATTCTTTAAATAACACAAGCGCCCAATTGCAAATTGAGAAGGCCTCTTCTCAGGCCAAAGATAACAGAATAAAGTCTCTGGAAGACATAATTATCAGCTTGGGTCACAACCCCAAAGATATTAAAAGCATTGAGGCACTAATAAAGAAGAAAGATGATGACATAGCTGCACTGAGAAAGCAGCTAAAATTTCCAGCCTCAAGGCACCCTCAGACCCAAGAAGTTTTGAAAGAGAGTTCACAAGAAGAGGTAATGGAGTTGCTCTTAAAAGTAACTGAGCGACTAAGTGAAACAGAGAAGGAATTGGAACAAGCTTTACATGAAAAGGAAGCTATCAAGCAGACACCCACCACAGAAGCTACTACAACCATAGGTACTACAACAGCAAAGCAACAAACAGAGCCAGAACAGGTAAACACTTCTGGTTTGAGTTCTGATGAGTTAATAAAACAAATGGAAAGTTTACAATTAAGAGTCACAGAACTTCAAACCACAAAGTTACAATTAAAAGATTTGGAGCAGAAGTATGATACATCTAAGAAGACAGTTGCTGATAATACCAGGGAAATCAAAAGATTGGACAGATTAGTTAAGGCTTTGGAAAAAGATCTTTCACTAGAAAAGCCTATGAAGGAAATAAATGAAATTCTTTGGGGTAATATAATTGAGTTAATAAAAAGTATTTGGCCCTCTATTCAAGCAATTTTTGAACAAAATGACCTGATTAAAGTAGCTCAAGAAGAAATAAACAGAACAAGAGATGAACTAAGAGGTAGACCTGAGCAGGCCAATCAACTTATTCAATTTTTGAACACCCGAACAAAACAACAACTTGCAAGACTAGGAATTGAAGACAGGACCGGCACTATTTTGATGATAAAAAGAGTTTTCATCAAAAGAACTTTTATGAAGAATTTAGAAAGGAAGTGTTCAGATATTTTGGAGGATATTAATGCTTTCAGACAAAAATTTCAAGTTTTGTTAGACAGTGGGTTACCCAGTCCAATGCTCTCACAGGACCAAATAATGGAATTAGAAACCTATGTCAAGAAAATAGATATCCATGCTCAAAATACAACTGCTAGTTCTACCAGTTTGACAGAAACTACATTGCCAACAGGGAGAAATATCTATGATAGGTTGAAGGATTTATTTCATCTTGAACATGAAATAAAGTATTTGTTTCCTAATGAGCCCATTTTTTACAAACTCACAGAGGCTGATGAGACATTGAGGAAACTTAAAAGGACTATGATACCAGAAGATCAATGGTGGAATGACCTATTGGAAATTCTATAAAAAATTATCTTCAGTATGAGAATTTTATCTTTTTACTATTATGTGAAAGATAAAAAGGAGCACAGATGAAAGAGTATCAGTTGAACAGGTTAAAGAGTATCCGTAAAGACAAAGAGTATCAAACAAGCAAAGAAATTACTCCAAGGGACAGCACCGATCCCTATTTCAGCACTTACCTCCAGTACATCAACAAAATGACGGAACAGCACATCAGCAGTTACCTATTATTCTATCCACAAGACCATTTGTCTCCTGTTTATTTGTAAATTACTCCTTAGTCACCCTAGATTATTGGCTAGGTTAGTGTGAGATTTTTTCAAGTATTTCTTGTATAAATAAACCCTCAAAGAGAGTATTGAGGGTGGATTCTATAACTCTGCTGTAACATTGAGATTTTCGGAATAAAAGCATTTTGGAGAAATTTATTCGTGGCTTACTGGATGATAATTTGAAGCTCAGGACTTTTTGCAGGATTCATGTGTTGGACTGCAGTTCAATAAGTTTTTCTACCCTTTGTTTTAAGTTTTATATCAGTTTATAATATCATTATGTCCATTTCTGAATAATTTACATAAAGGATTGAATCAGGATTTACTTAATTGTACTCTGATTTCAAATGTGATTGTTCTTAATGTTTTCTTCTAAATTGGTTATAAGCATGAATTATTGAATGCTCTTGCTTTGCTAATTTAAACATTGTTGATTACTATAATAAAGAATTCTTCATTGCTTTTTGTTTGTAGTCATCTCATCTCTTTCTTTTGAACATGGTGAAAGATTCTTAGCTGCCTTTCATCCCTTCAAGATCATCCCATCCACTTTAAATTTTAAGGATTGTTCTTTGTCTAGCTATCTTGCCCTGTAAAGCCATCTTGTGTGTAGAATAGAAATCCAGTAAAGCCATCCTTTGACTCCATAGCCCAATGGACTGAAAACCTTCAACCTTGCCCTTAGTTTGTGGATTCCACCATTTTCCAAAACAAACTCTTGGATCTATAACTAGCCTAAAACCTTCTAAGAATAAAGATAAATTATAAAGAGAGAGCCCTCTCTGGATGCAGATTGGCTAGATTATGCATCTGAAGATTGGTTTGTGGTTACCTCGGGTATACTTTCCTTTTCTTACAACTTCAAGGAAAACCTGAGTGATAACAGATTGACTGAAGCAGCATTCATCTACTTTCGCTAATGCAAAGCAAGAGCGTTTCGAAGGCTACCCTGCTAACTTCAGGCTCCGTCTGTAGTTTATAAAGAAAACAAAAAACTTTTCTCTTCCCCAGTATGGTCGCCACTATGTTATAGCCTAAATCTACCTCAGGCTGAAGGAAGGCAGAGTTCAGGGTAACATCAAACCACGCTTAATCTGGTAGCTAGCCCTACTAGATCGGGAGAGGGCTCTCTCCTTGTCAATCTCAGAAAAAATAATCAGTGAGGCTTGAGATGAATTAAAATAAAGGCTGATTTTAGGCTAGGTATATATGTGAAAGAGTTTGATTTGATTTTGGGGGTTTTGTTGGAATCAAAAGGAAAGGTAGATTTTGGGTCCGGGAAATGATCAATTTCGCAGAGAGCTGAATGGGGCAAGGAAGGCAATTGTTTTGATGCTTCGAAATGAATGAAATGGATAGCTCAGACCGGGGAGGAGTTGAAGAGGGCAAGAGATTTCAAGAATCCTCATTAGATAGTTGAAAACATGGAAAATTAAACAAAACTCAAGGCAGAGCACTGCAAATCTAATGAATTCCACCTTTATTACTTGTTTGTTTAACTTAAGAAGAAAGAAGAAGGGAAATGATACACATGAAACATCAGTAAACTTACAAATCACAGAGAGAAACACACCATCAAAACATAGAGCCACATGGATCCCAAAGAGTGCTGCAAAACCTGGTCTATTCCTTTGCCAAAATGCAGAGATGAAATGTACAATGAAGCTCAAAGCAATCCCAAGTGCCCAACCTATGCCAATGACTGAAAAATTACAAGATATAGACAACACTATGTCATCCCCAACCTCTAGGGGTATAGCTCACTAGTTTAGGATTTGTTTCAACAATATCTAAAGTAAGAACTGGAAAATAGGCAGTGGAACAACTTGCCTCTATAAGATAGGAAACTGATTCATTCAGTTACAATTCACCTTTTCATGAATGAATCTACTTACATTAGTAAAAAAATTTCAAAATTACATCAAAAGCCATGAAATTACATCAAGTTACATCAATAGCTGTACATTTGAAGATAAAAAAGTCAAACTGGCCAAAACTAGGCGAAAATATGAGTTGCTGAGTGAAAACTGAGCCAAAATTCCCAATGAGCCACGCCTGAAATCTCTATGCGTCGCGCCACTTGGGAGCCAATGTTGAAGGCCTTCGCGGTGTCCAAATTGAGTGTAGGATAGCTCGTTGGAAAGCTCTACCTGTCGACTTTCCAACCCAAGTGGAATTTCTGAATTTGGTTTCCATTGGCCCCTCCAAAAATGAGTTTTCCCAACACTGCTTTCTGTGTGTCCAAAAGAGGGCAGAAAGGTCATTTTTAGGGTGTTTTTGACCCCTCAGGCAACCCAAAACTTGTCAAAATATTTAGGTAATGGGTAGGCATGCATAAATTTTGATGAAAAATCTAGAAATACAAATTTTTCCTCAAGAGGAGCTGCCAATCATAAGCGCGCGCCAAGTGGCGCTACGCGTCGGGCAGGAAAATCTATGTTTAGGCCAAAAAAAATAAAAATTGACAAAATGTGTCCCAAATTTCTTGAAATTTGGGCTAAGTGTTCTCCATCATGCGCTATTCTAGGCCAAGGAAGTTTCATCCAAAATTTGGAGTCTATCATACCTTTTGTGACGCTTTAGTGCCCTCTTTAACTTTGCCTTCAGGATCTTGATTCGCGCCTTGCAAACATGATTTCGCGCCAAATAATGGTTATTCATGTGCCTCAACATGTTCTTTTCCTTGTTTTCCTTCTCCAATAGCTTCTCTAAATGAATATTGACCCTTTCGAGCTAAGTCTCTCGATCAGCCTCAATCTCTCGCTCAATGGATGTCATCTCGGTTTGGCTTCTTTGGGCAGCTTGCCGGCTCTCACGTATATTTTGCTTTCATGTTTTGGAGCTCCATGAATGAGTGGGACTGATGAGGGGAGGGTTTGATGCTAGCTGCAGGATTTTAGGGAATGAAAGGGTTTAGGGGATGATATCTAGGGTTTGGGATGGAAATTAGGGTTTTGGGGATATTTGACTAGGTATATGGGAATTAAGGAATGAGTGGATGAAATGTAACGAGAGGGAAAAAATGAAGGAATAAAGGAGTGAGGGAGTGAGAGATAGCTAGAAGTGGAATTGGCAGTAATAAATACAACTCATAAACCCTATGAAATTGATTTTGGCAAGAAATGTAATGAGGTAGGGTTTTGATTTTTTCTCATTAAATCACCATAAGCATCAAGAGAAATTCATTCATTGGTCATGGAGGGATGTTAAATTATTTTGGAAATGAAGAATTTAGCAATTTGAGAGCTTTGGTGGAAGATTTGAATGGATTTCAGGCTTTTTAGCCCAATGCGCCGCGCAATCTCAATGTGTAGCGCCAGTTACAAAATTACACTGCAAACCACTTCCCAATGCGTCACGCCCATCCTATGCGCCGCACTGGTTCAAATTTGCACAGAGAAGAGCGGCCCTATGCACCGCGACCACTACCCAGTGCACCGCGCCCCTCAATTTCAACATAGTTCAGCCTCCAAACTTGTTTCTTCACTGCTCCACGATTTTCTTTGGCTCATTGATGTCTTTGGTATGCAAATGGAGTTTTGAATTTGGAAATATCTTATGTCTACCAAGGATTTTGATTTTTGATTTGAAAAACCCACTTTATTATGTTTGAAAACTTTGGCATTTTTTCAAAAGCACTCTGTTTTTCTTGCTTTCGATTTTTGAACTAAATGATGAGCTTCTTGTCTATTTTGCAGGGATGGATGGCATGAAGTTTTGGCAAAGGAAAACAGGGTTGTGAATGGAGCATTATTACAACTGAAGAACTTAAAAATTACATTGAATTTGTTACAAAAAGGATAAAATAGACATTTTTTCTTCAAAACAGAGTTTTGAAGAAAAATCATTATCAAGCATTATGATGATGAAATTTTTGCAGTGAAACCTTATTTGAAGCTTCCTCATGTGCCTGCTGACATTATTAGACACTATGAAGACCATATTAATGAAACCCTAGACCTAATGAGACTAAAAACCCTAAAATGACTCTTTGCCAACCAAGAGACCAATCATGACTGTAAATGATTTTGATGAACAGAACTAGGCCAGCAGGTACAAGACATGAGGGATATGAGTGACAAGAACCTTCCGTCAGATGATCCATGTTCCTAATGGAATGTAGCTGACTGAATTGAATGAGACATCTAAATGAAATGCAACAAGAGAGATTTTGATCTCTGACAGAGGGATGAAGATACCGACTCTAACAAAGTCATCATTTTCTTAAAGTGTGGTTTGTAGAATTCATGGTTAGCCCTGTCTATCAAATGCCTCTTTATGTTCAAGTTATGTTTTTAAGTTCCCTTTGTTGATAATTCAAACTCTCTTTTCAAATCATTGATGTCCATCTCATTCACAAAAACTAAAGGATCCTGTGGCCAAGTTAGATTTTCCCTTTGATATCCCATATCCATTTATGAGCTTGTTATTTACTTCGTCTTGACTCCATTGCCCAATGAACCTGACACTTCTTCTTTCTATCTATACTACCTAGACCTTTCATGTTCTGCTATACCAATTCAACCAAACAAACAAACAAACAAAACAAAACAACTTGCACTTAATAACTAGTCTAAAATCAATACCTAAAAGCAAACAAGATATGTCTTTGCAAAACATTTGAGAGATCCTTCTCTGAGAACAGGAGGACTAGATCCTGGAACTCTAAAGATTGGTTCTGATGTTGTCTTGTCTTTTGTTTAGCCAATCTATCAAAACTCAGGAGCACCAACATAATGGCGATCACGATGGGACCTCCTAAAACTAAACACACTTAAACATCCCTTAGAAGACCCACATATCCTTAAAACTGATACTATCTGAGGATCTTAGCTTTAAAAAAATACCCTAGGAATATTTTATCCCACCTCATCACCAACATAATGGCGATCATGGTGGGACCTATTGAATCTATGATAGTCTAACAAACTATTATAAACTCATTAGTCCTTCAGTTTCCTAGGAAAATCAGTTAGTAAGCCATAGAGTAGACTCTGTTTGTTTCAGCACCTTAGCTAAGTGTTAAAATCAGATATAACACACTCCCATAACCATATAAATATATAAAAATCCAAAAATATTTCACATTGGCTTCATAATAAACATGGTGGTGGAACCATAAAACATTTTACCTTCACAAAAGCTAAAAAGTTTCCACCTGGCGACTCCACTAGCCCCAGTAGGCCTATTACTCATCTAGGTCTCCAGATCTCTTTAGGATTGTGTTAACCAGCCTTGAGGAAGTTTAGAAACCTAGTCTCATACTAGAATATTCATTGTGAGAGGCAAAACTTTCAAAACAATCCCTACAAAACTTCAGCCTCTCCCATTTTTGAAAAATCAGTCTAGCTTCACATAGGATCTGTTAGACTCCTATACCAATAGGTGTCATTTTTCATGATTGACTTGTTGAACTATGCAATATGTTCAAACCTTTTTCTTGTGCAAAGGTGTTCCATATTCTCAAAAAATCAAAAAGTCAAAAAATCAAAAAAATTAAAAAATGTAAAGAGGGTATACCCTAAAAGAAAAATCAAACGGTGAAAAAATAAAATTGGCAAAAAAAGTGAAAGAAAATGAACCCCATCAAAAGAAAGGCCAAGGAAAGTGTGCAAGTCTAAATGCCACTACTTTTTGTTCTGATGTAATAAACAAAATTGTGTGCAGCTTGTCAAAATTTTGCCACAATTTATGAAGAGTCAAATAGTTTAAAATTGACTCATTCATTTTTCAATTTCATGTTGTAGAATAGAGAATAAATATCTGACCAAACAATTTAATCTTGGCAGATAAGTAGATAGGTAGAGTTAATAAAAGGTGCTCAGCAGTTTAATCTGAGCCCTTGGATGTAATAAGTGTAGAAATAGATAGGTTTTCCATGTAAAAGAAAAAAAAGATTGATAAAGGTTTGCTAGTCTAAGTGCACCCTAATAAAGAAGAAAAAATGGTAGGGTAAAGTAAGTAGGGTAGGTAGATGTTGTTTCAGAATTACATGTGATGAATGATGGTTCAAAATGTGTTTAATTTTACTTTCATCACAAGTGCAAAGGTAGATACTACATTGGGAAAAGTTCACAACAAAACAAAGTCAAGATTATTAACTTCCCCTTCATTTTTCCCTAAAGATTTCACTAATTTCCCCTAAGTGCTAAGGTATTTGAAAATTAGAGGGGCTCAAGGCATTTCCTTGACTTTTGGAGGGACCGGACCCTCGGCCCAATAATTGAAAAAACCTAAGTACTTGAAATCATCCATCATCACATTCATTCACCTCTCAAAAATCTTTTTCTAAGTAAAATCCCATTTTAATTAGGAAAATCCTTCAATATTTCATGAAAAGCCCTCAAAATTACTTTTTATTCCAAGTCTAAGTGATGAAAGTATAAACAATGCCATTTACTTTTGAATCTTCACTTTCTTGGTTATATTTAAGTATTTTGAGTTTATATTGTTCCCTTTTCATATTAACTCTAATTTATATATTAAATCCTTATAGAAATGACCTTGTCCTATGTATATAGCTTATTTTTTATATAATATTCCCAAAACCCTTGTATTATAATTTTTAGCCAAAAGTATTTAATTCCTATTTTATTCAAATCAAAAACCCACAATATACCCCCTTTTGGCTAAAATATAACATTAATATTATTCCTGCCCCCCTACAGTAAATAAATCGCATTGATTTAATTACTGTATAAATAAAAATATATGAAAAACGTTTAAACATATGTATATGTGTTTAAAACAAAAATGAAACTCAAAGTTTAATTAAAACCAAACTTTGAAATAACCCATCCCGCATGTATTTTTCACCCCCGACCATCCACTATACAAGGACTTAATTAATCCTCATGGTTAATTAAGAACCGATCCCCGCCAATCAGAATGCTCCCGAAATGATTAATTCGTAATAAAACGCGTCGAGCCAGCGCCATTAAAACCCCATCAACTCCCTGTCCTGTCCACCGTTCGATCGGCCGCTCCAAGATCAACGACTCTTATCAATTCCGTTGGCCATCTCCGATCCGAACGTTAACGCGTGAAATGCCGACGGTTTTTAAATAGTGCCATGGCCACGCGTCGTCTGTTCTGTGGATTCACTGCCTCTCCGCCCAAAACCACCTCCCCTCAAAAGTGGTGCGGAATAAACCACTTACCACCTTTCCCCCGTGACTCATCTGTCGTACAGAATGACGTCATTTATTAAAATAATAAAAAATTTGCCCCCCATTTAACTTTTCCAATAAAACAAACATTCACGTCGTTTTCATTATTTTGTGTGCAGAAAACAAATACACCCTCCATGCAGAAAATTCGAATTTCAAATTTTTAAAGTCCGCCAACCTTTATCCTGTCGAAGAAAATTGCAGTCGAGCCTCTCAGAAAATTATCCACCTTAACCAGTACCTACTATCTCCAAAAGAAAAACAGGTATTTACCCTAAATTCGCACTGAACTCTGTAAGAAACTTGGCTTTCCTTTTTCTTTCACTGAAACAGAGTTAAAATTAAATTTCTAGTTCATTCCTTAATCCCGGGAACTGTAATTGAATTCTCAATCTGCAATTGTACCTGTTTTTCCATCGAAATCTGAATATCCATTTTTGAATCCACAAGAACCAGAAATGGAGGTTCCCTTGGCCCTAAATGTCACCCCATTGAACGCCCCTCATAGAAACTTGGATTATTTATCATTAGTCGACAAAGATTTCCATATTAAAGACCTAGCTTTTAGTGATAGTCCTCTTCGAATTTTTTGTCGCTGCAGAGACAATTATTTGAATGGCTTGGATATAATTGGGTTATGGGAATCTAATCTTCCTAGGTACCTTTTTCCCTCTGTCCGTATTTTCCCTGAAATAATCCATTTTTGTTATGCAAATTATGATCCTAACAAAAGAGCAGTCTTATCCCCAAATCAAGATGTCCTTTTCCCAATTACTGCTCAGTCTATCAATGAGATGCTACATTTTCAACCTGACCAAGCCCTCACTCCCTTGTCCATGGTAGAATTACTTGAGAAATCCACCAAACTATCCCATGAAGAATTAATCCACATCTCTCAGACCTTTATGTTGCATGATCATCAGCCTAAAGGCCCTCCCCCTTATGGGTATGCTTTCTTCACTGAGGAGGGTAGACTTGTTTTGGAAATGATATCCTTTATAATGGGCTTTAATACCAGTGAATTTGTTGACCATTTAATCCTAGTATTATTGTCTATTTTTACCCCTGGACAACCTCCTGCTGTTAGGTATGACTTTGCATCATACATTGTAGACAAAATCCATGATCAATTCATGAGATTAGAAAATGAGAAAGTGTTCAAATATTCCTCTGTCATCTACCACCTCATGCTCTTTTACCAGTTAGAAAATTTCCCTTTCTATATCAAAAAACTTGATGCCCAAGGGAATCCAAGATCTGTTATCTTTTGGTCAGCCATCACTCATAGTTCTCGAGATTCTCCCTATTCCTATAATGAGTTCATTGATCTTTTTGTACATCCTGCAACCACCTTGTTGACAGGAGTTTCTCCTCCAAGACTCAGCAATGAAATCAAGAAAACTTTACAGCTCTCAAAGTTGGTGATTGGTACTTGTACCAAAATCACACTGAAGTCAGGATATATGGATGTGAATTATGTCCATTCAAATTGCCAAAATATGTCCCCATGAGAATCTTTGCATTAGAATATTTCAGACAGATGAACAACTCTAATATAATTCATTTTTGTAATGCAAAGAAGAAGGCTCAACTTCGGATCAAAAGTCAATTAGGTCCCTTTATCTGTAACTCTAGGGATGCAGGGGAAGAAGCTGAAAATATATTAGAAGACCGTCTTAGATTACAAAAGAGTTTCTATTGGGTGCCTTATGACCCATTCAACTTCATTTGTGATAAAAGAATGAAGAATAAATCAGCACCATATATACATCAAAGAATCCCAGAGATTGAAAAATATGCTAATACAGATGAATGGATAGAAGGAACATTAATAGAGCAGGATATTGAGCAGGTCAATGTAGACAATGTTATGAAAGATCTTGAAAATATGCTTGACCTAGACTCTTTTGCACAGGTACCAAGATCAGAGGTTGGTCCTTCTTCAGCAGGGATTATTCAGCAGGAGGTGCAAGAAAACATTGCATTATCATCTAAGGGGAAAGAGAAAGAGGTTGACATACAAGTTAAAGAAACATTCACTATGACAGAACAACCTCAAACTTCCAAGGGACAAGATCAAGTACATGTTTCTTCCATTCAGACCAATCTAGTAGAAATGTCAATTTTGCAGACTCCATTAAATGTGGAAAAGGGAAAAAAGAGAGAAACTGAAGCTGCTACCCCTCTCACTGGATCTTCACAACAGCCTCAGGCCAAGAGACAGAAATTGAATACTCCTCCAGAAGTAGAAACTATTGATGAAATCCTTGATAGTCAAGGACCAGAACAATTGGGCAGTCAACAAACAGGTACAGTCAGTGGAGCATCCACTACCTCACAAAGGAAAGAGCTACAGAAGCAACTGAGTGTTGAAATATCTTCTTTCAAAACACCAATTAAAGATGCAGAAGATATAAAGAAGACATTTATCAATATCAAGGCCAGGAATGATCCACTGAGAATTCAAGTTTATAATCAATATCTGAAAATGGCTCCAAAGAATCAAGAAAGATTGATGTCAGCTTTTGACATCCAACAGGGCAAAATGTTAATGAGCCATTCCAAACCCAACGTGCAACAACCCCAAACAGTTGCTGATTATATTATGACAAATTTTGAAATCCTAGCAAAGGACATCCATCCTTTAGACCAAATTGAATTACATAAGCAGACTGGTGAAATGATCTATTCTACTTTGACTGATAAGGCAATGGCAGCTCACAGGTTACAGGATTCTTTGGAGAACACTAGTACACAATTGCAGATTGAAAAGGCTTCTTCTCAAGCCAAAGACAACGGGATAAAAACATTGGAGGAAATAATAATTGGTTTGGGTCACAATCCAAAGGATGTTAAAGGTATAGAAGCTCTAATCAAGAAAAACGATGATGACATTGCAGCTTTGAGAAAGCAGTTGAAATTGCCAGCTTCAAGACATCCTCAAACTGAAAAAGTAATAAAGAAGAATTCTGAAGAAGAAATGATGGAGTTGCTCTTGAAAATGAATGAGCAACTGACTAAAACAGAAAAAGAGTTGGAACAAGCATTGAAAGACAAGCAGTCCAGTGTTCCAGTATCTACAGCAGAGGTTATCACAGGTCCAACAGGTCAGCTAACAGAGCCATCACAGGAAAATACTTCAAATTTGAGTACAGAAGAATTAATAAAGCAAATGAATGACTTGAAACTATAAGTAACAGAACTACAACAAACAAAGTTACAGCTTATTAGTTTGGAACAAAAATATGATCTTTCAAAAATGACTATTGCTGACAAAACAAGAGAAGTCAAAAAGTTGGAGAAATTAGTTAAAGCTTTGGAAAGGGATCTCACATTGGAGAAACCTTTAAGAGAAATAAATGACATTCTTTGGGATGCTATTATTCAGTCAATAAAAGATATCTGGTCCTCAATCCAGATAATGTTTGAGCAGAATGATTTGGTCAAAGTAGCTCTGGATGAAGTTGAGAATACAAGAGCAGAATTAGGAAATAGGTTTGAGGAAGCCAATCAGCTAATACAGTTTCTAAACACCCAAACCAGACAACAACATACAGATATGGGTATTCAGGACAGAACTGCAACCATCTTGGAGATAAACAGAGTTTTTACCAAAAGAACTCTTATGCAAAATTTAGAACGAAGATGCTTTGACATGCAAAGTGAAATCATTGCTTTCAGAGAAAGGTTTGATGTTTTATTGAATAAAGGGTTTCCAAGCCTTATGATTTCAGAAGATAAAATAATGGACCTAGAAACTTATGTCAAGAAATTTGACATACATGCTCACAATCATTTCGTTGCCAGTTCCTCAACCATTTCATCAGAAGCAACATTACCTACAGGAAGGAATCTTCATGACAGATTAGAGAATTTGTTTTATCTTAAACATGAAGTCAAACATTTGTTTCCTAACCAGCCTAATTTCTTCAGATATACTGAGGCTGATGAAACATTGAGGAAGCTTCAACGGACAAGAATAACAGAAGATAAATGGTGGGAAGATTTGTTGGAACTTTTGTAAAATTTATCCTTATATGAAATTTTTCCAATTTACTACAGTATAAAGGATAAAGGGACAAACAAAGGTCAAAGAGTATCAGTTCAGTTAAAGTGTATCAATAAGAACAAAGAGTATCAGTGAAGCAAGTCAGTTAGAACAAAATTACTAAAGAGGATAACGATGAGCTAAAATATAGGTCCTGCCTCCAGCACATGCTCAAAAGGAGGAAACAGCACAACATCGGTTACTTCTTGTCTTATCTATGAGACCATCTGTCTCTATTTTTATTGTAACTTATTTTTGAGTCATCTTAGATTATATCTCGTTTTGTTAAGAGATATTTTGTATGATTTTTTGTATAAATAAGCCCTCAATCGGATTATTGAGGGTGGATTCTTATACTCTGATGTAACATTGAATATTTTGGAATAAAGAGCTTTGGAGAAACTTTTCGTGGCAAAACTGGACAAGGAATTGAGGCAGAAGCCTTTTCTCAGGATTCATGCGTCAAATGAAGGATCAATAAGTCATTTCTATCTCATGTTTTGAAGTTTAATATTTGTTTATTATATCACAGTGTTTCATTTCTGAATAATTAATGAAAGAGAATAAATCAGAAAGTACTTAAGTGTAATCTGGATTCAATCATTTTGATTCTAAATGTTTTCTTCTAAATTGGTTATAAACAATGAATTCTTAATTGCTCTTGTTTAGCCAGTTTATGCATTTGATTATTTAGTAAAGAATACTTAACTGCTCTTTATTGGTAATCACTCATTTTCTCTCTATGAATATGTTGAAAGATTCTTAATTGCCTTTCATCCATTCTAAACCCATTCCATTCACTTTAGATCTAAAATTGTTCTTGGTTTGATTATCTTTCCCTGTAAAGCCATCTTTTGCTGATAAACTTAATCCAGTGAAACCATCTTTTGACTCCATAGCCCAATGGCCTGAAACTACTTAATCTTGCCCTCAGTTATGGAATTCCACCATTCAAATTCAAACAAAACCCTTGGACTTTATAACTAGCCTAATATTTTCAAAAACAAAGCTAAATTTTATAGAGAGAGCCATCTCTGGATACAAATTGGCTAGATTCTGTATCTGAAGGTTGGTTTGTGGTTACCTCAGACCCCTTTCCTCTTCCAACAACTTCAAGGAAAATCTGAGTGATAACATAGTGGCGACTCCACTGGGGACCTGAATCATTTTATTTATTTTTACTATTGTTTGATTTATAAGCTACAAACGGAGTCTGAAGATTAGCCAGGTAGCCTTTGAAATGATTTTTCTCTGCAATTGCATAGTAAATAAATGCTACTTCAGTCAATCTCTGGTCTAGTTTATAGATTGAATTTTGGTTTCAAACATTCAATCAGTTTCTCTAGTTCAATAAATCTTTGAGAAAATTTTAACCCAAAATCTTTAATTTCTTGGAGAATTTGTCGAAGTTGTACTTTCATTTTATTTAAAATATATATATATATATATATATAAATCATCCAGAAAACTGGCTTCAGAAAGGATTCGTTATACCAGGTCAAATCCCGACCCTAACCCACCACCATTATTTGAAAATCCAAATCTGATTCCTAGAATTCTAAGAAGACAAGAGAGTCAAGAAAGCTCTGGGAGTTCTCAACCTCTTGTTAGATCAAACTCTTGTCCTGTGAAGTTTATATATCTTGAAGACGAACCATTTGATGAACATTTTGAAACTTCTCTATTCATAAATTTTTTTGAATCTGAGTTGTCCAATCTAGTTCCTGATCCATTATTTCTTGAAAATTTGCAATTCGAATTTATCACTTCACATCTTGACAAGAGTCTACAAAATTCCATCCAAGCTGAACAGACCTTTGAAGAAACTTCAAACACTTCTATGATTACTGCAGCTTCCCCAAGTTCATCTACCATTCCCCAAACTTCTCAAGCACAAACTACCTCTTTTTCACCTCCACCCACTACTTCTAGACCATCATCACCTGTTATTCCATTATATCTTCCGATGGCAAACATATATGCTCCTTTGAGATTTCCAGGCAACCCTAGTGCTTTGCCCCAAGATTATCAGAGTAAAATCACCCCTTTCGATGGTTCTGGTACTTACACTTCTCAACAACATACCAAAAGGATGACTGATTACTTTGAATTTTATGAAATAGACGCTGACGATGTGAGAATGAGAATTTTTGTCCAGAGTCTTACTGGGAAAGTCAGGACATGGTTTAGGGCTCTTGCTCCAAACAATATTGTTGACTTACCAGCCCTTTATAGGGCATTTTAAAATAGATGGGAGAAGAAGAAAGACCCTCTTCAAATCCTATCTGACTTTGGAAAATTGAAGAGAGGACCTAATGAAGCTGTTAGGGTCCCGTGATTTGGCTGATTGGCAAGCCAAATGATAGTGTAACATCAAACCAAGCTTTGGAGCCCGAGGACCTAGCCTTCCTGGACTCAGAGAGGGCTCTCTCTATATGTGTAAGGGATATATATGTGTTTGCTTATCGTGTTCTGATTTTAGGCTAGTTATGGAGTATGTTTTTTGGTTTTGGTTTTTTAAGTTGTGAGGGATGAAACTGATCAAAGATATAAAATAGATAACAAGATGTAGATTAACTGGGCTATGGGGTCAAAAGGTCAAGAAAGCTATTAGATGACGATACAAGGCTGTTGATGGGCCGATTTGATTTCAAGGTAGAAAGGATCTTTGGGAAAAATGGGGTAAATGGACATCAAGTTTGTGAGCAACAAAGAGTTTCAAGCATTACTGGTTCAATAGATAGCATAAACATGGTAAGGAAAACCCTTAATCATGCAAAATGTAACTATAAACTAATCAACACATAGAAACAAACATTCAAGCCATGCATAGAAGTATAAGACCCTCTAACTTTGGGAAATGGCTATCAGACTTTGGGGAAAACACATAAGACGGACTAACAACTCAAAACACTATGCCGAAACGCCTAAACATAGTACTTCAATTTATTGAGCACTTTGAACAACAAGATTTGCATAGTTTTAGGCAAAGGGCTAGATCGAGACTAGGCCTCCTTGGTTCAAAAAAAATGATAATCTTAATCAGTAAAAGAGACAGCTTCATGTATGGAACTATGGACAGTCATAGGTAAGTAGGGCACACCATACATCCTACTCAACATGCATAGAACTATTAATGAAACTAGCAACAATATCCTCAAGTTATTAAAGAGCAGTTAAGAATTCTTTAATGCAACTAAGGAAGAAGAAAACATAAAAGCTATGAAGATTCAGGAATTTTGAGGTGCCTCCATGGGCATATCTCAAATTTTTTCTCTACTGATCTATAGCAAACAAGAAACATGTATCATGAATGAAAAATAGAAGACAACAACAAAGCAAGAGACACTATACCATTCTACCATGTCGTGGAATCCATCAACAATCCTTCATCATTCATCCAAGAACATTCAAGAGGCAATCCAAAAGCATAACACAAGTATTTTCTCCAAAGCTCCTATGACCATATATTGCTTCTCTTCTCAAGTTTAGCCTTGTTTACAATGAGAGCCTTTGGAATATATAGGCTAAAGTGAGGAAAACCTCATGGTTCAACTTGCATCCTCATTGGCCTAATCAAAATATCTAAACTTGTCCTTGAGGCTTTGCAAAGCCCAAGGCACAAAAATATCTCATAAAATATCTAAAAATTGCTAAAAAAGGGAATTTAATTGACTTTGCATCATTTTCCAAGTGTAAAAATAGCTAAACGCACATTTGAAAAAAACAGATTTTAGAGCTTCAAAAATTACAAAAATATTTCAAATTTACATCAGAAAAAGGTCCCCTGATTTGCCGGAAGCATTTGGCAGCCTTCCTAATGTCAAAACAAGGCTCATGATAGCTCGTTGGAAAGCTCTGAGTGTCTACTTTCTGGCGCAACTAAAATTTCTTCAATCCAATGCCCAGAAGTCCTCCAAATCTGCACCTGTGTGTAAAAAGCCAGAAAATTACAGTCTGCTGATAGACTGGGCAGAGTGTGCAAAATGCGAGCCTTTTTCGCTGTTTTGAAAGGGAAAATGATTTCCAAATGTTCTGAAAATTGCTGAGGACATGCTCATGAAATTATAGCATCTGATGGTACCATTCTCCTCCCTTGATGAATCCTCAAAAGGAAATGGCAAATTTATGAGTTTTTGATCAACACTCAAAAAGTGCCAAAAAACCAAAAGTTGTCAAAATGGGCCCAAAATTGGTATGCATGGCCCTCAAGGGTCCTTGGCAACATGATCTGAAGCTGAAGCCAAAATGTCAAGCGCTGATGTGTCTTTCTTCACTTTCTGTGCTGGGCGCTTCTTTGTAGCCTCCTTTTTCATCACTATTTTGAGTTTCTTCATGGCGCTGCTCTTTATCATTGTGCTGCATATCATCAATGTGTTCTCCTTTGCCTCGCTGTGCTGCCTCACTGTGCTCTTTTTCAAAATACTGCCCTTTCTCATCACTGTCATGGCTTTGTTAATCATTTTTATGCTGCTCTTCTGTTTTGGCTGCCATAATGTTCCTTTTAAAACATTGTTTGATCAATGTAAATTTGTCCCAAACTGTGCAACATGTTTGCTTTGGTATTAGGCCTTTGCTCCTTTGTAAATACTGCTCTTTCCCCTTGTATGTCCCTCAACAATAAACTTTAAGAACAAAAACATAGCTAATCAGGATACATAATAAAGCACTGTTTCCCTTTGATATGCCTTTCCAACTAGTATGTTCAACACTATTTCATAGTCAAACAAAGTGTATACATAGTTATAGGCCATTGTTTATAGGACAAAGTGACAAAGTTTGAGATGCTTCTGTGGTGGTACAAAAGGTCTTTCAGCAGTCAAAAACAACAAACCTGTTTTCCAACATGATAAATTCCCTCTTCATACTCTATTGTCTTTATACAAGGTTGACAACACCTTCAATGCAATGGTGGCTTCATTTGCTGATTAGGATTGATGGAATAGAAGGTTACAATACCGCCTTTGTTCTTTTAACATATAGAGGATGCCTTTGGGAAGGTCACCAAATTTCATCTAAGGACCACTGTGCAAGAAAAATAACCCATTGTTTTGCCCTTTAAGCCCTATGCTCCTCTCTTTCAACACAGTTTGAGGGTGGTTTTGTTGGCTATTCATACTAATGCGAATTCAACCCTATTTAATCTTTTAATTCTAGCCACATTTCCACAGTAAGTCTTGTTTTTCACATAGAACTCAAACTGTGGCTTAGACTATGAATTTTAACCCCTTCCTATCACTTGGCAGTTTTGAAGAAAACAGGGGAGGCGCATATAAATACCTCTAAGATTCGATGAAAGGCGTCTTGAGGAGTTTGAGTGGCTTTTATAAGAGGTTTGGAGGCATTAGAACCATTGAAAGACGCGCAACGCGTTTGTGAGGAAGAGTGCCGCACATATGTTGGTGTCGGGTCACTGTCGAGCCGACAGGACCAACGCGCACAGGCGCGCCGTGCGCACCTACAGGCGCGCCGCGCGCACCTACAGGCGCGCCGCGCCACCGTTCATTCCTTTGTATTATTTCTGCTTGAGCGCGCCGCGCCACCGTTCATTCCTTTGTATTATTTCTGCTTGAGCGCCCCGCGCGCATCTATAGGTGTGCCACGCAACTATTAACTCTTTAAAACTTTGTTTTTCTTGCTTAGAAATCCTTTCTTCGGTCTTGAGAACTTTTTAAAGGAATGATTTGCTTGGGTTGTGGTGTTTGAATGATGAATTTGCAATGGCCCTTGTATTTTTGAAGTGCAACAAGTCGAAAAACCCTTGGTTTGGACTTGTAAGGGTTTTCCAAAGGTCTCACTCTTTGAAATGATGTCTTGGTCCGCTTTTTAAACCCAAAGTGATCTTAACTGTGCTGAGAGGGGCCCATCTCTTTGAACAATGTTGGCAAAAGGATTTCCACGCTTTTAAACAATGTGATAGGCATCAGCCTTTTCCGATACCCAATCTAACATTGTTTGCTGTTGATGCTGTGGATGTAATGGTGCCCATTGTGAGATTGATTTCAACTATTAGGTGCCCTTCAAGCTCATTTTCTGACTGTGGTTACAAAAATGCAGTTGCATTTGTCCATGTTCCATCTATCTCTGTTCACTAAAGGGAAAATTCATTAACCCCTTTCTTCTGCTCAAAACATACCAGCAAGGTATTTTGGTCCTCTGCTATAAGAGCAGACCTTCTTTGGAAATATTAAATATGCTGTGCCTTTTGTCCACTGTAGGTGTCAAGAATTGCTGCATTTATTCAGACTTTTGTCAATCTTCTATTGATTAAGAAAGGCGCTTTTTTCCAGTACACTTCTCTGCTCAAAGCATATCATTATGATGTCTCTGTCCATTAAATAATGAAAACCTATGTTTGTTTCAAGCTTTCTAAAAATCTGACAGTCTGTCAAAACACCTCTTTTGCCTATGATGAACAATAGTTTCAATGGTGATGTCTCTTGATGACATAAACCTAGATTGTCTGTGTCAGCTGTTATAGCATATTTGAAAAGGCACCTGTTTATGAATGGAGCTTCTTTCAAGAAAGACATGCCTGATTAGCTTGGCATGCTGTTCCAGGGTTTTTTTTTAAAACTCAGATCATAACCTGTTTATGTCTTTGTGTTGAGGAGGCAAGTATATGAGATGTGGAAAAACTGCTGGAATATTTTGTTAGAAAATTAAATATTACAGAGCAATGAAACACATAAAATATGCGGAAAATACAAGCACACAAAACACATAAAACCAGAGAGACACAGATATACGTGGTTCACCCAGTTTGGGCTATGTCCACCCCGAACAAATGCGCCTCCTTCCTTTATTATCCAAAGAAAATGAAGAGACAAACCTGCGAAATAGACCACTGTGTAATAATCTCTCGTTCTCTCATTAGCTTCTGTCTCTCTGTTTCTCACTCCGAGAATACACACATCATACATAGCCGTAATAAAATGCCCCCATATATACAAGGGGGTTGCCTTCTAGGGCAAAAAACCCTAATCTAAACATAACTTCTACCGTCAGATCATTTGCCTAATGAACGGCCCAGATTGACTAGAAATTACTATACTTTTACAAGGCAATTTTACATGCCGCCCCCCCCTGGACCCCCCATGGCAGCGATTAAATTTCGGGCGGCGTTGCCGCCCCTTTTAAGGTACAGGGGTCCAATGTTGTGATACAAAGTAAAGAAGATAATCAGGCTCCATACCCAACATATTTCATAGATACCAAGGCTTTTATTAGCCATCTTCTTCCTAATGAAACTCTGAAATCACCAAACCTGCTGCATCTGAAGGATGTACTTGTCTTTGTGGTGGAGTGTAGATTGCAACAACTGGACTTACACTAGCGCTTTGAATGACATCAAGATGTCTCATGTCTGGGACTATGTACTACTTGCCTGCCTTTTCTCTATGTTTATCTGGAAACCATAGACTTTATCCCACAGCCCAAAAGAAACATAAGAGCACATAGTGGTCCTTTTTATTGAAGTGTCTTCTTGCTCAACACTGATTTGAGCCATTCATATTAACACCCCTGCAGAGATATTTTGTTATGATAGCTTTGATCAATGGAGTCTCTTTTTGTTGCACCATACTGATGATGCTTGTAACTTCAATTTATCTTCTTTATTAGGACACAAGACCAAAAACTTTGCTTTCTTTTGTCTTGCACATTTCAGATCTTAGCCCTGTTTTGATCATCACTTTCCCTCAGAAACCTAGAGTCACTATTTCACTGTCTAGTAAAAAAAAAACAAACCTATGCTTATAGTAAGTTTTGCAATTTTTCAAGTCAATATTGGCCATCGCCCTCTGCTTGTAGATGAAGGAGGCGCCTTAACCCTCTGCTTGTAGATGAAGGAGGTTCTTGGCCATGACAAATTACTAGTTTGTTTGACAGTGTTGTCTTTCTTTTACTATGCTATCAGACTGAATATAGCTGTAAGAGTTTGATGAGTAACTCCTTACCCTGCAGATGTATCTCAGGCTCATGTTTACATTGAGAAGCAGCTGTTCTTCTAAATATGGATTCAAGAATTTTCTCCTGAGATGATGACATGTTTCCTGTCTTTGTAAAATCCATAAAACACTGTAAAACACCTAAAATCAGCTTGAGACTGTGGTCTATGCATTGCTGAGACTTAGGGGTGTGTAAGTGGCGCGACTTAGGGCTGTGATCAATTTCATTTGTAGAGTGGGAGGTCTGTCATGATTGGTCTGTAGCAGATAGAGGTTTTTGGCCTTTTGATGGTTGTCAAGGGTAAAATGCCTTAAAGCGCCACTTCCTAACTTAGGGGAGGCTTTTGAAACAGACTTGGATTGTCCTTTAGAGCTGATGGGCAGGCCAGTAGGACTAAAGCTAGATAGGATAGTGATAATGAGGTTTAACATTGACATGGGCGGACTGAAAAGTAGGAGGGCGAAAAAGTTTTATGAGGGTTTTCTAGATGACAAATTGATATATGGAGATCAGCTTCTAGAAAACTCAGCTATGGATCTAGTCATCACTAACAAGTGAAAAATATTGATGACTAACAGTGGCTCTATTTGGGGAGGGCAGCTCCTCGTCAGGAGGTGTCCAGAATTCAGATCTTTGGCTTATGAAGACCAGTGCCTTACCCATTGGTGCAAAATTTCACCTTTCTTTGATGCTATTTCTGAAAAGTGATAGCATGGTTAACATCAATGATATTTCTACCTACCCCACTATCTTTCCTAACATTTTTTCTTCTCTTTGGCGCATTTGAACTAGCAGCCTTTTGACAATGTATATTTTTCTCTTTGCAAAATGAACCTATCTATTTCTACTCTTATATCTGCCGGGAGTTCAGATTAAACTAATGAACTCCTTCATTACTCTACCTAAACTAGATCAACTGTCAAGATTAAACTGTTTGACAGGATTTTGTTCTCTAATCTAAAACATGAAATTTAAAATGATCAAATCAGGATTAAACAATCTGATTTGTCATGTATTTGTGGCATGACAGGACAAACTGCACACAAATATTATTCTGCATAAAGGAAATGTAGAAGACTGGGGCTAAGATGTACAATGTATTTTTCATCCCTCGCTTCTCTCTTTGGTTCTGTTTTAGGCATGTGGAACCAGAATCTCTCCCTAATCTAAACTTTGTGATAAGTCAATCTTACAAAATGTTGACTATCTTTTTCACTCACTAACTTATCAGCAAATAAATTTAAACATGCTCAGCTATGATTAGGCTAGATAGCTGAACAAGACATTGAAGTACTAGTAGCGGCATTTAGACTTGCTCGCTTTCCGAAAGACTATTTTTTGGAACATGGGGCTTTGTTTTATCTTCACTCACCCTCTTTTCTAACTTTTACTGTTTTTTACTTTTCTATTTTTCTATATTTCAAACAATGGTATGTACAATGAATGAAAGTGCTTCAAACTCAGAAATGGAGCTCTTGACAAAAATAATGCTTTAATGTCCTTCCATTTACAGGACCCCCAAAAATTTCAGTCCCATCAGGTTCTTGCAAGAAGAAAGCATTGTTTCCACTGACTAAGATGATGATGTAAGGCCCTTTCCATAAATTTTCAAACTTGCCATGTTTACCTTTGTCTTCTATTCTAGAATCCCATTTTAAAACTTTATCTCCAATCTGAAAATCATTTTCCTTAGTTCTTCTATCAAAAATCTGTTTTATTTTGTCTTGTGCTAACTGAGCCCTTTGGTAAACTTCTTCTCTGGTTTGTTGTAAATGGATAGTCTGATTTACCCTCCTTTGCATGTCATTTTCTTCTATTTGGACTTCTTGTAATAGCTTCATTACCGGAACCCCTAAAGATGTTGGGAAAATGACATCTATGCCATAAACTAGCTGGTAAGGAGACATACCTATGGATTTCTTGGTGGTTAATCTATCAGCCCATAAGGCATGTACTAGTTTCCCATGCCATGCTTTTTGATTTTGTTCAAGAAGTTTTTTGATAATGTTGACTAGGCTTTTGTTAGAAGACTCGGCTAAGCCATTACCTTGAGGGTAATAGGTGTGGAATGTCCTAATGAAATGTGATATTTGTAACAGAAGTCAACCATTCTTTTGGAGGAGAAGGCAGCGGCATTATCTGTAATGATCTTTCTGGGATAGCCAAATCTAGATAGGATATTGGTTTCTAGGAACTTGATGATGACTGAATTGGTGGCATTCCGGGAAGGTATGGCTTCTATCCATTTGGTAAAGTAATCAGTGGCTGTGAGGATCCATTTATGTTGAGCAGATGAGGAAGGGTGAATTTCCTCGATAAAATCCAGACCCCATTGCTGGAAGGGTCCTTCAACTATAATGGGATGTAAGGGAAAAGGTAAAAGCTTTTTCTTGCCATCAAAAATTTGACATTTATGGCATGTCATAACTAGTTTGTGAGTGTCAGGGAATAAGGTAGGCCAATAATAACCGTCTCTAAGGATTTTGTTCGCTGTGGTTTTCCAGTAGAGATGGCCCCCACATTCCCCTTCATGCATTTCATGCATAATTTTCCCCGCATCAAACTCAATCAAACATTTAAGCAGCATACCAGTGGGATTTTTCCAATAAAGAAAACCATCTATAATACAAAAATTTAAAGATTTTTGTTTAAGAAATTTCACTTTTGTTTTTGATAAAGTCGGAGGAGCATTCAGATAAGTTAATACATAAAGAATATCTGCATACCAAGGTGAATCCAGAAATATTTGATCAATAGGGGGGAGTGTGCACTCTTCCTGTTCTTCTAAGGCATCAACAAAATTTATATCTAAAGCTTGGAGGTTGGTTTCAGCCATTAGCCTTGCAAGTCCTTGTCCTTTAACTAGTTTGGTAGGTCGGATTTCTAAGTCATATTCTAGGATGATAGCGATCCATTTTCCCCTTTTACCATCGGGATCTTGGTTCAGAATGTCCTTGACGACAGTATTAGGGACAAAAGCGATGACATGAGAATGCAAGATGTAGACTCGGAAATCTTTCAGTGCTTTTACCAATGCGAATGCCTGTTTTTCCATGATATTTCAAGGGAGCATCTTTCAGGGATTTGCTAAAAAAGGCAATGGGTTGTTCTTGCCCAGCTGCATTTTTCTGTAACAACACCGCGGCTATTGTGTGTTCTGAGGCAAATGAAAAAATGTAAAAAACTTTGGTGAGGTCAGGGCTTATCAATACTGGTGTTTTAGTTAAGGCCCTTTTAATTAGTTCAAAATATTTTTTGGCCTCTATAGTCCATTTAACCCCGACCTCCTTTTTTAACATATTTGTGATATCTTTTAGGAGTTCGGCAAGGTTTGGGATGAATCTTCTTAAGAAATTTATCTTTCCGATAAAAGACTGTAACTCCTTTATGTTTCTGGGGTGACTTATCTGTAATATACCTTCGATTCTCTGTGGGTCTATTTTAATTCCTTATTCCGAAATAATATGACCTAGGATTTTTCCTTCCTCTAGACCGAAAAGTGTTTTCTTGGGGTTTAGGGATAAACCATATTTTCTACATTTGTTGAAAACCTTTCTTAAGTGTGCTAGGTGTTCTTCATCTGATTTAGAATATACCATTATATCGGCAAGATATAAGATTATGAAAACACCTATGTCTTCTGAGAAGGCTATGTCCATGGCTCTTTGAAATGTGGCGCCAGCATTCATCAGTCCAAAAGGTATTTTAACGTACATAAAAGTTCCCCAAGGGGTGGTGAAAGCTGTCTTATGTTGATAGGTAGGGTAAAACAACACTTGGTTATAACCAGAAAAACCATCAAGCAATGAGATTCTCTTAGCGCCTACTACCTTCTGAAGTATGTGATCCATTTTAGGCAGAGGATAGTTATCTTTCAGACATGCCCTATTTAGGTTTCAGAAATCTATACAGAGTCTGATTTCACCAGTCTTTTTCCTAACTGATACTAGATTTGAGACCCACTCAGAGTATCAGAGAGACACTATTATCCCGGCATCATACATCTTTTTAATTTCCTTTTCAACCAACGGTAGTAATACAGGGTTTATCCTTCTTAACTTATGTTTGAAAGGCTTTTGGTTTTCTTTGAGGGGAATTTTATGTTGGATGATGCTGGTGTCATATGATTTCAAATTTTGGTATCCCCATGAAAACACATCTTTAAATTCTTTAAACAACTCAATGTATTTATGTTTTATATGAGGTGGGAGGGTTTTGGATAGTTTGACCTTTCTAGTTTCCTCTGAGCTTCCTATGTTATATTCTTCTATGTCGACTTCAGTTGATTCCATTTTTGGCTTTTTGGCCACATCGTTAAAATCAAAAAATTCCTCTAGAGGTGCAAGCCCTCTGGGTATGGTGTCATTTTCACAATGTAAGACTTCGAGTTCTCTTGGGTCAACATCCTCTCCTATCTTAGTTTCAGATGAAAGGTTTATCAGATTTAGATCTGTTAAAGAAGATAGATTTAGCTCTCGGTCTTGATTGTGTCTATATTCCCTTTCTTCATTTCCTAAGTTTTTTTTGGTTTCTTCAAATTCATTCTTAGATTGTAAGAAATCATCAATTTGATCATCATCTTTGAATATTTGCCAATGATTAATATTATCTGGTACAGTAGGGCGATGTTTAACTTGAATGTCATATTGCTCACTTAGACATGGTGTTTGGCTATTGCTTGCAGCAAAGGCGAGCTCATTTGCTAGACTATTTTGAATCATAGGGATAAAGGTGAGTTCATACTTCTCGAAGGTTTTGAGGATATCTAAAGCTGCATTCCTGTATTCCCTTAGTCTGGGGTTTTTTTCTGAATATTCACCTTTGATTTTCCTGATTACAAGTTCTGAATCTCCCTGGGCTGATACTTTTTTGGCACCTAAGTCCTTAAGTATGTGCAGACCAATGAGAAGGGCCTCATATTCCGCAATGTTATTAGTACACTGGAATTCTAATCTGAAAGAATGACCTTTATTAGTATTGTGTATCTAGATACCGGCCCCTGAACTAGTTTTGCCACAAGAACCATCAAAGCTTATAATCCAAAGAACTTCTCTTTCATACAAGATACTAAGCTGTTTTTCAAGCTTCTTGGTGCTTTGATCATTGGTTTCCATTTTCAGTAATGGGAAGTGGGTTTCCGATGGTTTAAAAACCTCTTCATTTTCTATTATCTGCTTGTTCACATCACTTTCATTATATAAGATAAAAGAATCTAAATCGGAATGAATGGAATAAATGGGAGTGTTGTTTGGCTTATCCCGGTTACTAACCATGTATTTCATGTGAGTTTCTCAGTATAATCTCCTAGTCTGGTTAAAAATGGGGATGGTAGCGAATGACATATCCATTTGGAGACTACCTTGTATTTTGGCAGCCCACGCCCTTGATAGTAGCATTCCATACTTAGGAGGGATATCGCCTACTACTACGTCCATGACCAAGTTTTTCGCTGGTAGATGTGTTAGAGAAAAATCTAGGTTTTTTATCAGACCTAAACATTTGACCTGATTTGAGTCAAAGGAATACAGGTTTTTGTAAGGTTGAGTTACTTCTAGTCCTAGGTTTTCCATGACCGCTCTAGGCATTAGGTTATGGGAGGCACCAGAATCTAACATGGCATTATGTAGTATCTTGTCCCGTATGTTCAGACTCACATAGAAAGGGGAGACAGATCCTTCTTGGTATTGACCTTCTATCTTTGGGCCGAATAGGAGCTCAGGCTTGTCATCAATTAGATTCAAAGTATCTGCCTCACGTCCTATGTCAAAAACTTTGAAGACTTGAGATCTATACCTATCTATAGTTATTAGTTCAGTAAGGGGTATGGTAATCTTTATTTTGGAAATTTCCCCTTCGAAACTAAAAGGATATTGTGGTCTGGACATATTTGTTTCAGCTTTCTCGGACATGACTTTTTCTATGCTCTTAATTTGCTGACTCTGGTTCGGGATTTGGTTTGACACAGTCATGTCGGGGATTTTTGTAGAGGTACTGGGAGTATTTGAGCCAAGACTTGTTTGAATAGCTTTATCTTTGTTTTGGTCAATTTTCTTGGTTATGATCGTGTTGCTATCCATAGCCTTTTTAGGGATGGTGTCGGAGGTTTTAGTAATTTCAGGACTACCCTTTTTGGAGCGGTCTTGGTTTTTTCTACCTCTAAGGTTATACTGCCGGTGAGCTTCTATTATGGCATTTTGAAAATCTATGGCAGGGTCGTCGAGATCTTCATAGTTGGCCTCATCTTGATTAGGAGAAAAGAACGCTTGTTCTTCTTTTGTGAGGTACACCTCACTCTCATTATCAGACCCTATAAGGTTCAAATGACTTTCACCAATGGGTTCTGTATCCCTATCATCTTCTTCCACATAATTTTCATTAAATGGTGGCCTAATTTGTTGGTCATTTTCCCTTGCTCTGTTTTTAGGCTTCTCCCTCCTGAAGTTTTGGATTTGGTTTCTGTTTGGAGGGTTTGGCTGGTTGTCCCTAACAGGGGCCTTTTCATTTATCCTTTCCCACATTTTGGCCATGGTTTTGACTAAGTCATCTATTCTAGGATCTAGGGAAGGTGATGAAGTGGAGACCTCGTCTTTATATGTGACCTTTCTTTCTGATCTAGTCCTAGCCCTTTTTTCTGCTAAGTTGGCATCTGCTTTTATTGCTATTTGTTGCATTTCTTCTAAGGTAGGGGGATCTTTGTCTCTTAGATGATATGTCATGTCCGGATCAAAACCCTCGGGAAATTTTGCCAAGGCTAAACCAAGTGGGGGTTTGAAATGAGGTGGGAGGGAGTTATACACACTGTTGAACCTAGTGCAGTAAGCCTGGACAATTTCCCCATTTTCCCGTTTTAGGTTGCTATATTCTGACAGGATTTGAATAGGGTTCCTTCAAATTTCCCACCTATTTCTGAAGACTTGATGTAGTTCTGGGATATTGTGGATGTTGTTTGGAGTCAAGATTTTGAACCATGTTTTCGATTCACCACCCAGGCTTTGGGCGAATATTCTCATTCTGACAGTCTCGTCTTGTACTTCCAGGTATTCATAAGCATCACTAATCCTACTTATATGCTGTTGAGGCGTGGTAATTTCTTCTATGGTAAAGTGTGGGATTTTGTCTTGATATTTATTTGGGAGAGGAGCCAAAGGTGGTGGCAACACCAAAGGTGCGTACCAGGCTGCCATGACGGGAGCTAATGGATGATGTACAAGATGAGGACTAGTGGGATGAGCTGAGGTGGTTTGAACAGTGGCGGTTTGGACAGGTGTGGTGGATGAACTTGGACTAGTGATCTGGTTTTGGGCAGATCTGGGATGGTAGGAGCCAAAGTGATGGAGAAGCTGAAAATCGGGGGGCATGGAAGGTGAAGCTTCTATACTAGGACTCTGTGATTGGTCTAGGGTTTCAAGATCGTCAAAGTTTATCTTACTATGAGACCTGCTTCTGAAAAGAGTTTTTGATGACTCTAATTCAAAATGTGAATCTGGTAGGATAGTGAGTTGTTCAGGTACTGATCTTGTTTTACGGATGGATCTACCAGTAGCTAGATGGTCAGTTTCGGAAGCTTGCCACAGAATCTTCTCTGGGTCATCTACTATGATAGGGGGATTTGGGTCTGGATGGGATCTGGTGTTGATTCTTCGTGTAGCTAGATTTTGGATTTAGAGTTTAGAGAGGATGGTATTGACGAATGTTTTGGATGAGTGGTCTCTCTAAATTTCTACTAAGGTGAAGGATGGTCAAAAATAAAAGGGATGGACTAGTGGAGTCGCCAGGTGGAAATGGGTTGTTTTTGTGGAGATAGCTATGGTCCACCACCAGTAACTAATTTGGAAATATTTTTCCCGGTTTTCTGAATTTATGTGCAGCCTATGGTTTGTTAAAGTATCCTATACTTTTTTCGACACTTTGCTAGGGTGATGAAAACAAAAAGAGTTTACTCTAAATGGGTCTATGGGCTGCTTGCTTGTTTAAGTATCTAAAGGACCAAAGAGTCTATAAGTGTTTGCTAGACTGTCATGTACTTAGTGTCCCACCATCTCCCGCTATGTTAGTGAGTGATGGGATAGGTCTATCGGATAGTAACCTAGAGTTCGGTAAAATAGTAAGGCCTACTGGAGGCTAGTGGAGTCGCTAGGTGGATTTTCAGTTGTTTTTAGGTATATGTGTATGCTCCACCACCAATACTATCAAAAACCAATCTAAGGGAGTTTTTGTGGTTTTTCCTGAGTTTTTATGTAATCCTAAGGTTTGGAAGAGTTTCCTACAGTTGAGTCATCATTTTGCTAGGATGGTGAGACAACCAGATTCTATTCTTCTAAGTTTGACTGAGATTTTGAGAGTTCCTAAGGGATACCTAGGATGTTTTGACTCAAAGTCCCACCGTGATCGCCATTATGTTAGGGTCCTGTGATTTGGCTGATTGGCAAGCCAAATGACAGTGTAACATCAAACTAAGCTTTGGAGCCCGAGGACCTAGCCTTCCTGGACTCAGAGAGGGCTCTCTCTATATGTGTAAGGGATATCTATGTTTTTGCTTATCGTGTTCTGATTTTAGGCTAGTTATGGAGTATGTTTTTTTGGTTTTGGTTTTTTAAGTTGTGAGGGATGAAACTGATCAAAGATATAAAATAGATAACAAGATGTAGATTAACTGGGCTATGGGGTCAAAAGGTCAAGAAAGCTATTAGATGATGATACAAGGCTGTTGAAGGGCCGATTTGATTCAAGGTAGAAAAGATCTTTGGGCAAAATGGAGTAAATGGACATCAAGTTTGTGAGCAACAAAGAGTTTCAAGCATGACGGTTTCAATAGATAGCATAACATGGTAAGGAAAACCCTTAATCATGAAAAATGTAACTATAAACTAATCAACACATAGAAACAAACATTCAAGCCATGCATAGAAGTATAAGACCCTCTAACTTTGGGAAATGGCTATCAGACTTTGGGGAAAACACATAAGACGGACTAACAACTCAAAACACTATGCTGGAACGCCTAAACACAGTACTTCAAGTTATTGGGCACTTTGAATAACAAGATTTGCATAGTTTTAGGCAAAGGGCTAGATCGGGACTAGGCCTCCTTGGTTCAAACAAAATGATAATCTTAATCAATCAAAGAGACAGCTTCATGTATGGAACTATGGACAGTCATAGGTAAGCAGGGCACACCACACATCCTAATCAACATGCATAGAACTATTAATGAAACTAGCAACAATATCCTCAAGTTATTAAAGAGCAGTTAAGAATTCTTTAATGCAACTAAGGAAGAATAAAACATAAAAGCTATGAAGATTCAGGAATTTTGAGGTGCCTCCATGGGCATATCTCAAATTTGTTCTCTACTGATCTATAGCAAGCAAGAAACATGTATCATGAATGAAAACTAGAAGACAACAACAAAGCAAGAGACACTATACCACTCTACCATGTCATGGAATCCATCAACAATCCTTCATCATCCATCCAAGAACATTCAAGAGGCAATCCAAAAGCATAACACAAGTATTTTCTCCAAAGCTCATGTGACCATATATTGCTTCTCTTCTCAAGTTCAGCCTTGTTTACAATGAGAGCTTGTGGAATAAATAGGCTCAAGTGAGGAAAACCTCATGGTTCAACTTCCATCCTCATTAGCCTAATCAAAATATCTAAACTTGTCCTTGAGGCTTTGCAAAGCCCAAGGCACAAAAATATCTCATAAAATATCTAAAAATTGCTAAAAAAGGGAATTTAATTGACTTTGCATCATTTTCCAAGTGTAAAAATAGCTAAACACACATTTGAAAAAAGCAGATTTTAGAGGTTCAAAAATTACAAAAATATTTCAAATTTACATCAGAAAAAGGTCCCCTAATTTGCTGGAAACATTTGGAAGCCTTCCTAATGTCAAAACAAGGCTCATGATAGCTCGTTGGAAAGCTCTGAGTGTCTACTTTCCAGCGCAGCTGAAATTTCTTCAATCCGATGCCCAGAAGTCCTCCAAAGCATCACCTGTGTGTAAAAAGCCAGAAAATTACAGTCTGCTGATAGACCGGGCAGAGTGTGCAAAATGCGAGCCTTTTTCGCTCTTTTGAAGGGGAAAATGATCTCCAAATGTTCTGAAAATTGCTGAGGACATACTCATGAAATTATGGCATCTGATGGTACCATTCTCCTCCCTTGATGAATCCTCAAAAGGAAATGGCGAATTTATGAGTTTTTGATCAACACTCAAAAATGCCAAAAAACCAAAAGTTGTCAAAATGGGCCCAAAATTGGTATGCATGGCCCTCAAGGGTCCTTGGCAACATGCTCCAAAGCTGAAGCCAAAATGCCAAGTGCTGATGTGTCTTTCTTCACTTTCTGTGCCGGGCGCTTCTCTGTAGCCTCCTTTTTCATCACTGTTTTGAGTTTCTTCATGGCGCTGCTCTTTATCATTGTGCTGCATATCATCAATGTGTTCTCCTTTGCCTCGCTGCGCTACCTCACTGTGCTCTTTTTAAAAATACTTCCCTTTCTCATCACTGTCATGGCTTTGTTAATCATTTTTATGCTGCTCTTCTGTTTTGGCTGCCATAATGTTCCTTTTAAAACATTGTTTGATCAATGTAAATTTGTCCCAAACTGTGCAACATGTTTGCTTTGGTATTAGGCCTTTGCTCCTTTGTAAATACTGCTCTTTCCCCTTGTATGTCCCTCAACAATAAACTTTAAGAACAAAAACATAGCTAATCAGGATACATAATAAAGCACTGTTTCCCTTTGATATGCCTTTCCAACCAGTATGTTCAACACTATTTCATAGTCAAACAAAGTGTATACATAGTTATAGGCCACTGTTTATAGGAAAAAGTGATAAAATTTGAGATGCTTCTGTGGTGGTACAAAAGGTCTTTCAGCAGTCAAAAACAACAAACCTGTTTTCAAACATGATAAATTCCCTCTTCATACTCTATTGTCTTTATACAAGGTTGACAACACCTTCAATGCAATGGTGGCTTCATTTGCTGATTAGGCTTGATGGAATAGAAGGTTACAATACTGCCTTTGTTGTTTTAACATATAGAGGATGCCTTTGGGAAGGTCACCAAATTTCATCTAAGGACCACTGTGCAAGAAAAATAACCCACTGTTTTGCCCTTTAAGCCCTATGCTCCTCTCTTTCAACACAGTTTGAGGGTGGTTTGGTTGGCTATTCATAATAATGCGAATTCAACCCTATTTAATCTTTTAATTCTAGCCACATTTCCACAGTAAATATTGTTTTTCACATAGAACTCAAACTGTGGCTTAGACTATGAATTTTAACCCCTTCCTATCACTTGGCAGTTTTGAAGAAAACAGGGGAGGCGCATATAAATACCTCTAAGATTCGATGAAAGGCGTCTTGAGGAGTTTGAGTGGCTTTTATAAGAAGTTTGGAGGCATTAGAACCATTGAAAGACGCGCGGCGCGTTTGTGAGGAAGATTGTCGCACATATGTTGGTGTCGGGTCACTGTCGGGCCGACAGGACCAACGCGCACAGGCTCGCCGCGCGCACCTACAGGCGTGCCGCGCCACCGTTCATTCCTTTGTATTATTTCTGCCTAAGCGCACCACGTGCATCTACAGGTGCGGCGCGCAACTATTAACTCTTTAAAACTCTGTTTTTCTTGCTTAGAAATCCTTTCTTCGGTCTTGAGAACTTTTTAAAGGAATGATTTGCTCGGGTTGTGGTGTTTGAATGATGAATTTGCAATGGCCCTTGTATTTTTGAAGTGAAACAAGTCGAAAAACCCTTGGTTTGGACTTGTAAGGGTTTTCCAAAGGTCTTGCTCTTTGAAATGATGTCTTGGTCCGCTTTTTAAACCGAAAGTGATCTTAACTGTGCTGAGAGGGGCCCATCTCTTTGAACAATGTTGGCAAAAGGATTTCCACGCTTTTAAACAATGTGATAGGCATCAGCCTTTTCCGATACCCAATCTGACATTGTTTGCTGTTGATGCTGTGGATGTAATGGTGCCCACTGTGAGATTGATTTCAACTGTTAGGTGCCCTCAAGCTCATTTTCTGACTGTGGTTACAAAAATGCAGTTGCATTTGTCCATGTTCCATCTATCTCTGTTCACTAAAGGGAAAATTCATTAACCCCTTTCTTCTGCTCAAAACATACCAGCAAGGTATTTTGGTCCTCTGCTATAAGAGCAGACCTTCTTTGGAAATCTTAAATATACTGTGCCTTTTGTCCACTGTAGGTGTCAAGAATTGCTGCATTTATTCAGACTTTTGTCAATCTTCTATTGATTAAGAAAGGCACTTTTTTCGAGTACACTTCTCTGCTCAAAGCATATCATTATGATGTCTCTGTCCATTAAATAATGAAAACCTATGTTTGTTTCAAGCTTTCTAAAAATCTGACAGTCTGTCAAAACACCTCTTTTGCCTATGATGAACAATAGTTTCAATGGTGATGTCTCTTGATGACATAAACCTAGATTGTCTGTGTCAGCTGTTATAGCATATTTGAAAAGGCACCTGTTTATGAATGGAGCTGCTTTCAAGAAAGACATGCCTGATTAGCTTGGCATGTTGTTCCAGGGTTTTTTTTAAAACTCAGATCATAACCTGTTTATGTCTTTGTGTTGAGGAGGCAAGTATATGAGATGTGGAAAAACTGCTGGAATATTTCATAGATACCAATGCTTTTATTAGCCATCTTCTTCCTAATGAAACTCTGAAATCACCAAACCTGCTGCATCTGAAAGATGTACTTGTCTTTGTGGTGGAGTGTAGATTGCAACAACTGGACTTACACTAGCGCTTTGAATGTCATCAAGATGTCTCATGTCTGGGACTGTGTACTACTTGCCTGCCTTTTCTCTATGTTTATCTGGAAACCATAGACTTTATCCCACAGCCCAACAGAAACATAAGAGCACATAGTGGTCCTTTTTACTGAAGTGTCTTCTTGCTCAACACTGATTTGAGCCATTCATATTAACACCCCTGCAGAGATATTTTGTTATGATAGCTTTGATCAATGGAGTCGCTTTTTGTTGCGCCATACTGAGGATGCTTGTAACTTCAATTTATATTATTTCTTAGGACACAAGACCAAAAACTCTGCTTTCTTTTGTCTTGCACATTTCAGATCTTAGCCCTGTTTTGATCATCACTTTCCCTCAGAAACCTAGAGTCACTGTTTCACTGTCTAGTAAAAAAAAAACAAACCTGTGCTTATAGTAAGTTTTGCAATTTTTCAAGTCAATATTGGCCATCGCCCTCTGCTGGTAGATGAAGGAGGCGCCTTAACCCTCTGCTTGTAGATGAAGGAGGTTCTTGGCCATGACAAATTACTAGTTTTTTTGACAGTGTTGTCTTTCTTTTACTATGCTATCAGACTGAATACAGCTGTAAGAGTTTGATGAGTAACTCCTTACCCTGCAGATGTATCTCAGGCTCATGTTTACATTGAGAAGCAGCTGTTCTTCTAAATTTGGATTCAAGAATTTTTTCCTGAGATGATGACATGTTTCCTGTCTTTGTAAAATCCATAAAACATTGTAAAACACCTAAAATCAGCTTGAGACTGTGGTCTATGCATTGTTGAGACTTAGGGATGTGTAAGTGGTGTGACTTAGGGATGTGATCAATTTCATTTGCAGAGTGGGAGGTCTGTCATGATTGGTCTGTAGCAGATGGAGGTTTTTGGCCTTTTGATGGTTGCCAAGGGTAAAATGCCTTAAAGCGCCACTTCCTAACTTGGGGGAGGCTTTAGAAACAGACTTGGATTGTACTTTAGAGCTGATGGGAAGACCAGTAGGACTAAAGCTAGATAGGATAGTGATAATGAGGTTTAACCTTGACATGGGCAGACTGAAAAGTAGGAGGGCGAAAAAGTTTTATGAGGGTTTTGTAGATGACAAATTGATATATGGAGATCAGCTTCTAGAAAACTCAGCTATGGATCTAGTCATCACTAACAAGTGAAAAATACTGATGACTAACAGAAGCAGTGCAAGATTATATCATTAGATTCAACGAAGCCTACAACGTTGTCCCCCAAAACCTTAGACCCCCTCTGGATTCAGTACTGGTTAAATTCCCTGATGGGTTTGATTCTGACATAGCATATTCACTTAGGGAAAGAGCCCCTCAAACTCTAGAAGAGATGCAAAGCATAGTTGTTAGTGTTGAAGCTAACCTCATAGAAAAACGGGCTAGAGCTAGAGCTGAAAGAAGGATGCCTATAAACGAAGAGCCTTCGGATTTTGAAAGAAAGCTGGATGCAATTATTAAAGGGATGGAAAGACTGGGAGACAGAGTAGAGACAATCGAAAGAAAGTCTTCTGGCGATGGTCAAAATGTTGTTAGAAACCCAAACTTCAGAAGAAATCAAAACCAAAATACTAGGAAAAATGTTCCTGACCAAAACATCAGGCCACCATTCCAGGAAAATTTCATTGAAGGTTCATCTTCTGAGGAACCAACTGAGGATGTTGAAATAAATAACTTGACTGAAAACAAGAATGAACCAGAAATTTTCCTATCTCAAGATGATCAAGAAAATCACATTCTTGAAACATTTCAAACTCATTCAGGAGAAACTTTTGATTTTAAAGAAGGATATGACACAACAATTTATAAAGTTCATAAAAAATACAATTTGAGAAGCAGACGGATTGACGTGCCAGAGAATAGCAAACAGAAAGCTGTAAAACAAAACATCAAAGGTAAAACTAACACTCCTCCTATACAAATTCTTTCTAGAGCAAGTCCTAACCCCGCTAATCCAATAATTGAAGATGTGTCTGATAATCAATTGAATAATAAACAAATTTCCACTACTTTTCCTCCTGCAGGAAACGTAGAAGAACCAGCAGAAGTTAATTCAGAAACACCTTCAACTCATAATCCAACTCATGAAAAAGATAAAAACACTGAAGACCCAAAAAATAGAGAAAATCCAACTGTTCAAAATACTAGAGCTCAAACAGAAAAACATTTCAATCTAGAAGTTGAAATAGGAAAATTAAAGATAGTTGTTCCATTGGCAGAATTAGCTAAACATGATGTCTATAGAAGCCAAATCAGCAGATCCCTTAACATTACTGGAATGGATGATTCGGTAAATGTTTTTGATGATCGACCCAAATTACTTTTTGGCCCTGAAGTAAATGGAAAACCAAAAAGTGGAGGAACTCCTCCATTTTATGTGAGTTTGAATGTACATGACAAAATACTTCATAACGCCATGCTTGATTCTGGAGCGTCTCACAATTTAATTCCCAAGGCTGTGATGGAAAGATTAAATCTAGACATTACTAGACCATATAAAGATCTTTTTTCTTTTGATTCAAGTCAGGTAAGATGTTTAGGTTTGATTAAAGATTTGTGTGTTACTTTGGTGCAATACCCTGCGAAATCTATTTTGATGGATATAGTAGTAGCAGATATCCCTCCCAAATATGGTATGTTGTTGTCCAGATCCTGGGGTGCCAAACTCGGAGGATCTCTTCAATTAGATATGTCATATGCTACTATTTCAGTGTTCGGTCAACCTAAAAGACTATACAGAGAGACCTTGATGAAATATTTAGTCAGTAGTCAGGAGAAACCTGAAAACTTCCTTGTCTACTCAGTACATTCTGATATGGACTCGTTCATCCTTTATAATGCTGAATTTGACCTTCCTACTGAATTAGAAGCACCTGAAACAGAAACTGCAAATAAATCTACTGTTTAAATCGAAGAAATCTCGGAAAATAAAGAAACATCAGACATTCAAGAAATACTAGAAAAAACTGAAAAACCAGAGCTCCCAGTTAAGAAAGTTGTTAAAATAGTCGATGAAGATTATGAACATGAAATTCTGTGGCATTTAGAATTTGATGGTTCAGTAAATAAGTTAGGAGCTGGAGCTGGAATTTGGATACATAACAATGAAAATGATCATGCAGAAGGCCACGCTTATAGATTGAACTTTAGATGCACTAATAATATGGCAGAATATGAGGCTCTTTTGCTAGGGCTTAAACATGTCAAAAAATTAGGAGCAATTAGAGTATCAATCATAGGAGACTCTGAGTTAATTATTCAACAGATTAATGGTGAATGTTCAATAAAAGACCCCAGATTAAAAGATTACAGAGAAACATTTGTGGAAATTCTCAACACTTTTCTACAAGCTCATCTTGCCAAAATTCCGAGAAAACAAAATTTGCATGCTCACAGTCTTGCAATGTTCGCTAGCACTTGTAAACTACCTTTTGGACCTAATCATCAGTTCACAGCTGA
The DNA here is from genome assembly GCA_034641835.2 of Pinus albicaulis. Lineage (NCBI taxonomy): Eukaryota > Viridiplantae > Streptophyta > Pinopsida > Pinales > Pinaceae > Pinus > Pinus albicaulis. Next base: position 1,389,780,224 of record CM076570.1, read on the forward strand.
GATTAGACATAGTCCTGCTATACCAGATAATCCTATGAATTGGCAAGTGTTTGTAAATAATAATCAGATAAATAATTTTTTGACCTTAGAAAATGAGTTCTCTAACAGTAGTATAGATGAAGACACAACAATCAATGAATCTGATCAAATGGATAAACAAGAAACATATATTTCAGAAGAGACTGCAATTCACATACTTCACCCAACTAAATTCACCAAAAAAGATATGCAGGATTTGAAACAAATGGAAATCGATGAGATTATAGAAGATGAATCTGAAATCATTAATCTGAAAGATAATCATTTACCTAAAGGATTAACTCCTTTGGAAGATCTTTTTGACTCAAATGACATTCCACTAAAACCCAAAATGGAACCGTTAAAAGCTGATATTGAAGAATACAATTTGGGAACTGAAGGAAATCCCAAGATGGTTAAGTTATCTAAATCTCTGCCAGTAGATCAAAAAGTTAAATATGTTGAACTTTTAAAAGAATTCCAGGATGTTTTTTCCTGGAGTTATGAAGATCTGAAATCATATGATACATCAATAATTCAACATACAATACCTTTGAAACCAGATCAGAAACCATTTAAACAGAAACTTAGAAGGATCAACCCTGTGTTACTACCTTTGATTGAGAAAGAAATTAAAAGAATGTATGAAGCAGGAATAATTGCTCCTATTAGGTTTTCTGAATGGGTTTCTAATTTGGTAACAACAAGAAAAAAGATTGGAGAGATTAGACTATGTGTCGATTTGAGAAATTTAAACAAAGTTTCTTTAAAAGATAACTATCCTTTACCTAAAATGGACCATATTTTACAAAAGGTAGTAGGATCTTCAAGGATTTCTCTTATGGATGGATTCTCAGGATCTAACCAGATTTTGGTTCATCCTGATGATCAAGACAAAACAGCTTTTACAACACCATGGGGTACATTCAAATATGTTAAGATGCCTTTTGGACTCAAAAATGCAGGAGCCACCTTCCAAAGAGCAATGGACATTGCCTTTGCCAAAGAAATCCATGATTTTCTAGTCATATATCTAGATGATTTAAATTTTTTTTCCAAGACAAATCAACAACATTTGGATCATCTTAGACAGGTGTTCATAAAATGCAGAAAATATGGTATTTCTTTAAATCCTAAAAAGTCATTGTTTGGTTTGAAAGAACGTAAACTCCTAGGTCATATCATTTCAAAAGATGGCATTAGAATTGATCCTGAAAGAATACAAGCCATTTTGCAGATACCTCATCCCAGGAATATTAAAGAACTTCAAGCATTCATAGGAAAGATCAATTTTTTGAGAAGATTCATTTCTAGTTTAGCTGAATTACTTAGATTGCTTACTAACATGTTAAGAAAGGATTCGAGTATTAAGTAGACAGTAGAAGCCAGGAAATCATTTGAAGAAATCAAAATGGCTTTGACCAGAACACCAGTTCTTACCAGTCGAAAATTTGATAGAGATTTCATAATTTTTTCATTTTCTTCTGAACATACAGTTGCAGCTGTTTCACTACAAAAGGATGATCAAGGATGTGAAAAACATATAGCCTTTTTTAGTAAAGCACTTAGAGATGCATCATTAAAATACAATATCATGGAGAAACAAGCTTTTGCACTTGTGAAAGCAATTAAAGATTTCAGAGTTTATATATTGTATTCTCATGTGATAGCTTATGTACCTAATGTTGTCGTTAAAGACATCTTAACTCAAGATGGTATTGAAGGCAAAAGAGGTAAATGGATAGCTACCATATTAGAATATGATATTGAAATAAGACCTACAAAACTCATAAAAGGACAAGGTTTGGCTCAACTCATGACTGAAACAAATTGCCAAGCCCTGAACATTAATGAACTGGATGATGAACAGGAGATGGCGACTCCACAAATTAGTCAGGCCTTTTTAGACTCACCTTGGTACGCTGATATCATTTATGTTTTGTTAAACCTGCAAGCTCCTCCAGGGTTATCCAGAACGAAACAAAGGTTTTTGAAAATGACATCTTTAAAGTATTGTATTTTAGATAATGCTCTTTTTTGGAAGAATCATAATGGAATTCTATTAAATTGCTTATTAAAAGATGAAGCTGGCAAGGTTCTCAATGAATTCCATGCAGGAGATTGTGGTGGACACCTCTACTGGAAGTCAACTACAGATAAGATCTTAAGGGCTAGTTTTTATTGGCCAACCTTGTTTTCATATGTTAAGAAATTTGTAACTGCTTGCCATAAGTGTCAAATATTTGAAGGCAAGAGAAAATTGTTACCTTTACCATTAAAACCAATTTCCACCGAGAAACCCTTTCAACAATGGGGTTTAGATTTTATTGGAGAAATCCACCCCCCTTCTTCTAGCCAACACAGATGGATCCTTACTGCCACATATTACTTTAATAAATGGATTGAAGCAATCCCATCCAGACAAGCCAATGATTCTGTAATTATAGGATTTTTAGAAACCAATATACTTTCAAGATTTGGCTGTCCTGAGAAAATTATAACTGATAATGCTGTTGCTTTCAAGTCTAAGAAAATGATTAGTTTATGCAATAAATATCACATCACTATAGGCCATTCAATAGCCTATTATCCTCAGGGTAATGGACTGGCTGAATCTTCCAATAAAAGCCTCATTAATATCATTAAAAAATTATTGGAAGAGAATAAGAAGAATTGGCATAAGAAACTCACCAATGCATTGTGGGCAGACAGACTTACTACCAAAAAATCAATTGGGACCAGTCCATATGAATTAGTTTATGGTATTGAGGCTATATTTCCATCATCTTTAGGAGTTCCTGTAATGAAGTTACTTCAAGAGGCTCAAGTAGAACCAAATGATATTCAGAGAAGAATAAATCAAACAATTCACTTGCAGCAGACCAGAGAAGAAGTGTATCAACGATCCCAAGTTCTGCAGGAAAAATTAAAGAAGATGTTTGACAAAAGAACCAAAGCAGAATACTTTCAACTAGAAGACAAAGTTTTAAGATGGGATTCCAGAAGGGAAGATAAAGGAAAACATGGGAAATTTGATTTCTTATGGAAAGGACCTTACATCATTCATGCTTTACAGGGAAATAACACATATTTTTTGAAGAATTTGGATAGTTCAGAAGCTGAGGAAGGACCAGTCAATGGTCGAATGCTAAAACACTACTTTGATCCTATTTACTAGGATGTTCTGATTTTTTTCACATGTACATAATATATCCTTTCTAATGCATCAGTTTTGATTGGATGGTGACTTGCTGAAGTTGAAGCTCGAAGTGAAGGCCCTAAGCTTCAGAATATTTTACTATCATATATACAATAAAGCCACTAGAAAAAGAAGATTACATAGTTCAGTTAAAGGCATTTTGAGGCATCTAACCTGCTGTTCTTGAGTTTTCACCAGGAAAAGCCATCCCCAAGTGGAGCCAGTGTTAGACTCCTATACCAATAGGTGTCATTTTTCATGATTGACTTGTTGAACTATGCAATATGTTCAAACCTTTTTCTTGTTGCAAAGGTGTTCCATATTCTTAAAAAATCAAAAAATCAAAAAATCAAAAAATTTTAAAAAATGTAAAGAGGGTATACCCTAAAAGAAAAATCAAAGGGTGAAAAATAAAATTGGCCAAAAAAGTGAAAGAAAATGAACCTCGCCAAAAGAAAGGCCAAGGAAAGTGTGCAAGTCTAAATGCCACTACTTTTTGCTCTGATGTAATAAACAAAATTGTGTGCAGTTTGTCAAAATTTTGCCACAATTTATGAAGAGTCAAACTGTTTAAACTTGACTTATTCATTTTTCGATTTCATGTTGTAGAATAGAGAATAAATATCTTGCCAAATAGTTTAATCTTGGCAGATAAGTAGATAGGTAGACTTAATAAAAGGTGCTCAACAATTTAATCTGAGCCCTGGGATGTAATAAGTGTAGAAATAGATAGGTTTGCCATGTAAAAGAAAAAAAATATTGATAAGGGTTTGCCAGTCTAAGTGCACCCTAATAAAGAAGAAAAAATGGTAGGGTAAAGTAAGTAGGGTAGGTAGATGTTGTTGCAGCATTACATGTGATGAATGATGGTTCCAAATGTGTTTAATTTTACTTTCATCACAAGTGCAAAGGAAGATACTACATTGGGAAAAGTTCACAACAAAGCAAAGTCAAGATTATTAACTTCCCCTTCATTTTTCCCTAAAGATTTCACTAATTTTCCCTAAGTGCTAAGGTATTTGAAAATTAGAGGGGCTCAAGGCATTTCCTTGACTTTTGGAGGGACCGGACCCTCAGCCCAATAATTGAAAAAGCCTAAGTACTTGAAATCATCCATCATCACATTCATTCACCTCTCAAAAATCTTTTTCTAAGTAAAATCCCATTTTACTTAGGAAAATCCTTCAATATTTCATGAAAAGCCCTCAAAATTACCTTTTATTCTAAGTCTAAGTGATGAAAGTATAAACAATGCCATTTACTTTTGAATCTTCACTTTCTTGGCTATATTTAAGTATTTTGAGTTTACATTGTTCCCTTGTCATATTAACTCTAATTTATATATTAAATCCTTATAGAAATGACCTTGTCCTATGTATATAGCTCCTTTTTTATATAATATTCCCAAAACACTTGTATTATAATTTTTAGCCAAAATTATTTAATTCCTATTTTATTCAAATCAAAAACCCACAATATACCCCCTTTTGGCTAAAATATAACATTAATATTATTCCCGCCCCCCTACAGTAAATAAATCGCATTGATTTAATTACTGTATAAATAAAAATATATGAAAAACGTTTAAACATATGTATATGTGTTTAAAACAAAAATGAAACTCAAAGTTTAATTAAAACCAAACTTTGAAATAACCCATCCCGCATGTATTTTTCACCCCTGACCATCCACTGTACAAGGACATAATTAATCTTCATGGTTAATTAAGAACCGATCCCCGCCAATCAGAATGCTCCCGAAATGATTAATTCGTAATAAAACGCGTCGGGCCCGTGCCATTAAAACCTCATCAACTCCCTGTCCTATCCACCGTTCGATCGACCGCTCCAAGATCAACGGCTCTTATCAATTCCGCTGGCCATCTCCGATTCGAACGTTAACGCGTGAAATGCCGGCGGTTTTTAAACAGTGCCATGGCCACGCGTCGTCCGTTCTGTGGATTCGCTGCCTCTCCGCCCAAAACCGCCTCCCCTCAAAAGTGGTACAGAATAAACCACTTACCACCTTTCCCCCGTGACTCATCTGTCGTACAGAATGATGTCATTTATTAAAATAATAAAAAATTCGCCCCCCATTTGACTCTGCCAATAAAACAAAAATTCACGTCGTTTTCATTATTTTGTGCGCAGAAAACAAATACACCCTCCATGCAGAAAATTCAAATTTCAAAATTTTAAAGTCCGCCAACCTTTATCCTGTCGAAGAAAATTGCAGTCGAGCCTCTCAGAAAATTATCCGCCTTAACCAGTACCTGCTATCTCCAAAAGAAAAACAGGTATTTACCCTAAAATCGCACTAAAATCAGTAAGAAACTTGGCTTTCCTTTTTCTTTCACTGAAACAGAGTTAAAATTAAATTTCTAGTTCATTCCTTAATCCCGGGAACTGTAATTGAATTCCCAATCTGCAATTGTACCTGTTTTTCCGTCGAAATCCGAATATCCATTTCTGAATCCACAAGAACCAGAAATGGAGGTTCCCTTGGCCCTAAATGTCACCCCATTGAACACCCCTCATAGAAACTTGGATTATTTATCATTAGTCAACAGAGATTTCCAGATTAAAGACCTGGCTTTTATTGATAGTTCTCTTCGAATTTTTTGTCGCTGCAGAGACAATTATTTGAATGGCTTGGATATAATTGGGTTATGGGAATCTAATCTTCCCAGGTATGTTTTTCCCTTTGTCCGTATTTTCCCTTAAATAATCCATTTTTGTCATGCAAATTATGATCCTAACCAAAGAGAAGTCTTATCCCCAAATCAAGATGTCCTTTTCCCAATTACTGCTCAGTCTATCAATGAGATGCTACATTTTCAACCTGACCAAGCCCTCACTCCCTTGTCCATGGGAGAACTACTTGAGAAATCCACCAAACTATCCCATGAAGAATTAAGCCACATCTGTCAGAGCTTTATGTTGCCTGATCATCAGCCTAAAGGCCCTCCCCCTTATAGGTATGCTTTCTTCACTGAGGAAGGTAGACTTGTTTTGGAAATGATATCCTTTATAATGGGCTTTAATACCAGTGAATTTTTTGACCATTTAATCCTAGTATTATTGTCTATTTTTACCCCTGGACAGCCTCCTGCTGTCAGGTATGACTTTGCATCATACATTGCAGACAAAATCCATGATCAATTCATGAGATTAGAAAATGAGAAAGTGTTCAAATATTCCTCTGTCATCTACCACCTCATGCTCTTTTACCAGTCAGAAAATTTCCCTTTCTATATCAAAAAACTTGATGCCCAAGGGAATCCAAGATCTGTTATCTTTTGGTCAGCCATCACTCATAGTTCTCGAGATTCTCCCTATTCTATAATGAGTTCATTTATCTTTTTTTACATCCTGCAACCACCTTGTTGACAGGAGTTTCTCCTCCAAGACTCAGCAATGAAATCAAGAAAACTTTACAGCTCTCAAATTTGGTGATTGGTACTTGTACCAAAATCACACTAAAGTCAGGATATATGGATGTGAATTATGTCCATTCAAATTGCCAAAATATGTCCCCATGAGAATATTTGCATTATAATATTTCAGACAGATGAATAACTCTGATATAATTCATTTTTGTAATGCAAAGAAGAAGGCTCAACTTCGGATCAAAAGTCAATTAGGTCCCTTTATCTGTAACTCTAGGGATGCAGGGGAAGAAGCTGAAAAGATATTAGAAGACTGTCTCAGATTACAAAAGATTTTCTATTGGGTGCCTTATGACCCATTCAACTTCATTTGTGATAAAAGAATGAAGAATAAATCAGCACCATATATACATCAAAGAATCCCAGAGATTGAAAAATATGCTAATACAGATGAATGGATAGAAGGAACATTGATAGAGCAGGATATTGAGCAGGTCAATGTAGACAATGTTATGAAAGATCTTGAAAAGATGCTTGACCTAGACTCTTTTGCACAGGTACTAAGACCAGAGGTTGGTCCTTCTTCAGTAGGGATTATTCAGCAGGAGGTGCAAGAAAACATTGCATTATCATCTAAGGGGAAAGAAAAAGAGGTTGACATAAAAGTTAAAGAAACATTCACTATGACAGAACAACCTCAAACTTCCAAGGGACAAGATCAAGTACAGGTTTTTTCCATTCAGACCAATCCAGTAGAAATGTCAATTTTGCAGACTCCATTAAATGTGGAAAAGGGAAAAAAGAGAGAAACTGAAGCTGCTACCCCTCTCACTGGATCTTCACAACAGCCTCAGGCCAAGAGACAGAAATTGAATACTCCTCCAGAAGTAGAATCTATTGATGAAATCCTTGATAGTCAAGGACCAGAACAACTGGGCAGTCAACAAACAGGTACAGTCAGTGGAGCATCCACTACCTCACAAAGGAAAGAGCTAAAGAAGCAACTGAGTGTTGAAATATCTTCTTTCAAAACACCAGTTAAAGATGCAGGAGATATAAAGAAGACATTTATCAATATCAAGGCCAGGAATGATCCACTGAGAATTCAAGTTTATAATCAATATCTGAAAATGGTTCCAAAGAATCAAGAAAGATTGATGTCAGCTTTTGACATCCAACAGGGCAAAATGTTAATGAGCCATTTCAAACCCAAGGTGCAACAACCCCAAACAGCTGCTGATTATATTAGGACAAATTTTGAAATCCTAGCAAAGGACATCCATCCTTTAGACCAAATTGAATTACATAAGAAGACTGGTGAAATGATCTATTCTGCTTTGACTGATAAGGCAATGGCAGCTCATAGGTTACAGGATTATTTGGAGAACACTAGTACACAATTGCAACTTGAAAATGCTTCTTCTCAAGCCAAAGACAACAAGATAAAAACATTGGAGGAAATAATAATTGGTTTGGGTCACAATCCAAAGGATGTTAAAGGTATAGAAGCTCTAATCAAGAAAAAAGATGATGACATTGCAGCTTTGAGAAAGCAGTTGAAATTGCCAGCTTCAAGACATCCTCAAACTGAAAAAGTAATAAAGAATAATTCTGAAGAAGAAATGATGGAGTTGCTCTTGAAAATGAATGAGCAACTAACTGAAACAGAAAAAGAGATGGAACAAGCATTGAATGACAAGCAGTCCAGTGTTCCAGTATCTACAGCAGAGGTTATCACAGGTCCAACAGGTCAGCCAGCAGAGCCATCACAGGTAAATACTTCAAATTTGAGTACAGAATAATTAGTAAAGAAAATGAATGACTTGAAACTACAAGTAACAGAACTACAACAAACAAATTTATAGCTTATTAGTTTGGAACAAAAATATGATCTTTCAAAAATGATTGTTGCTGACAAAACAAGAGAAGTCAAAAAGTTGGAGAAATTAGTTAAAGCTTTGGAAAGGGATCTCACATTGGAGAAACCCTTAAGAGAAATAAATGACATTCTTTGGGATGATATTATTCAGTCAATAAAAGATATCTAGTCCTCAACCTAGATAATGTTTGAGCAGAATGATTTGGTCAAAGTGGCTCTGGATGAAGTTGAGAATACACGAGCAGAATTAGGAAATAGGCCTGAGGAAGCCAATCAGCTAATACAGTTTCTAAACACCCAAACCAGACAACAAATTACAGATATGGGTATTCAGGAAATAACTGCAACCATCTTGGAGATAAAAAGAGTTTTTACCAAAATAACTCTTATGCAAAATTTAGAACAAAGATGCTTTGACATGCAAAGTGAAATCATTGCTTTCAGAGAAAGGTTTGATGTTTTATTGAATAAAGGGTTGCCCAACCCTATGGTTTCAGAAGATAAAATAATGGACCTGGAAACTTATGTCAAGAAATTGGACATACATGCTCACAATCATTTCATTGCTAGTTCCTCAACCATTTCATTAGAAGCAACATTACCTACAAGAAGGAATCTTCATGACATATTAGAGAATTTATTTTATCTTGAACATATTAAAGCAACATTTTGTTTCTGGTCTGTTTAATTTTTCAAGACTAGCCATGAAACATTGAGGAAGTCATACACAACATAGAATAAGATAAATAAGATTAGAGTGGAACTTTTGTAAAATTTATCATTATATGAAATTTTGCCTATTTACTACAGTATAAAGGATAAAGGGACAAACAAAGGTCAAAGAGTATCAGTTCAGTTAAAGTGTATCAGTAAGAACAAAGAGTATCAGTGAAGCAAGTCAGTTAGAACAAAATTACTGAAGAGGACAACAATGAGCTAAAATATAGGTCCTGCCTCCAGCACATTCTCAAAAGGAGGAAACAGCACAACATCGGTTACTTCTTGTCTTATCTATGAGACCATCTGTCTCTATTTTTATTGTAACTTATTTGTGAGTCATCTTAGATTATATCTCGTTTTGTTAAAGAATAGTTTTTCTTTAGAAGATATCTTTATGTATGTACGTCTTCCATAATCCATTTATTGAGAAGAGAGATTCTTAAAATTTGGCTGCAAGTTAATGAAATACTCTTAAACAAATAGAAGCTTCTCTGAGAAACTTTTCGTGGTAAAACTGACATAAGAAATTGAGTAAGATTTTTTCATGTGATCTGTTTAAATGTAATACCACACAAGTCATTTTTTATCTCAGGCACAAGCTTGGAATATTTGTTTATTATCTCACAAAGTTGTCTATTTCTAAAGACAAATTCTAAATTAAAGAAATAAATCAAAAAGTACTTAAAGCAATATATTTCAATCATTTTATCCAATGTTTTTCTAATAAGTTATAAACAATAACTTTAATTTACTGTTTACGCTTTATGCATTTGATTATTTAGTAAAGAATACTTAACTGCTCTTTATTGGTAATCACTCATTTTCTCTCTATGAATATGTTGAAAGATTCCTAATTGCCTTTCATCCATTCTAAACCCATTCCATTCACTTTAGATCTAAAATTGTTCTTTGATTTGATTATCTTGCCCTGTAAAGCCATCTTTTGCTGATAAACTTAATCTAGTGAAACCATATTTTGACTCCATAGCCCAATGGCCTAAAACTACTTAATATTGCCCTCAGTTACGGAATTCCACCATTCCAATTCAAACAAAACCCCTGGACTTTATAACTAGCCTAATATTTTCAAAAACAAAGCTAAATTTTATAGAGAGAGCCCTCTCTGGATACAGATTGGCTAGATTCTGTATCTGAAGGTTGGTTTGTGGTTACCTCAGACCCCTTTCCTCTTCCAACAACTTCAAGGAAAATCTGAGTGATAACACCACTCATTGGGGTTCCCACCATCATGCAATCAATCTCCCTGCAAAACTGCGTTGTTGACTTGGTAAAACTTGACCTTGTCCACATGCACTAGCCCCTATTCACACATGAGGGTGCTTTATCCAGCTATGAAGATGATCCATTTCACGTTTAAGAGAGATTTAATTCCTACAAAAAAGTTTTATGGGTCTCCCTACCCATTTATTCATCTAACTAAATAATAAGAGCAAAATTAATATTTCAATTAGTTGCATGCTAATTTAGGAATATTACAGTCCTCCCCTCGCAAACGTTGCTTGTCCTCAAGAAAATGCAAGGATAGAACTGAAGAGCCTCCTCTCCTCCTCCTGTAGCATTCTCATATGATAATCTCCTCCAAGGAACAAGATGTTGTCTCATTAATAAATCTCCAAATTGCCCCTCCCAAATGTATAAGTATGCCTTTGGTGAAAAGTCCAAATGGCTCTCATCATGAACAAGTGGGATATTCATGGAAGAAACTATATGTGGTCTAGAGGCCTTCTTGAGGCATGGGATCAACAATTGATTGGGAACCTTCCTTCCGATGTGAAGCTCCAAACCCCAAGCTATCATCCACAAAAAGTGAGTCACCCTCCAACATGGCAACTCATGAAAAGTATGCTCCACCTTAAACTCTTGCAATGTAGGTGGGTTGCATATCTGAATATGATATACCAATTTTTCTATCCCACGCCATCTCTCTCTCCACTTATGATAAGTGTAGAGATTTTGTTGAATTTGGGTTGCAATAATGTTGCCTTCATGAAGCAAAAAGGCAATTGGATCATCAAAGACCCATTCTTTGGTTCTTTCCCAGATCATCCCATATAAGGTGAATATGACATTATCATCATATTGAATCCAAATGAGAGAGGTGCTGAAGGTTTTACATAGTGCTGGAAGGTACCAACGGTCTCCCAAGTAATCACAGCGCAGTTTTTCTAATTGTTGTTTCAGAAAAAAAACATGGCAAGTTGTCTCTTAACAAATTGCTAGTGGTGTATGTCATCACATCTACTAGTAAATAGTAAATGGATTTGTATATCAATTGAGCATACAAAAAATAATACCACACTTGCCCAAAGCCATACAAGAAATGGTTATCTTCATCATAGATGTTGGCCCAAAAATGGCCATGAAGCCCAAAGAGAGGCTTGCCCTCTTGTGGAGCAATGCACTATATAGAGATGGTAAGAGAATGCAAATACTGTGTTAGATAATCAATAAATGAAAAAACATAATTTTTACCATACACTGAGAGTAATATGATAATAAGATCCATGGATGAGCCCTCCATAGTGGTATGACATACTCTCACGAAGAGGAATGAACTATGTTCTGTATGAAGATCTCTCTTCTTATGCTTGGAAATCCAAGTCAAAAAGATCATAACATGGTAATAGATGTCTCCATCCACTACTCCATCACTCTCATCTCCTACTTGTCCATCAAGTGCATTGTATGTGAAGTGATCATGGGAGCACTCCATCAACAATCCCAAGCTCCCAAGTGACAACTTTGTTGGCCTTTGTAATAAGGCTCCTATCATCTCATAGCTCCATTCTTTGACATGCCAAATGTCAAAGTCATCTACCATAATGCTGCTATATATGGGATATTCCTTCCAAACTAGAAGTCCCTCCTGATCCTCCAAGGCTAAGGAGTAGCCCCTTTGCACCATGATAGTGCCATCACCTAGTCCTGCAACAACATGCAAAGTATGGGAGAAGATCAGCCCATACTCTCCCAAGAGCCTCCAAAGCAACAACAACTCTTGTTGCCTCCCCACACCATCACCATATAAACTATGGAGCAATAACACGAAGGCTGACATGAAAGATATCACATCACCCCAATACACCCAAACTCCTTACTGCCATATGATGCAAGTGCCATGCCAAGTCCCAACTACTAACACAACCTCAAAGATAGGATATATTAAAGGAGGGCCAAACTCTTTCAAGAGTAGCTAGCACAACCTTGCCTCCTGTTACCCTGTGTCATATATCTGCAAGGGGTTCTCCAACCTCTTGCTCATCAACATCACCCATCCACCCAATAGTGAGTGTCTATTGTCATGCTCCCAATGGGTATTTCTCCAATGGAGAATACCATCCTCCCAAATCAGATTTCTATCTTTGCATTTCATGGGATGTTGAAATGAAATCTCTCGGAGATCTCCAAATGAAGACCACTCATCAATGACCAAGTTGACCCCATAAGGATCCAAATAAGATGTAGGCAAAAAATTCTCATCAAAATGTGAAGTGATCATCAAGAAGTATCCACCATAATAATGGAAGATGTCACCCATCATAAGATGTCCTCCATCAACCATCTACCTATCCACTGCTACACAAGTGTGTTGGTCATAATAATGCCTCAATATTAGTTGGGCCCCCAACTCATCACTACTGCTCAATGACAACACTATTGATCTCCATGATGGTGCATCTGATGTCTCAAGATCATGCTCAATGTTGAACATATAGTTCTGCATTTCATTGTTTAGGACAATACACATCCTATCCTCCAAAAATATACACTCCAACCCCAAGAGTTGTGTGCAGCTCAACAATGAATAACCAAGATGATTGTTTATCCCCTCCTTGAACACATTAAGGCTCATCAGGGCAGTGATAGTCTACTGCTCCAAATCAGCAATGTACTTTGACCCTAGGTCATGCAATGGTATATTCCCACAATCCTCCATATGATGTGCTGAAATAACAGAAAGTGGAAACATGTGCATACCTCAGTAAAGCTTCAAAACATGACTTTGGTGTGATGAATTCTCCAGCTATTGGTGATGATGGATGCTCTTCTATGGATGCATCAACACTGGTATAAGTCTCCTCCTCCTCATGCATCTCCAGAATAGTGCATTGGACTCTAAATGTCACAAGATCAAGACCACTTTCCAAAGGTGCAAGTGTTCTTCCTCCTGATGCAAGTGCTCCTGCAGAAAGTGGTGGTGAAGGCCTCTTCTCCTCTGATTTCTTCTTGTCAAAATTCTTAATCAACCTTTTAGTAAATTATGCATATGCAGTCACTCTTGCATGACTCAAATGGCTCAACCACCAAATGTTTGCTTCACCCTCAAGGTGCAGCGCTGCAATCTCAACAACATCTTTCTCTACTACTGGATGTAGCAGGATAAATGAATCCAACTTCATTCCCCAAGCTCTTACTATGCATGTGGATGAACCTTCAAAATTAGACAATATAAATCTATTGCTGCAAGGTATTTTTTCTTCTTTAAGCTGAATGAACTGTGGGAGAGTTAGATTCTCCTTGAAAGCCCTTGTTTGAGATTTGTATTCTGCAAGATACTCACTTAGAATCTCATGATCTAAGTGTCCCCCATCTCCATGCCTTTTGTCTTATTCCTCAAAAGGAAAGGGCATAGTGTATTGATTTGGAGTTCTCTGCAACATCGGTTCTTTCTTCTGCTGATAGGAAGTACATGGACCTTCCTCTTCTTGAAACCCTTTTGAGGTCTCATTGCACCTCTCCTCTTTCATCTGCTTGACCTCCCTGGAGAGGCTCTTCATAGATCTGAAAAGTGATGAGACAGGGCTCATCCCTTCCATCATTTTAGATCTCATTTTCTTCTCTTTTTCTTCTTATAGCATATTGGCTGAAACTCACAGGCTAAGCCAAGACTATGCTCTGATTCCACTGTAATATTCCCAAATGGGGAAGCAACACTATATGAACACAATAGTGGAAAGAACAGTGAACTAATAAACACACCATGATATGAGACAAATGTACAACCATCTTATTAAACATATCAACAAATAATAGGCACAAGATCTTGAGGATCTAATCACTCAAGCAATAGAAAACATACCTCCTCTAAGCAAATATGTCAATACATGTAAAAACATTGCCATACAAGTGCCATGAGCCATGAAAACGCAGTTTTAGGGCATAAACTGCTGCATATAGATAGATCAATGTAGATCTTCTACTGTATAGCTCAAATAACTCTAGGAGTGAAGATCTAGCCTTCTAAACACCTTTCCAAGAGAACCTGGGAAGGATTTCTGGAAATACACAAAGTATGAATGGTGGATCTAAAGCCCTAGGGCTGAAGATTCACTGCAACTGAAGCATATAGAAGGAGGTGGCTGAATCTGATGTAGATCTGAAAGAAATCCTCCAAAAATACTCTCTCAATGAAGGGTTGATCCCTTCAACGGAAAGCAAACTACTGATGCTGAGGAAACTGCTGTTGCTGGAAACTACTATTTCTGAGGAAAAGAACCATACACATAACGTTGTAGCCTACTCAGAATTATCTAATATTTTAACCACAGATTCTACTCAAAAACCCCAGGAAAACCCAGAAATGGTTTGGCCAAATTTTAACTTTGGATTTTCGGCCATTTTTGGGTTGCTCACTGCAACAGCTCACTAAAATAATGCAATTCCTAGCTGAAACTGTAGTGTAAATGATAGGGATAGGTTGGCCTGATGCCAAAGATATGAAATATGCCCAGGAACCCTCCTTGTTGATCTCCCAAGAGAAGGAATCCTTCCTCCTATGGAAAACTAGCTTAGAAAGTGGGTTTCTCAACCCTCCACTACAACGCCCTGCAACACAACCAAAATATGAATAGAAATTGTGCTATAGATGAAGACTAAAGCTTGGCCAGAATGCCGAGATGTGGAAATTATAGTACAAGACTCCTCCAAGAGCTCCTCAATGGAAGAGGTGAGATTCCTGATTAGGAACACCTGGTGCTAAACAACACAACAATCTCAACTAAATAGCTAAAGAATGCAAATAGTCATGCAAAACACAAAATCAGTAATCCATAACATAACCTCCTATGGCTTCCATCCTCTTCCTTATAAACAATGTGAGTCTTCTCACCTTGAGTCCCACTCATTAGGGTTTCCACCATCATGCAATCAATCTCCCTCCAAAACTGCGTTGTTGACTTGGTCAAACTTGACCTTGTCCACATGCATTAGCCCCTGTTCACACATGAGGGTGCTTTATCCAGCTATGAAGATGATCCTTTTTCACATTTAAGAGGGAATTCCAATTCACGTTTAAGAGGGATAAGAGAAAAATTAATATTCCAGTTCGCTGCATGCTAATTTAGGAATATTACAAAAACATAATGTATTGTTTCAAGACTGAGCAGGGTACCCCATGGTAAATCCTACGCAAAATTTTCAATCCGCAGTAAAGAAAGGAAAACAGTATGTAAAACAGAAGAATCACAAATTACATAGGAGAAGCACTTCACCACAGATCATAACACAAGAATCTGGAAAACAACATAATCCTTCATTCATCCACAGGAGAGTGCTTACAACCAGCTGAGTCTATTACAATGGTTTTTCCCTTCTGGGCCCCCTTTCATACTGCTACTACATGCAATATTTATGCAAAAATTAAGTCGGTTAATCTGTCTACTACAGTTATTACTTTCAAACTGAAACTGGACAAATGGAAACATGCAGGCGGTGATAAGACAAGCTCGGCCTCCAACAATGGCTTTAGCAATCCATTTATTAATTATGAAATGATCAGGATCTAGTTGGTGGGATGCCGAAGAGGAGAGGAAGGCCCTAACACCTTGGCTCTTCATCTTCAGAAAACCGTTGTGGAATTATTAAATTTATGAGGTGTTGGCATTTTCGTGGATTGATGGCCGTGTTGCTGCCTCTTTCTGCTCTTGTAGTTATAATATGATCATCTTTGCGTAAACGCCTTTGCTCGAATTGACCCTTTTTGTCTATATCCATTACTATCGTGATGTTCCGAATTACTCTGCCCTTTTGCTCCTTGCTAGGTCCTACTCGAGTCCTCCTGCCATGTGGAAAAATAGTGCACAAACCCATAAGCCCGGACGTGGAGGGATGATGGTTGGCAGATGTGGACAGATGATGGAGGATGTGGTGCGGCGGCATTGGCAACGGTCATAGGGCGACAATGGTTTGGAGGACAATAGAAACAACTTTTTGGAGGGGGTCTCAAGTGGTAAGTGGTAACGGAGAGGGGGGTTGCGAAATGACAAGAGGAAGACACGTGGAGGAGTGGGCGGTAATGGATACCACCCATTTCAGACCCCATCCCCCCTCATGATAAATTATGAATGCTACGGGGGGGCTGAAACTAGATAAGGGTCGTCGGATGTGGGGAAGAGGAGCAGAGAATGAGGAAAGGTGGAAAGCGATTAGAGGTGGAATGACGTAACACACAGGTGGGACCTGACCCGCATCACAAATCGCAATTCAAAAGCTTTAGATTATAAAAGGCAGGGGTAAACTATAAAAATTGTGAAGTGCGAAGTGCGAGGAGAGGGAGGTGACGTGGCGGGGATGGGTCCCACGGATATCACATATCGAAAATCAACGGATTTAGTTTTGAGCGCCAGAGGTAAACTCTAAAACTTGTGAAGTGTGAAGTGCGGGGAGGGGGAAGTGACGTGGCAGGGAATGTGGGCCTCGACCCACATCGCAATCACAAGTTGGAAGGCTTTGTTATGGGCGACAGAGGCAAGTGCTAAACCTCGCGAAGTGCGATGTTCGGTGGGAATGGAGGTGACGTGGAAAGGAGAGGTGGGCCCACTCGCAGCTCGCAGATCGAAAAATTTAACACATTCCTTAGTGCTAACCCTTTAAACTTGCGAAGTGTGATGTGTGATTGGGTCCCACCCGTATCGCACATCGTAGAGTTTAGAGGTTATCACACACCGCAGAGTTTGGGGTTTATTTCATACCAAAACATTTAAGTTTTTATCGCACATCGATGATCAAAATATTTAAAGGTTGGCGGAGATGCGGTAAGTTAAGCTTTGCAGTATGCAAAATAGTATTTGCGATGCGAGGAAAGGGTGACGTGGCTTGGAAGGGTCCCACTATATCGCGTCAAAAGAGTTATAAGGTGACGAACTTGGATGCGAAACGGTAAAGAGTGAGAATGTGAAAAGGAAAGGAGGGGGTAAGGTTTATGGTATAATGTTATATGCCATGGATGTTTTATGGGTGGGAGGAGCTATAGCATTAAGACTTCAGAATTTGATATATGTGGGTTTATATAGTGATAAGTCTGAAAGGTTATGTATGTCGGTCTAGGGGTCAAAATGAGATTTAGGGCGTTGGAGTTCAGAATTAGGAAAAATGAAGGGTAGGAAGAGGGTAGATGTCATGAATGGGGGCAGTATGGATTTTTCTCACCATCACAATCAGTAACACTTTCCTCTTGCAACTGAGCTGAAACGCAGATATATTCATTTGATGCTCTTGAAAACCAAGATCTTTATTTCTTCTTCTAAAAATAAATGGTAGCCATGGAATATTATTTTCAGTAATGACAAATCTAAGAAATAATCATTCACCTGGTGATACTGTCAAATACATGAGTCTAACAAAGATATTTCCCATAGAATCCATTAAATAAGAAAACAATATTAAAGCATGTTAAGGAAGCATCAACTATAAATGATGTAGCTTGCAACATATGATAATTAGCATTGCCTTGGATGGAAGGCAAGAAGATCATCAGCAAACCATGGTTGAAGTTCAAGGTAAATTCTCCAATAAAACTGTGTTCGCACTCATAGGTCTGAGATCTACTATTTTATGTTTCTCTTGTTGTACTTGAGAAGTGTAAACTTGGAAAGGAGCAACAATATAAGCCCTAGTTAATACAGTTGGCCACATAAAATAAGAGAAAAGTGACTAAAATCAATAAGAATTGTACAATAAATATGAATGGAATGAAAATTTCGATTAATTTAAACATCTTACAATTAGGATGTTATGATATTCTCATAGGAATGGATTGGTTAAAAGAGCACAAGGTGATATTAAACTTCTTGGAATATTCCTTTACATGTGTTGGTGATGAAGGGAAAGCTTGCATGATACAAGGAATTCCAAGGAAGATTTATGTTAGGAAAAATCTCATCGATACAAATGAAGACATGTGATATGAAAGGATGTCAACTATTCACTGTTCAAGTGCAAGAATTTTTTGAAAATAAATAGAAACCATCATTAGAGGATAATCTATATTAGAAAAGTATAAGGATGTATTTCCAGAATAAATACCAATACTTCCTCCAAGGATGGATATTGATTTTACCATAATATTACCCTAAGGAGGGAGTTGAGGGCTTCCAAGAAGCAGTTGAAGGAGATACAGGAGAAGGATATAGTTAAGTTGGACCTGTTGGTTGAAGCAACCAAAGTTTGAATGTTGAAGCAAATAAAACAAATCAGTTTTGATTTTTGGTTTTTTGCCTAAGTATTCTTATGGATGGAGTTGAGGTTAAGAGGTCATATTTTTCATGAATTATATCTTGCAAACATAGTTAGTTAGAATTCTCAAGTGACTTTCCAAAGGAAGTATCTCACACAACAATTTTGTATCATAGCCAAGCATTAGGGTTAGAGTTTTGATGTAAAGATGCAAGTTTTGTCATTTTTTGGTGAATAGGGGCTTGAATGGAGTTTACATCATGGTCATCATCATGTCAGCATCATCACCAATATGTGCATATTTTTTAGAGACTTCATTATTTGGAAAATCCCATGGAGGACATGTGGTGTTGTACTTTCCCACTAAAGCTCTGTTTTTGTTGTAAATGAAATTTTAGGAGTTGGGAGATTTGTTTGATGAAAGAAAGTTTCTAAGGAGGAAGATGACAATTCCCAGGTATTTTCCTAGGTACCGAATTCATTGCGAAACTTAGATAATGATCGAAACTACTTCAACCATAAAGAATTGCACTTTTCTGATGTGTTTTTGTGTTTTGTTGAACTACGAGGTTGCGCAACGTTGATGTTGCGCTTCCACATAGTCATCATTTTGACTGAGTTTTTAAGGTCAAAACCTCTTGTAATGTTTTTTTATGATCATGGTGAATGTTATGAGGCATATAAGGACTTATAAGCTTGATTTAGACTAGTATTTAGTGTAAATATGTTTGAAAATGTTTGGTCAAAATAATTGCTAATTTTCATAGAAACAATAATATATTCTATGCATTAGCTAGAAAAAAAAATCTACTGAGGAAATTGGTCCCTAGAGGTGGGAAATGACTTATTTTAGTCTATTTATGTTGTAATTTTTATGAATCAAAGGGTTGGTTAGGTTCAAAAGAAGACACAATGTGTACTACAAATTTTCTTGATATATTTTCAGTGAATGAAGAGACAGAGGTCGAATTTTATAGGGATTCATATGTGAGTTTCTTTGGATATGTTCTTCTTTGTTTTGTAAGTTATCTTTTATTATCAATGATTCTTTGAAATGTGTCTTCTTTTTTATTTGAACAAATATTTGTCTCATAATTCACTTCAAAAATTGCTCTCTTTCGGTTTTCTAAACATTTATGTTTTCCACTCGAATGGAATTTAGAATTCATCATGTTCTTTGATGCTCTGTATGACATTTCCCACCTATCTTCTACTCACCCTCCTACAATGAATTTGACTGAAAAAATCCAAAACGACTACCTACCTTGCCCCTGTAGAAGATCCTCTTTATGTTCATCCTATCACTTGAAACATAACAACCTTGACATGACTCCATACCCAATGGATTTGTTTTATTTCTCACTGGAAAACCTTTAAAACTTGTACCCCACTAAGCACCATACCTAGCCTAATATCTAAGTGATTGAACTTTTCAGATAGAGAGATCCCTCTCTAAAGTTGGAAGGGATAGATTCCAACTTCCAAGTGGTTTTTGGTTACCTTTGATTTTCTCTTCTTAGCTTGGAGAATTTACAGAGTGCTAACATAATGGCGTCGTTGCCAAGGAACACAAGGTTTTCCTTGCAAAAAATATGTAATTAAAGACAAATCTGGTTTCTTGAGGGTGATATTGAGCTAGAGATTTATAGGTTGAATAATTACCCAATTGTAGTGATTCTAAATCAGTGGCAATCGATTCCTAAAAGAAAATATGGCTTCAAGGAGAGTACACAATAGGCATCATCCATATCCTGAGGTTTTAAAAAATCCATAGAAGTTGTTTAGGAAACAGAAGCCCTCAAAATAAATAGATATTTGTGTCATAAAAATATCCTTGTCCCTACCTCAAAGAGTCGAATCAGTGGACCACACTCAGTTTGATTTGAAGTATGAGCAAATCCTATTCAGATCTAAATCAGAAAATAGTTTAATACAAACCGTTCTTGATCAGTCAAAGTTGCAATCCTTTTTTCATTTATAAAATAAGGTGTATTAGAAGAAGATAAATACATTTGGACATAATAATGTAAACTATAACACCTTCTCCATCAGCTGCAAGAAGCTGCCACTAAGTCCTCCAAATTATAGCATTTTGTCCCAAATATTTTTGTCTCAACATTTTCTACACCATTAAACATCTCATTGAGTTTTTCTCCTACTGCTGTTGTTACTCCTCCTGTTGAGTCAAATTATAGACTTATAATTTTCCAATCATAAATTTTCAACCAAGGGTAGGTAATCTTGTGAGATACTATGAAAAATATATGCAGGCTAATTACTACAAGTGTTCATAAATTAACTATTCATACACACACCAACTAATGCCTCTTTCCTGCATCAATACTTAGTAGCAAAGGCTATGGAGTGGACTACAACATCCCTATATAGCTCTTAGTATTGCTGCTATTGACCATGAAAATATAAAAAGATCAAATTACAACAATCAAGAAACCAACTTAGACAACGTAAATCCAAGCTTTGATAAAATGAACTTAACACATTAACATAAGAAATTTAATCAATTAATCAATTAAAAAACTTCTTTTGAGACTTTAGAAAGAGTGCATTAGCTGTGTAAAAGAATTATTGCTGCATAAAAAGAATTAAACACACACACACACTGCGCTACAGGATTTGTGAGCAAAGGGGGCCCTCCCTCAATCACAACCCCTTCAAAACTCGAAGATATTTCTCAGCAAAGTAGACAAAACATAAGATATGATATTAATTTGAAAGTATACAACCAAGTACAATCTGATATATTGCTTATAAAAAAAAATCCCAACCCAACCATACTTTTCAATATGAAATACATCTGATTTTATATAGTCTCGAAAGCCCATATTTGGCTCGAATAAGGAAAATTACTAATCTAAGCTATTAACCAACAATTCAGGTCCAGATCATCAAATTAGCTTCTGTTGAGTCTAATCCATGACTGAAAGCATGGAATAGACGATTTTCGTTACATAGCTGAAGTTGCATCCTCATGTGGTTATGAGAATAAGTCTATGGGTTTGGGTTGTTTGAGAAGGAAGTTCGAAGCAGCCAATAGGACATCCTCCATGTGCGAAAAATTCCCCACAAAACCTATGTTCTCGGTTGATTTAGTAGTGAGTGAAACATAGCTAACTGCTAATTCTGTTGCAGGAAATTGGAGTGGCTGAAGGAAATCCACTACAGTATTCCTTGAGCTTCTATAGGAAATGCGGTCGCACGAGCTATTTTCAAGAATTTACAGAGCTGTTTCGAATCAAATCAAATCTGAACATGATTTCTAGATCATTTGGAGTGGTAATTCAATAAATATACATCTAGTTCAAAGAATACTTCAATTTCAAGGAAAAATGACACTTATTATGTTAATTTGACATACCTTAAGCTTATAACACCCTTTTAGCCAAAACTAAACAATGTAGATGAACTAAGCATAATTAGGGGTGGAAGGAGTTCAAAAATAGGGGAGGTAAGGCCTGGGAAAGGTGTCAAAAAATGGGAAAAATTGAGACTCAACATCTCCCCCACACCAAAATTCTTGCATGTCCTCATGCAAAGAAATCAATTGTTGTATTGTCGCTCCCTTGCAAAAACAAGATTAAAACATTTATGGATGCTCTTAATAATGTTCCTGCAATTCTATGTGACCCATCGTTGCTTCACTAGACAGAGCTTGTTCCAAAAACAAAGTGTCTGCTGGATTCTTTATTTGTTTAAACTGATTTCACAAACATATAGCACAAATTTTGCAATGGGAATACTAAATTGCAAGGATGGCGTTATTTACTTGAATAAAATAGCCAACTTATTAAAATTTCCATAAACATTTCTGGGGCATCCTTGATTAGAAGTTTTACTTTAATATCCTCATTGTAAATATGAGTGACATGATTTGAAATCCATGGTGTTTAAAAGTAGTCATAATAATACTTTCTCATAGTGACCATCTTACCATTATCCACATATAGAAGCTCCTCTTTTCTAGGCAAGGTGAAGTTCCTACACTAATGGTCCCACACCCATAAAAACAAATTGTTCCAAAAAGATAGAACTCCAAGGCATAACATGAAAAGGATTTTTAAAGCCATTCTCAAAGAGATATGATAATGAATTCAAGAAGACAAAAACAACCAAGTAAATCATAGTGTAAAGTTAACTTTAATACCACAGGCATGGCTCTGCTGCCAGCAAGTGTCAACAACCTCGACAGGGATGCCTTTTAACCCACGAAATTCCTGTGTCCCAACTGTTAGATATAGATTTAGAGTTGTTTCAAATAATTTACATTTATTTTGAAATTAATTGAAGGCCACTGTCTTGACTTGGTGACCAGCTAATGATAGTTCCATTCACAAGAACTAACAAGAAATAACAAGTCAGCTCATGATGAGACCTCTTGTCTTCCAGATTTTCAACTGAAATTCATTACCTTGGCTTGGTGACCAGTGCGGTAATGTCGTTCTCGTTAGGACCCATGATCAATTTTATTTGAGATGGAATTTTTATTCATTACCCTACCCTTTTTTAAAGAGAGGAAGATCCCTTTTAAGTGTAGGCATACTTCCAATGTAGCCATGTACGCAACATAATGCTAAATATACTCACACTTAGTTTTAAATTATAAACCTCGATACATACCAAAGTGTGAGAAACCAATTTCTTTGATTGATATGGTACCAAGAGTTTCCAGTTAATGAGAGAATTGGGTGTGCTAACAATTTTTTGGAACCAAGATTCAATAGGACCCACATATTGATGGTTCTCCAAATATTCCACAACTTGATGCTTGCTCTCTTCAGATTGACAAGGATGGTTGAGAGAAATTCTAGGATTTTCTTCTTGGTGCGATTCAACAATTATTTTCAAACAAGTTCCAATTATATATTTCTTCTTTAATGGTTTATGGATTGAAGTTTCTTCCTGATGTAAATGTTGTGTGGTAATAGGGGAACTTTCTAAATTCACTCCTCTCCCCTCTCTAAAAGATATGTCATTACATTCAATAGGGGAGTGAGTAGGAAAAATAGGTTTTTTAAATTGATGTGCAACTTGATAATGAGAATTAGGATTTGGTTGCACAAATGATTGGGACCCGGCAGAGAAAGATAACATGGTGGTGCATTAGATAGGAATTGTGTTTTTTGTGGCTAAGGTAATGGAGTTTTCACGGGGAATTTCCCTAGAGAAAAGGCTCCAAACCATCCTTGAGGTTGTGGGAATATATGGCTCGAGGGAGAGGTCCAATGTGGCCAGAAGGTGGGGTATTGAATTAGAGGAGGATTATAAGTTTTCCATGGAACTGTAGGGTTGTGGATGTGTTGAGGAACCTCTTGGGGATAATAAATACTATTTCAAGTATTAAATGATGATAAGTTTTGAGTTATACCTTGCAATCGATTTATTTCCTTACTTGATTCCTTAAACACATGTTGAAACCTCGATAGTGATGGAAAATAATTTGCTGAATGATCCTCCTTGCACTGATTCTGTTCTTCCTATAAATCATCCAATTGTAAAATTAGACAGGATTTTGTAGCTCCTATTTTTGTAGTAGATTTCAAAAAATGAGAAGAAGGTTCTTGAGAATTCCTACCAAGCTTGGAGATTCCTATTGAATAACTAATGCACAATTTACAAACATCATCATATGGTAAGTGAGAAACATCACCTGCTCCTATAAGATTTAAAGATTCTAAAAATTCATCTTTAATTCCTTTGAGTAGGAGTGTTTTCAAGGTCTCTTTTACCAAATTCTTATGGTTTGATTTTTGGAGGATGTATCTAAATTGCTCCACATAATCCTCCAAACTTTCATTTCCCCCCTGTGTTATCCCAAAAATATCTTCACTGGCCTGGTAGTAATCTTGGTATTTCTCTAGGAATACATTCTTCATGTCTTCCCATGTTTGAATGCAGTTCCCTCCAAGGCTCATGAACCATTGGAGAGTTGTTTCTTTTAGAGTAAGAGGAAACACTTGAAATCTTTGAGCATTAGTACAATAACCGTATCCTCTACAAAGTACTTCAAATTCAAATAAGAATGTATTTGGGTCTTCATTTTCCAAACCATGAAATTTTGGTAGTGCAGATGGGGGAATATTATGCATTTGTGCCACTCATGGATCTTTGATAGGGAATTCAAAAGTAACAATGTTTTCCATTTCTTACCAAATGAAAAGAGGTTCTCCATGTACTACTTCGAGACTCCTTCGTCAAATTTTCTTGCCAATTGATCAGTGAAATAGGTACATTGGATGCTTGATATTAGCCTCAAAACTCCTCATTGAAAAATGCCTTGAAATACCATTTCTCTGTTTTCAGCAAGCTAGTTGGTATATCTTGTTATCACGTGGTTGAATAGATTGGGGGGGTTCTTATAACACCCAAGAAATAAAAAAAACTTAACAAGGATGAATGAAATAAACAAATTCAAAAGCTCTACTTACCAAAAAATCAGGACATGGCTTTAGTGAATTTATGACCTCTATGGGTGTTTGGGCTTTGCCCTTCGTCTTATCACTTCAACTCCCCCAGTGATGCAAAAACAAAATCAACAAAATCGAACTAAAACACTTTCAGTAGCATCCCTTAGTACCTCCCCGACAACGGCGCCAGAATGTTGAGTCAAATTATAGACTTATAATTTTCCAATTATAAATTGTCAACCCAGGGTAGGTAAGCTTGTGAGATACTATGAAAAATATATACAGGCTTATTACTACAAGTATTCATAAATTAACTATTCATACACACACCAACTAATGCCTCTTTCCTGCATCAATACTTAGCAACAAAGGGTATGGGGTGGACTACAACGTCCCTCTACAGCTCTTAGTATTGCTGATATTGACCATGAAAAGATAAAAAGATCAAATTACAACAATCAAGAAACCAACTTAGACATCGTAAATCCAAGGTTTGATAAAATTAAATTAACACATTAACATAAGAAATTTGATCAGATAACAAACTGTTGAAAAACTGTTGCTGAAACTTTAGAAAGAGCGCTTTAGCTATGTAAAAGAATTATTTCTGCATAAAAAGAATTAAACACACACACAAACACTGTGCTCCATGAGTTTTAAGAAAAGAGGGCCCTCCCTCACTCACAACCCCTTCAAAACCCGAAGATATTGCTCAGAAAAGTAGACAGAACATAAGATATGATATTAATATGAAAGTATACAGCTAAGTACAATCTGGTATATTGCTTATCAACAACAATCCCAACCCAACCACACTTTTCAATATGAAATACATCTGAATTTATATGGTCTCGAAAGCCCATATTTGGCTCGAATAAGGAAAATTACTAATCTAAGCTGTCGGCCAACAATACAGGTCCATATCATCAAAATTAGCTTCTGTTGAGTCTAATCCATGACTGAAAGCATGGATTAGATGATTTTCATTACATAGCCGAAGTTGCCTCCTCATGTGGTCACGAGAATAAGTTTGTGGGTTTGGGTTGTTTCAAAAGGAGGTTTGAAGCAGCCAATAGGACAACCTCCATGTGTGACAAATTCCCCAAAAAACCCATGTTCTTGTTTGATTTGGTAGTGAGTGGAACATAGATAACTGCTAATTCTATTGTAGGAAATCAGAGCAACTGCAGGAAATCCTCTACAAGAATCCTGGAGCGTCTGCAGGAAATTCGCTACAGGATTCTTGGAGCGTATTTAGGAAATGAGATCGCACAAGATGTCTTTAGAAATTTGCAGAGCTGTTTCAAATCAAATCAAATCTGCACGTAAGTTCTAGATCAGGTTGACTGGTAATTTAATAAAGATACAACTAGATCAAAGAATACTTCAAGTTCAAGGAAAAATGACACTTATTATGTTAATTTCACATACCTTAAGCTTATAGCACCCTTTTAGCCAGAACTAAAAAATATAGCCGAACTAAGCATAATTAGGGGTGGAAGGAGTTCAAAAATAGGGGAGGTAAGGCCTAGGAAAGGTGTCAAAAAATAGGAAAAATTGAGACTCAGCACCTCCCTCATAAGATTCTCAAATATCAATCCCCTTAGCTTCTTCATCTTCATTTCAAATTCCAAAAATTAGTACTATTTAATCTCACACAGTCATGGTTTCCTGTTATGCTCCACTGAATTTACAAGGCCCTTTGCATGATTTACCACAAAAATATGGTTAGATATTTCCTCAGTTCAATGGTACATGGGTTATCACATCACAACATCACCTAGATAAACTAAATGATTTCATAGATTTGGAAGAGGTGGAACATGAAGTTTCCAAAATGAGGTTTTTTGCTTAGATTTTTTTGGGAGAAGTCAAGAAATGGTTTAGAACTTTTCTAGCTACAAGTATTGCCAATTTCCATCAACTTGAACAAATATTTCTTAGAAAGTGGGAAGTATAAAAGAACCCTCTTTAAATATTGACTGAGTATGACAACTTGAAGAGAACTTTAAGAGAATTTTTTTAGGATTGTTGAGGAGGTAAATCCCCTCTGTGGACAGAGGCGATCCCTACTAGCCCAGATCAGGTCTAGCAACAATCAAACACGCTACAGTGCAGGTTCCTAATCATAAATAAACTGACTTGCGAGGAAGGCTTACCTGGAATCCAATGATGTCGTTTATAGAAGAGGTGGTGCTCCCGTTCCTTCACCTTGGCAGATCACAATCCTCACGATCTCCGTGGTCGGACACCTGCACATGCAAGAAATGACATAAACGCAAGCATAAAATCCAGTACATACAACTATATGTCAGTCGAAGAGGACATAACTCATGAACATGATCAAGAACAAGAGTGGAACCATAACCGATAGTCGCTTATCATTAAAAGAATCAAAAGAAGAATACAACCATAGCTTCGACGCAGCACTCTCCTTTAGCGGGTCATCAGCACAACATGTCTCGATAAAGCCTGTCAGGGATGGGACAAGCCTCTCTCTCCGCCTACTTGGCAATAGTCTCCTTGCTTGGATTTGGCCTTAAGGGAATCAAGAAGGCTCTTGCAGCATAAGGATATGAAAGCTCTTGGGAACTTGGAGATTAGCTTGCCATGGATCTGAGCAAGATTTTATAGAAGGAGGAAGGGGAGTTGGGATCCCTATAATTATGGGATTGGCCCTATCATCAAGGAAGCTTCCATGAGAGTTGGCAAACCACTTCCTCTCTATGGAAATCCGTAGCCAAACCACCCAACTCAAGATAGATATTAGTCCAGGAATTTGTTAGGATGAAACTTCCGCCTTTTATTTTTAAAAAACACCTCTTAATATGGTTGGCGCGGGTGCGGCTCTATGACAGAGCGCCATTGGTGCGCCCTCTTTGGAGGATTTGCCCCCTTGGCGCGAGGGCTGAACTATGGAACCGCGCCAATGGAAAAAGAGCTATTTTTAGGGTTTTTTGCAGGGAGATGTCTTCAGGGAAATTAAAACTCATCTTCAGAGGATGCAATGAAAGTATTTTCAAGTCTTGTCTCCACCCACAGGTCACAGAATGAGCCCTCCAATGTGCGGGATAGGGATTGTAGGGACGGTGACAAATTGCTGTGTAACAGATGCCCCCTAAATCATGAGGCCCGAGAGAGAGAGAGGGGTGAAATGCTTTACGAGAACATGCTGACTGAAAACACCACCATCGAAAAACCTACGGAGCGAAGTACAACTGATGTCTCAGATACATGATATATATGCGTGGTATGGGCGCAGCCATCCATAACAGAGTATACAATAATCTAGATCCAAGGCATGGACGCAACCATCCAGTGAGGATTGATAAATAGACTCATGTATGGTCGCAGCCATCCAATCAGTGAGTCATGTAAATAATAATAATCCACAATATCGCAGCCTGGATTACAACAGACACAATCCAAGGTCTTGCGCTCCATCTCGACCCGAACAAAGTACAAGTTCAAGCATGCGAATGTGTGAGATGAAGTTGAACATGCAAGAACATCGTCTGATTACCAGCCAATGATGAAAGCTGTTAACAGATGCGAGAGGAACCACCAATAATGACAATGGCTCTCAAGGTACTATAGGTACAATCTACGGCGTGTGAATCAATGAGCTGCATTCATCACCTTAGGAACGCTCTGATCGGAGGCAACACAGCTCAGATGAAACTCACGTCGAATGCAACAACTCCGCCATTGGAGGCATCCAAAGCCTCCACAGCCTATGATGTTTTCCTAGACCAACTTCCCCGACAATGAGCTGAAGTCGACAGGAAGTGACCTTGATCGAAGGTGGGCCATAGTGTTTCCCACATCATCGACACGAGACAGAGGAACATGATGTTTTTTGTGAATCAGAATCATATGAGAATCAGAGGAAGGTTGATACTTGCAAAGGTCAACTTCTCTTGAACATGTAAACGACACGATAGTGGACTTTGCAGTATTTGACATCAACGGATCAGAGGTCATGGTGACGAGGCAATGAGCAGATGAGAGGTCAAAAGGGATTATCCAAACCCACGGAGGCAAAGTGAAAAATGAGATGAGATGTCCCCAACCCGACATGAATGCAGACAAGTGCCATGTTCAAGAGCGACATACTGCCGACACGACAATGATGATGGTTCCATTTTCCCCCACCATTTCTGGCAAGTACCCCAATTATTTTTGATAACAAGCTTGAAGGGGATAGCATATGCTTGTAATATAAGTCCGCCCTTCGGGGGAATCCATCCTAGTACATTTAACAAGCCCTAGGAAGGAGGAACTCGGAGAATGTCATTTCGACTGAATCCAATGTCATCAGGGTTTAACGAGTCTGACAAAGGAAGAACTCGGCATCTTTTCATATTTAGAGAGTTTGAAAAGACAGAAGAAAAGTAAACTCCAATGGTCCCTTTTCGTAGATAGTCCCTCGGACCCGAAAAGGTAGAAAACAATATCCGAGAAAACCTCCTAGTCGCGATAGGCTAGGGTATTCCTTTTTCGTAAATAATCCATCCTAGCCCGAAAAAGGGGTAAACGTATACTGGGTAGATTTTGAGTCATGTCCACTTTAACGAGATTGAAACGACAAGGGCCTCGGCAATCTTTTCATGTTTAGAGAGTCAGAAAAGAGCTGAAAGATGACTCCAGAGTGACTTTTTCGTGTATTTACCAAGTCCGAAAAAGTATAAAATACAACTCGTTTCACCGTTTTAGTTGCATAAAAGACCTGTTACTGCACAAAAAGCGAGTGTAAAACCCATTTTGACAAAATATATTAAAATATTCCGAAAAAATAACTTTCAAGACTTATTTTAAGTTCAAAAAGTTATAAATATGTCAAATGGTAAAAATAAAATTACTTTTTACTTTTTACCTCACCAAAGAGCAGCAGTGGTCCAGTTTGTGTGCAAACTTCTGATAGTGATTACGACCGATCTGGGCTACCATTCAGAGTTTTGTCAATTCCAAGTAAGAGGCGCTTCTTTGTACTCCATTTCAATCCATTTTTTAATAGTTTTCCATCATGCATTAGATTTCTGTGGCAACTTTTTAAATTTTTAGGGCTCTGCTCATTGGCGCAGGTATCGGGCACGGACCCGCGCCAATGGGATTTTATATGCAAAGTGATCGCGCCAGTTGGCGCGACTGTTCAAGAAACAGCCGCGCCAGCGGCGGAACCCAAATTTCCTCCTAAAAAATCGAGATTTTAATCAATTTTGATGGATTTTGAAGCTCAACATAGATCTAATTAAGGGTTTGTGACCATGTTGATGCAGGAAACCGAGAAAAATGGTGATTGAGTGGAAAGAGAGAGAGCACGGTGAAGAGGATGAACAAGCCATGGAAAATGAAACTTGCATGAATGCCCTCAGGAATTGTGGGCTAAAAAAGTTCTTCCTAACACCTTGTTTACGAGCTCAGCCTAAGCTTCTACAATACTTGATCAATATGTGGGACGCAGATGAACAAGTATTCAAACTGCGGGACCAAGTGTTAGAACTGGAGGTTGCTGACGTGTACTTCATAACCGGATTATCGCGCAGAGGTCCGGTACCCATATTGATAGGGAGCAGACCGTCTGGTGAAAAAATGGAGCAAGTGATAGCACGAGTGTGCCGAGGGGCACAATTGGGATCAGGAAGTGGAAAGGTGGACATCCACAAGGTGGAACTTCCACCTTTTATTTTTTAAAAACACCTCTTAATATGGTTGGCGCGGGTGTGGCTCTATGATAGAGTGCCAATTGACGCGCCCTCTTTGGAGGATTTGCCCCCTTGGTGCGAGGGCTGAACTATGGAACCGCGCCAATGGAAAAAGAGCTATTTTTAGGATTTTTTGCAGGGAGATGTCTTCAGGGCAATTAAAACTCATCTTCAGAGGGATGCAATGAAAGTATTTTCAAGTCTTGTCTCTGCCCATAGGTCACAAAATGAGCCCTCCAATGTGTGGGATGGGGATTGTAGGGACGGTGACAAATTGCTGTGTAACAAGGATTTCTCAACAAGATTCAATAAAGTCTACAATTCAATTTCGTCTAAACTAAATCCCCCTCCAGGACTGGCTTTGCTTCACTACCTAGATAGTTTTGATGTCGAGCTTTCCTACTAGCTTATGGAAAGGAATTCGACCAGTTTGGAGGTGTTAAACTCATGTATTCTGCAGTATCACTAGATGACTATGGATTTTTTATAGTCTATTGAAAATAACATTCCCTGACTATCATTTATTTTTAGAAATCTCACTTCCTTCATTATTTTCATTCAACCTATCCATTATCTCTCATTTTACCTTTTCCAATACTGTCATGCTCTAAAAAAACCCACATGTGGCCTTAATGCCCTCATTTTAGCCTTTCCCCTTCCTAAAAACTTAACCCCCTGCTAAAAATCCCTTCCCCTTTGCCCACTCCCCTTCTTTCATTTAAAACAATGTAAAAAACCAAATTTTTACATTGTTTTTAAGTAACTAATCTATCGAGTCCCACCTTTGGATAAAATATGTTTATTTAGATCCCGACCCCTTATATATTTAAACCCCACGTTCATTTTATTACCCCAACCCCCACTTACACTAAACGCCTTCGTTTTAAACTGTTTTACTCCGCTTTTTCTCAAACCTTTGTTCCTTCCGCTTTATGTACCCTCGGGCCCCACCTCACCTTACCGCCCACTTAAACCATTAAAAACCCCACTTTATATTTAACCCCCTCCCCACTTTCATTATATTTAAACCTTCGTTATATTAGCCCCCCTTGACACCCTTATACGTTTGAACCCCCCCTGTTTTCATTTCATTTAACCCTCTATTACATTTAAAAAACCCAACCCCACCTTCTAAGCCTACCCACGATCCACTCAACGCCCGACCACCGTCAGATCTTCGCCTCCTGATTCGACGGTCATCGCGCCCTATCACACACCAAAAATCCTGTTGTTTAAACACCCTGGGAGCTTGCGAAATGGGCAGTTTTCGCGCTCGCCCTTTCCTCAATGTCTCACCCCTCCATCTTATCGCATGCCCTCCGACCAATACCACTAACCACCCACACCCTGTGCAATAAACCACTAACCACCTCCTCGCCTAAAATGAAACTGTTGACCCCATTCAAACATGTCAAAACCCTGTGTCTTTGCAATAAACCTGGGACCTCTGTATTAACCCCTACAACATCTATAAAGGCCTGAATAGAAACAACTTCCCAAGGTCCACGGACTTCCCAAGGTCCTAAAAACCATTATTTCCTCCCTGTGGAGCTCACATTTTTACTAATAAATGTTTTTAAGTTTTACGGGTGATCAATATATCAGAAAACACAGTAATCAAAATACGTTTCTAAGTCCACAAATTATTTAAAAGACTAGGTTCTCTGGGGGACGATCCAAAAGCCTTGTTCATCAAAAGGGATTAAGAGCACAAGAACAATTGAAGGCAGCAGTGGATCATGATCAACAAAGACCATTTCATTACCCCAAAGATAGCGAGGTGTCTTCCAAAGACAGGTTAAAGAAAAAGGAGAAGTTTCATAGTGACTACGCAGACAAAGATGAAGGAAAATGAAAAAAACAGTCAAGAACGGTGACAGTTAAAATATTTCACCGTAATAGTGAAAGGTAAAAGAAATAAAATATCAATCAAAAGTTGAAGACGAAAGATAGGGTTAGAAGATAGAGTTAAAGACAAAGCATAGATGAAGAGAGGTTAAGGGAGAGATTACAGTAACCCAAGGCAGTCAAAGCAAGATCAGTGATAAAAACAAATTAAAATAATTAAACAGAGCAATCAAGAATTAAGGAAAAGCTAAATCAGAGTTTAAAGAAAAATTGGAGGATGAATCAACGAGAAAGACTAGGCCAGGTGTCAAGGCCAATCAGAATTTACTTCTTCCAGATCACATTTGGCCACCTATAGCCTAATTTTGGTTATATAAGCTAGCTCAGTTAATGTTTTAGTCAGAGATATCTTATCAACTACTCAAAAGTTATTGCAAAATTTAATGTTAAAGGCAAATAGTCAAAAAATATCTTAAAGTTAGCTCAACAATAAATTAGAATGTTATTACTACAGTAGGTCAGTTAGAGATATTTTGGCATTGGGCCTTGCATGGTCTCAATTGTCAAACATCATTTACTCTATAGTAAATATAGATCTGTCACCCTAGATTAGGGTAGCCTCCTCGTTTTCCATATAAATACTGCATGCATTGTTCATTATCATTGTTGGTTGTTAGTTGATTGCTAGGTTGGATTTTGATCAGACTCTGAGTTGCAAAGATTGTTGCACTGGAGCATTGTAACTGTTTTGGACATCAATAATACAAGCACGTTCACAGGATTCTTGAGCTATGTTAATGGTGATGTTATCCCTCTTTTTCAATGTTTCTCCTTTGTTTCCCATATTGTACATCAATTTCTATGATAATAGAACATAAATTTTAGATTGAAATATGTCGTTTTGGCACCTCAAATCTGTCTGTTTCTTTTATTTTAATGTTTTCTTCTGCAAGGCCTAATTAAAGAATTCAGGGGTGTCCTGCTCTTTAGTTTCTCTTAAATTGTTGTCTTAAAGGCCTTCTTTGAACTCTAGTTAAAGAATTCAGGGGTGTCCTGCTCTTTAGTATTACTGGATTGTTGTCCTAAGGTTTTCTTAGTAAAGTTTAGCTAAATAATTTAGGGGTCTTGCTCTTTAGTTCCTCTTAAAAATTTATCTCAAAGGCTTTTCTTGTTGAACTATAGTTAAAGGATTCTTAATGGCCCTTTAGTTTTACTGAATTCACAACTTGTTGTCATCTCATATTCATCTTATCTAAAAATATCCACTTGATATAGTTAGCTTGCCCTATGAAAACCCCTAAAGAGTTGATGTACAATTAAAACCTCTTATGACTCCATAGCCTAATGGATTAAGCTTCCCACATTCTATCTATTCAACTAAACAATCAACCAAACAATCATTCAAAACAAACAACCCCAAGCTTTATAACTATCCTAAAATCAGAAAACATAATCATAAAGATAAATCAATCAATCAAAAACATAGAGAGAGCCCTCTCTAAGCCCAGGAAGGCTAAATCCTGGACTCCAAAGTGGTTTGATGTGGTTCCCTGCTACTTGTTCTTGCCAATCTTGCAAATTACAGGTAGCCAACACAATGGTGACCATACTAGGGAACCTAAGTTATTAAAAAAGCTTAATATTTCCTCAAGAACTCAGAAACCCCACTCAAAGTTAGATGATTCAAGTATTAGCCAAGACTAGTATTTGGTTGCTGATGGTGGACAATAGCCAGCCTCAAATTGAAATCATCCACCTGGCGATTCCAAAACTCTCAGTAGGCCTAAAGACTCCACTGCTAGAAGAATCCAGATTGGTTGTGAAAATACAGTGACCCTTTTCTTTGACTGATTGACAAGATGGCTACACAAATACAATAAAGGTATGCTCCAATGAACATATATCACATTCTTGGTTTCCCACATAAAATGCCCCATATAAATTGGGATGAAAATCTACCTATTTTTCAAGATGAGAATTTTGATGACCCCTTGTTACATCTCATTAAATTTCATATACACTCATGGATATTGAAGATTGAATGGCATGAGTATTGCCTCATGAAGATGTTCATGCAAACATTAGAAGGGAAAGCAAAGAAATGTATGAAGGTTTGAACCCTGGTAGTTTGTTTTCTCTAAAGGATTTCCACAAGGTATTTTATGAGCATTATGAGAGAATTCTCCATATTTATCATTAGTTGAAAATTGTTGTGATAAAATTGAGGATCTCATACAGTACCTTGTAAACATTAATGAAGATTTAGGGAATTGGAATTGGGAATTTCATGCTCAAGCTAACGGTCATGACAACCAAGAGAAGTTGGTTGAGGATGAAACCAATCAGGAAATGAAAGAAGATCCACAAGACCTCTCTAAAGGGGAAAATGATGATTCATCTGCTCTTTTATGTGAAGCTCAAGAATACATTCAGCCACAAGATCATCCTTCACAAAAGAAAGAAAAAATTTGGTGTCCAATACAAAGAAAACAAGGACTCCCTCCTCCTTTAATTGAAGAAGAAGTCAATCAAATTCTAAGCATGCAGCCATCCTCTAAATTTTTATATAAATAAAATGATTCTATTTTTTCTACTGCTGACTTATGTATTGAAGCATTTTCTCATGAAAAAACTACAAAACAGATTGATACTGATGCTGAAAAACCTTCTCAAGAAGGCCTATTGCCAGAGAGTGCTCCTGCTCATCAAAATAATGGCCTTCAAATAGAATTCAGCTCACTCAGTCAAGGAATATCAGGTTTTCTTGGGGACAACATGGTACCATATTATGAGGATGCCAAGTCAGATGATCATGAAGAAGGGGTAGAAGTTCTTAAAAGAAACCCAAGCACAACACAGTGGAACAAGGAATAGTCTTGGATGAAACTTATTGTTTAAATCCTCAGGGCCAGGTATTATTCCAAGATCCTTTTTCTGGTTTCTTAGAGACATCTAAAGAAGGAGGATTCTATACCAGGAATTTTTTGCTGCAGAGTTTAAAGAAAATTTTGAGCACTACTATTCAAAGGAAGGTAAAATGGGAGTGGCTTTTTCGTTTTTTTAGCAGACCCAAAGGGTTGAACAAAAATCAATCATGAAGTCATTTACTTGATTGGTTGCATTGGAGAAGGGAGTTCACTTAGGGAAAATAAACCTCCAAGTTAGAGTAGGATAGGTAGGTGTGAAAATAATATCATCACTCTGAGCATCTTTAAAAATCTCAATTTCAATTTTCTTCATTGTATATAACATTGCTTAGGAAAATATCAAAAGAAAATGACCAAAAAAAGAGAGAAAGAAAGGAAAGAAAAAGAAGAAAAGAGGGTAGATAAAAAGAAACAGGTAAGCCCCATACCAAAATGAGTATTTTTGAAAGTGTGCAAGTCAAAATGCCACTACTTTTAAAGAAGGTCTTGTTCAACCATACAGTCTAAACATGATTGAACAAATTTTGAATTTTCATTGATAAGTTAGAAAATGAAGATTCTCCAAACTATTCAATCTTGGCTTATTAGTATGTAGATAGAAAATGACATTGGTTCCAAAGCCTAATCTAAACCAATAAGAAAAGTAAGGGATGGGTGATAAATGAGAGATTCAAAACCAAAGCCCTTAGTTTAAAATTTTACTTCTACAAATAATATTGTGTGCAGCTTGTCCAAAAATGCCACAATTTATGATGATCAAACTGCTTAATATTGATTCATTCATGCTTTAAATTTAATGTGATAGTTAGTGAATAAGAATATGGCCAAACTGTTAAATCTTGGCAGATAAGTAGTTAGGTAGAGAATAAAAGAGCTCATCAGTCTAATCTGAGCCTTTGGAAGTTATAAGGTTAGAGATAGATAGTTTTCTTTCAAAAGAAAAATGATGTCAAGGTTTGCAAGTCTAAATGCACCTAATGAATGAAGAAAAAATGCTAGAGTAGAATGATGGGTACTAGGCAAAAGTAGTTTGCTGCAAACATGGATTTCAATTTTAAATCTCCTATCATAAAAATTGTAGCAGATCAAGATGACAATGGATAAGGCACTGATTTACAAAAACCAGAGATCTGAGATTCTTGACACCTCCTAAAGGAGCTGCCCTCCCCAGTTGGAGCTTATGTTAGACTCCTGTATACTACATTATCACTAGATGACTATGGATTTTCTATAGTCTGCCAAAAATAACATTCCCTGACTATCATTTATTTTCAGAAATCTCACTGCCTTCATTATTTTCATTCAACCTATCCATTATCTCTCATTTTACCTTTTCCAATACTCTCATGCTCTGAAAAAACCCACATGTGGCCTTAATCCCCTCATTTTAGCCTTTCCCCTTCCTAAAAACCTACCCCCTGTTAAAAATCCCTTCCCCTTTGCCCACTCCCCTTCTTTCATTTAAAATAATGTAAAAAACCCATTAGTAACTAACCTATCGGGTCCCACCTTTAAATAAACTATGTTTATTTAGATCCCAACCCCTTATATATTTAAACCCCACGTTCATTTCGTTACCCCGACCCCCACTTACGCTAAACGCCTTCGTTTTAAACCTTTTTACCCCACTTTTTCTCAAACCTTTGTCCCTTCTGCTTTATTATACCCCCGGGCCCCACCTCTCCTTACCACCCACTTATACCATTAAAAACACCACTTTATATTCAACCCCATCCCCGCTTTCATTATATTTAAACCTTCATTATATTAACCCCCTCCACACCCCTTATACGTTTGAATCCCCCCTGCTTTCATTTCATTTAACCCTCTGTTACATTTAAAAAACATGTCCCCAGCTTCTAAGCCTACCCGCGATCCACTCAACGCCAGACCATCGTCATATCTCCGCCTCCCGATCCGACGGCGATCGCGCCCTATCGCACACCCAAAAGCCCGTCATTTAAACACCCTGGGAGCTTACGAAATGGGTGTTTTTCGTGCTCTTCCTTTCCTCCACGTGTTTCCCCTCCATCTTATCGCATGCCCTCCGACCAATACCACTAACCGCCCACACCCTGTGCGATAAACCACTAACCACCTCCCTGTCTAAAATGAAACCGTTGACCCCATTCAAACATGTCAAAACCCTATGTCTCTTCTATAAACCTGGGACCTCTGTATTAACCCCTGCAACATCTCTAAAGGCCTGGACAACCACAGCCCAAATCTAGTAACCTAAAACTCCATTGTCCGGACTCTTTCCACAGACTTCCCAAGGTCCTCAAAACCATTATTGCCTCCCTGTGGAGCTCACGTTTTTATTAATAAATGTTTTTAAGTTTTGTATGTGATCAATATATCAGAAATCACAGTAATCAAAACGTGTTTCTAAGTCCACACATTATTTAAAAGACTAGGTTCTCTGGGTGACGATCCAGAAGCCTTGTTCATCAAAAATGATTAAGAGTGCAAGAACAATTGAAGGAAACAATGGATCATGATCAACAAAGACCATATCATCACCCCAAAGACAGTGAGGTGTCTTCCAAAGATAGGTTAAATAAAAAGGAGAAGTTTCACAGTGACTGTGTAGACAAAGATGAAGGCAAATGAAAAACACAGTCAAAGAACGGTGACAGTTAAAAGATTTCACCGTAACAGTGAAAGGCAAAAGAAATAAAAGATCAATCAAAAGTTGAAGATGAAAGACAGGGTTAGAAGACAGAGTTAAAGACAAAGCACAGATGAAGAGAAGTTAAGGGAGAGATTGCAGTAACCCAAGGCAGTCAAAGGAGGATCAGTGATAAAAACAAATTAAAAGAATTAAACAGAGCAATCAAGAATTAAGGAAAATATAAATCAGAGTTTAAAGACAAATCGGAGGATGAATCAACGAGAAAGACCAGGCCATGTGTCAAGGCCAATCAGTCTTTACTTCTTCCAGATCACATTTGGCCACCTATAGCCTAATTTTGATTAAATAAGCTACCTCAGTTAATGTTTCAGTCATAGATATCTTATCAACTACTCAGAAGTTATTGCAAAAGTTAATGTTAAAGGAAAATAGTCAAAAAATATCTTAAAGTTAGCTCAGCAGTAAATTAGAATTTTATTACTACAGTAGGTCAGTCAGAGATATTTTTGGCATTGGACCTTGCATGGTCTCAATTGTATAACATCATTTACTCTGTAGTAAATACAGATTTTTCACCCTAGATTAGGGAAACCTCCTCATTTTGCAGATAAATACTGCATGTATTGTTCATTATCATTGTTGGTTGTTAGTTGGTTGCTAGGCCGGATTTTGATCAGACTCTGAGTTGCAAATATTGTTGCACTGAAGCATTGTAATAGTTTTGGACATCAGTAATACAATCACGTTCACAAGATTCTTGAGCTATGTTATTGGTGATGTTATCCCTCTTTTTCAATGTTTCTCCTTTGTTTCCCATATTGTACATCAATTTCTCTGATAATAGAACATAAATTTGAGATTGAGATATGTTGTTTTGGCACCTCAACTCTATCTGTTGCTTTTATTTTAATGTTTTCTTCTGCAAGGACTAATTAAAGAATTCAGGGGTGTCCTGCTCTTTAGTTTCACCTAGCTTGTTGTCTTAAGGTTTCCTTAGTAAATTTTAGCTAAAGAATTCAGGGGTGTCCTGCTCTTTAATTTCACTGAACTGTTATCTTGAATGTTTTCTCCATCTGAAAGTAGTAAATAAAGAATTCAGGGGTGTCCTACTCTTTAGTATTACTGGATTGTTGTCTTAAGGTTTTCTTAGTAAAGTTTAGCTAAAGAATTCAGGGGTGTCCTACTCTTTAGTTCCTCTTAAACACTTATCTCAAAGGCTTTTCTTGTTGAAGTATAGTTAAAGGATTCTTAATTTCCCTTTAGTTTTACTGAATTCACAACTTGTTGTCATCTCATATTCATCTTATCTAAAAAGATCCACTTGATATAGTTAGCTTGCCCTATGAAAACCCTTGAAGAGTTGATGTACAATTAAAACCTCTTATGACTCCATAGCCAAATGGATTAAGCTTCCCACATTCTATCTATTCAACTAAAACAATCAACCAAACAATCAATCAAAACAAGCAATCCCAAGGTTTATAACTAGCCTAAAATCAGAAAACATAAGCATAAATATAAATCAATCAAACAAAAACATAGAGAGAGCCCTCTCTGAACCTAGGCAGGCTAGGTCCTGGACTCCAAAGTGGTTTGATGTGGTTCCCTGCTACTTGTTCTTTCCAATCTTCCAAATTACATGGAGCCAACAGGAGGATATGAAAAAAAATATTATTGGAGTGAAGGCAAATTTTTTGAACAAGAACACCAAAATGAACGCTGAAAAAGAGGAGTTAAAGAGGAGGCATCATCTTCATCGAACAACAAGTTGGATGTCATGGTGAAAATTGTATAGAAGTTGGTGGAGATATTGAACTTAGAGAGCAATGTTGTTCGTAGAGATCAGAAAGCTCCTCCTAAAGTAAGAAATCCAAATTTTTGAAGCCTCAAGTGCAGAAAAGAGAACAAAGAAACCAAGGAGATCAGTCATAGGTCAGGCCTCCCTTTCAAGAGAATTATGCAGAAGATGAGGAGACAATAGAATATCAAGATCATATTCACTATTTTGGTGAGGAAGAGGACAATGGTTTTTTCACAAAAGAATAACAAGACATGTTTTTTCAGCCACAATAAGACATAATGCATATGGAATCAGAATACTACAAGAAAGGGTACCAAAATGCCATCATGGAGGTACAAAGACAGTAAAATTTGAGAAACAGAAAGGTCCCAATAAATCCTCCAAAGAAAGGCCAAGTTGATGCACCTACCTCTAGCTAGAAGAAATTTCATCCTGCAAAGGACATTACTGAAAAGAAATATGCAACCACCAAAGAGGTGGAGAAATTAAATCATATTTTAGTTTAGAAAATAAAATATCAAAAATCAAAATTTATATTCCATTTAATGAACTGATTAAGAATGATGTATATAAGAACCAAATTGTCAAAGAATTGAATATAGGAGAAGTTTCAGACACTGTCAATTTGAATGATGATCATCCTAAATTTCTTTTTGGTCCAAAATTTTATGGTGATACTCAAGATGGAGATGTCACAAATTTTTATGTCAGTTTGAATGTGCATGATTTTATTCTACATAATGCAATGTTAAACTTAGGTGCATCACAAAACTTAATGTCGAAGGTTGTCATGGAAAACCTTGGTTTAGATATAACAAGGCCATACACAAATATTTTCTCTTTTTATTCCGTAAGGTTAAATGTTTGGGTTTGATTAAATATTTGGTGGCCTCTCTAAATCAAATCCTAGCAAAGATATTAGTAATGGACATATTTGTTGCTGGCATTCCTCCAAAATTCGTATGTTGCTACCAAGATCGCAGTCTGCAAAATAAAAGGGTACTCTACAGATGGGAATGGCATATGCCACAATTATTTTTTTTTTATAGCCAAGGATATTGTACCTAGAAATTTTGATGAAGTACATGGTAAGTGGCAAGGAAAGGCCTACTAACCATCCTATTTATTTGGTGAATTGTGATATGGATTTTTTCATATTATATAATGATCTGTGTTTGGAGGAAGATGGTCAAAATAGGGACATCAAATCAGAGGACAATGTAGGTGAATTGTAGG
This sequence comes from Pinus albicaulis, assembly GCA_034641835.2. Classification (NCBI taxonomy): domain Eukaryota; kingdom Viridiplantae; phylum Streptophyta; class Pinopsida; order Pinales; family Pinaceae; genus Pinus; species Pinus albicaulis. The sequence goes on from CM076570.1 coordinate 1,389,821,476, forward strand.
AAGAAAAATCAGAACACAATGAAGATGAAGAGGGCCTTTGGAGCATGGATTTTGATGTAGCAATCAGTAAAGAAGGATTTGAGCTGGTGTGTGGATAATGAGCTCGAAGGTGGACAAGTCAAGTTTATGTTCTTAAAAAATAGCCTTTGATTGCACAAACAACATGGTTGAGTACGAGGCGTTGATTATAGGACTGCATATTTTGAAATATTTGGGAGAAAAGAGGATCTCAGTCCATGGTGTTTCAAAGTTTGTTATTAACCAAATTAAAGGCGTGTATCAAACCAAACATCCTAGGATGAAGGCCTGTAGAAATTTTGTCCTAGAAATGCTATAAATTTTTCCTTAATGTAATTTGTCATTGATTTCTAGAGAACATAATGAAATCACTGATGTATTAGCCACCTTAGCTAGTAAATTTAGGATCCCTATTTATCCTAATAGGAAATATGAAATACAAGTAAAGCATAGACCAATGATCCCTGATAATGTAAAGTATTGACAAGCGTTCAAATATGACAAGCATCTTGTTTAATTTCTGCATGTTGGACACCTAATCCTCCATGGGTAGGTGTGGAAGGCAAAAAGTAACAAAGGAGTCCAAGTGACCTTGGAAGATGAATCCAAGAGTCACATTAATGTAATATAAATGTACATCTATGTGTAATAGAGAAGCAGCGAATGCCTATCTTTCTATGTGTGTGTTTATCTTTCCTCATAAACCATGTGTGTGTTTAAAAATGGTATCGGAGCTGATACGTTCATAACCAGCTCAATCTTGTGTGAGCCATTTGTTTTTGTGGCCTATGTAAACTAGCAAAAATCTTGTGCATTTTTGCAGCATTCAGAAATAATTTTTTGTGAAGAGCAGCGTTGTGCATTTTAAAGTCTACAAGTTTTATCACTGCTCCCTACTGCATTTAGTTTTTACTTCTCCTGGCACTTTGTTTACTACTCCTGCCATTCAGCATTCTGGAAAATTCTGAGTTTTGTTTACTACAAATTCTGCAATTATTTTCATGCAAATTCTGCTGGTGTGCAATTTCTGCTCAAATTATGAGCACAGTTTACAAATTTTTTTAAAACAGTTAAATTTTAGAGAGAGAAGTTACAATTTGCAGAATCAGTCTTTCATTTTTACTCTACCATGATGTGAGGTGGTATATATATGTGTTGATTTGTGGCTGAATTTATGCTAGCACCAAGAGGACGAATTGTGTATCATTTGCAGAAGTTAGCAAAGCCATTTTTGTAACTTTCTCGGCCCTCACACCCCTCTCTCCCACACAGCCCTCATGACTGCCTCCTCCATGACCCACCTGCCCCCTCCTCACTGCACTCCCCAACCCCTCACGCCCCCCTCACCTCTCAGATCACACACAGACCTCCCTCCCCATCCCCCTTGGCCCTCACCGCCCTCCCCTTAATGCTCATGGCTCCCTCACCCCGCTCACCTCTCATGCTCCCCAACCCCTCACGACCCCCTCTCCCCAACCCACCCACCCCCTCACTCACCCACCTGCACTCATATCGCTCCCCAACCCCCCTTCTCCACCTCACAGTCGTCCCTCTCCCCACCAGCACCCTCTCACTACACTCCGCTCACCATGCCCCCTCCATCCCCTTACTCCCCCACCCCTCACCAATGCTCCCTCAACCCTCCCCTCTCTCAGCCGCTCGGCCTTCCCTCCCTCCCACGCAGATTCTGCATTTCTTTTTTTTTTCGCAAATGATATAGTTTTAAATTTTTTTTACAGTTTCACCTCCCACAGAAAATACTTTCCCCAGTAATCACCTCCCCCAGTTTCACCTCCCCCAGAAAATACCTTCCCCAGTAATCACCTCCCCCAAAAATCACCTCCCTCAGTAGTCACCTCCCCCAGTAATCACCTCCACTAGATAATACCTCTGTTTTTTTTTCCCAATTTTTTTTCCTTAAAAAGTAAAATAAAATAAAATGAATAAAAAATAAAAGAAGAAGAAGAAGAAGAAGAGGGAGAGGAGATGGTATATGAGTAGATGGATATATGGATTTTCTATATAGTAAAAATTGAAGTTTGTGTTGTATGTTTTCTCTATTATGAAAACGTGACCAAGATTTGTGGCATGTATAGAAGGGTGACTTTCTGAAAGATATTAAGGCAAATGTTGAAAATTGGTCATCATTTTCAAAATTTTAGTGGCATCATAAATTCACTCATAGTTTTTCCTTCATCTTTATTGTGAGGTAGTATAGCAAGCTCAAGACCATCTGCTCATTGATAGTGAAGCATCCAAGCTTGTGAATATATTTTTGTTGAATTAGAGTTTTTGGTGTAAAACAATGCTTTGAAGAAGAGAGAAATCATATGCCATAAAGGGTTATTGCACAGTGGTTTTTGCTGGACATTTACAAAATATTTTGCAGTGACATTGTATTGTACTGACATTGTGAGTGGTATTGCTTCTTAGTTCATAAGTTGCAGTCAGTGATTGAAGTGTAACTTTAATTTGTTGAGAAAAATGGATAGGATTGATGATGCAATAGAGTTGTTGCATAACTTCATTCATTCCACTGTTCATGATATGGTAAATATGAGCGAGAACGCTATTTTTAATATTCAAACTTACTTTCAAGATGCACAAGACAAAATTGAGTTTTTGAAATTGGAGTCCCAACTTCAGCAAGATGAACTTCAGCAAAAGAGTCATCATTCTGAACCTGTTTCTGTTCAAAAAATTGAGAATGACTCTCATCAGCAGCAAGAATATAAATTTGCAGTCGATTCACATTCAGTTCCTTGTACAAGAGCAGATTTACATGCAGATGCAACAGCTCAATCTGCACTTCCCAAGCCCATCATCAGACCTTGGGAAGAGCTTGTCCACAACAAGCACAAAACTGGTCTTGGATATGACAAGGATGTGTCCTTTCATATTCCGGACTACTCCAAGCCCATCAAATTTCAGAGTGCCGAATTTCTTTATGACAATTCACCTACAGCTGTTCCAGATCTTGCTCCTCTTCCACAGCAACAACAACAACGGATTGTAAAATGCCAACACTGTGATCGAGTTGGCCATATGAAAGATCATTGTTTTGATCTTCACCCATGCAAGCACTATGGTCGGCACACCCATTCTTCACACAGATGCTTCAAAAACAAGCCTCTTGTAAGAACAAAGATTCATCTTGGATGGATTGCTTCTTGGAGTTTTCGCCATCATCTCACCTTGTACCTGACAGGGGGGAAAATGGTGGTCATCTACAAGCTTCAACACCACATCAAGCAAGCCTGAGCCACAATCTCTCATTCCATATTCAGAGTTGTAGCCAGAGACACAACAGTTCAAGAAATCCTGAGCCACAATTCGTCATTCCAGATTCAGATTTGTAGCGAAAGACATGGATGCCCATGAGCATGCCTTTGGTTGATGGACAGCCTTAAACCATCCATGTGAGGTTCATATTCTTACTCTTCAAAGAATTTAGAGCACTTCCTCTAGCAGAAGACTTTAGCTTCTTGCCAGCCTTGGTATAGTTCCATAAAATGCATCAAGCATTCCAGTGTTGGTGGTGATCCTTAAACCGTCATAGGTTGTAGACTTCCCTTCTTTTAGGTTGAAGGTCTCCCTTTTCAAATATGAGGGACACTTCCTCTAGTAGAAGCCCTTAGTTTCTTGCCAGTTTTGGAAGAGTTCCAAGAACTGCAATAAGCGTTGCGTTATAGTGTTGGTGTCATCCTTAAACCACCTCTTTTTGCCAACATTTCAGAGAGATGATTCAGCCTAAGTGTTTCCATGCATACTTTGCATATTTTTATTACAACTCTCTTCTTGGACTCACACATACCCCTTCGGATTAAGGGGGGGAATGTTGGACACCTAATCCTCCATGGGTAGGTGTGGAAGGTGAAAAGTCACAAAGGAATCCAAGTGACCTTGGAAGATGAATCCAAGAGTCACATTAATGTAATATAAATGTACATCTATGTGTAATAGAGAAGCAACGAATGCCTATCTTTCTATGTGTGTGTTTATCTTTCCTCATACACCATGTGTGTGTTTAACACTCCAAATGACTGAAGAATTTTCTAACTGACATATAAATCAAGAAAACTGTTTTGGGGGGGATGAAAAGCAGAATTTAGATTCATATTTGGATTAATTTGTAAATTATTTAGAAAATAAGGATGTAATTGTGTTGAATAACAACAAAATTCCTAAAGTTTTAATTCCTCTTGAAGAATTGTTTGACCAAAACGATGTAGAAAATAATCCTAAAGTAGTTTCCACCAAAACTAAAGTAGAATACTTAAATATAGGGATAGAACAACAACCTAATATTTTTAATCTTTCAAGATCCTTAAAACCTAAAGTCAAAAATAAATACCTTGATATCATGAAATAATACTCTGATGTTTTTGCATGGGTATATGAGGACCTCAAAGTATATGAAAAGAGCATCATTCAAAATACAATCCCAATAAAAAAAGATCAAAATACTTTCAAACAAAAGATGAAAATAACTAATCCTCTATTACTCCCTCTAATTTAAAAGGAAGTCATAAAATTGTTTGATGCAAACATTATTGTTCCTTTAATTTTTTCAAAATGGCTTTCGAATTTGGTACTTGTAAGGAAGAATATTCACGAGATAAGGCTTTGTGTTGACTTCATAAATCTCAACAACGTCTCTCTTGAGGAAAAATACCCCTTTCCTAAGATGTACAACATACTACAAAGGGTGTTTGGCTCAAGGAGGATGTCCATGCTTGATGGTTTTTCAGGGTATAATCAGATTTTGGTGCATCCTGATGACCAAGCAAAGACAAATTTTATCACTCCATGTGGAAGTCTCATGTGTGAAAAAATTCCATTTGGGCTAATGAACGCAAGATCCACCTTTCAGAGGCACATGGATATTTCATTTGTCGTTGAACAAGATACGTTTATTATCATTTATCTTGATGATATAATTGTATTTTTAGATTTTGATTTTGATCATTTGAAGCATTTAAGGAAAGATTTTAAGAAGTGTAGGAGGTATGGCATATCCTTGAATCCAAAGAAGTCACATTTTGAAATGGAAGAGGGTAATTTGCTCAGTCATATCATCTCAAAGGATGGCATCAAAATTGATCCAAACAGGGTGAATGCAATTAAAAGAATTGACATTCCGAGGAGTAAAAAGGAGGTTCAGTCATTTTTGCGTTGAGTTAATTTTTTAAGTTTCATCCCTAATTTATCATAAACTATAAGGTTTTTGACTAACATGATAAGGAAGGAAAATGAATTCATATGGACTATTGAAACTAAGAAACATTTTGAAGAAATAAAACAGGCCTTCGGCTAGTGCTCCTATTTTAGCAAGTCCAAACTATGCTAAAGAGTTCACCATTTTCTCTTTTGCATCTGACACACAATTGTAGCGGTCCTCATGCATAAAAATCAGCAAGGTAATGACCATCCCATAACCTTCTTTAGCATAGATTTAAGAGATTATTCCCTCAAATATAATATTATGGAGAACCAGCAATAGGCATTGGTAAAAGCTTTGAATTCTTTTAGATTTTATGTGCTCCATTTCCATGTGATTGCATATGTCCCAAATTTTGTTATGAAGGACATTTTAACTCAGCCTGATCCTAAAGGTAGAAGAGGCAGATGGATAGCAACAAGTTTAGAGTATGATGTGGAGATAGAGCCTACCAAGTTCATAAAGGGTCAAGGATTGGCCAAATTGATGGCATACTCAAATTTGAGTGTGTTGGAAATAAATTTCATTGTTGGTTTTTATGATGACAGTAGTGCAAAAAATTCTCAACAAGTATCTGAAAGGTTTCTTTCTTCTCCTCAGTATGCTGACATAATTTATGTTTTTCAACATTTACATGCTCCTCCAAAGTTGTCCAAAACAAAACCAAGGTTTATGAAATTCAAGGCTGTAAAATTCTTCATTTTGAATTGGTTTCTCTATTGGAAAGATTCAGGAGGTGCGTTGTTAAATTTTTTATTAGAGTATGAGGAAAAAAAGGTTATGGAGGAATTTCACAAAGGATATTGTGTAGGCCATCATTTTTGGAAAGCCACAACTAATAATAATTTTAAGGTTTGGTTTTTACAGGCCAACATTATTTCTAATTTTTACAAAATGGTATCAAGTTGTCATGAATGCCATTTTTTTGAAGGAAAGAGAAATATCTTACCCTTACCCTTGAAACCTATTGCAGTGGAGGCACCTTTTCAACAGTGGGGTTTGGATTTTAATGGGGAAATTCATCCCTCATCTTTAGGCCAACACAAATGGATTCTGACAGCCACAGATTATTTTACCAAGTGGATAGAAGCGATAACAACTAGGAAAGCCACATATACAATCATTATTCAGTTCCTGGAAAGTAATATTATTTCTAGATTTGGTTGTCCTCGTAGAATAATCACAAACAATGATGCTTCCTTTAAGTCTAAAAGAATGGTTGAATTTTGTCACAAATATCATATTGTACTTGGTCACTCAACTACATATTACCCATAGGGTAATGGTTTAGTCGAGTCCTCTAACAAGAGTCTGGTGAATATCATAAATATTTTTTTGCAAGAGAATAAGAAAACATGACACAAAAATTTAATCTATGCCTTGTGGGTTGATCAGGTAAATACTAAAAAATCAATTGGTATGTATCATTTCCAACTAGTGTATGGAACATATGTTGTTTCCCCTTCTTCCTTGCGAATTTCAGTCATAAAATTATTGCAGGAATAGGATGCAAAACCAAATGACATGCAAAGTAGGATAAACCAAATGAGTCAATTGAAGCAAACAAGAGAGGAGGTTTAAAAAAAAAAATCATAAAATTTAGGACAAGATAAGGAAGATCTTTGATCAGAGGACAAAATTTGAGGACTTTCAAGCTCGTGACTTAGTTTTAAAGTGGGATGCTAGAAATGAGTAAAAAGGGAAGCATGGTAAATTTTAAAACCTTTGGAAGGGACCTCTCTCAGTTGCAGCATTTCACGGGAGCAATGCATTTGCTACAGGATTTAATAGGAGAGTTTCTTCTTGGAGGGCCTGTAAATGGCAGGTTCCTCAAACATTATTTTACTTGAAATCAACTTAATTTTATCACTACATTGTATATAGCCACTTAATTTTTATTAATTCAAGTGCGGGAAACTATCATCAAAATTTGAAGCCCGAAGAGAAGGCCCTGAAATTTTGATGGTCTGCTGCCATTTTCATAATGTAATAGGTTTTGAGTTAGTTTTGAGTTATCTTGATTCAAACTAAAGATTCAATAATCCAATGGCCAGGCACATGGTCTACGGTGCTCTTGGAACCTAATAGGGAGGATTCGATCCCCATTGGAGCCAATGTTAGCATCCTATAGTCATAGTAGTCAGAAAACAATTTTTGTCTTTCAAATTATGATAAATGTATAAAGGTTTGGCTATCATCTTGTAGAGGATCGAGCTATGGGTATTAGTTTAGAATAAAATTTTCATTATTCAATGTAATTATGACAAAGTGTGTGAAGAGTCACAAAAATAGTTTTTTATATCCTAAGAGGTCGAGTTAAGTGGGTCTAGGTTCATGTTTCATCAAACGATCATGAGTGAGGTTATTTTATAATGTCTTATCATCATGGGAACAAATTTGTAGGGTAACTTGGGTCAGTTACAGTGTCAAATCATGATCATGCATGACATCATCAACAGTACAACGGTTAGGAAGACAATGATGCGCTTCTGACAAGTGCTATACATTCATCATTCAATTTCAAAGTTGCAATCATCACCCTTGAAATCCTCATTCAACCACATTGGGAGTACAAATGCATGGTTAACCTCAAGAAATTTCATAGAGCCTTCACTTTTTCCATCGAAAGCTTGCTATATGGTGATTGTAGCTCGTTGCACAAAGGAGCTAGGGGAAGTGTTGTGCTCGTTGACAGGTATTGTGCTCACACACAAGGGCTTAGCTTCTTTCAAATCCTTAGCTTTACATAAGAGTCAAATTACTTCCACGCGCTCATGAAATGCTTAGAAATCCTACAAATCTCTAAATTTCCCATTCACTGTTTTTTTTTCTGAAAATTTCACTTTTTTTTCCTTTGCATTATGTTTTTGTGTTTTTACCCTCATCAAATGTCCAAACTCTTATTTTCCACCTTGATTTTGAATTTTTCCTTGTCATTCAACTGAATTAAAACCTCTTACCTGATCTTCGCTTTCCTCATAGGTCAAGAAACTTCTTCTTCCTTCATGCACTGCACTTCTCACATTATGCTTGTGTTTTTAATTCTTCCATTGAAACTTAGCAGACATTTCTTGTTGTTTTGGGTTTTAAGAGGTGATTTGTGTTTATTGATTTTGTATTATATATTTTTCATCCTCAATTGTCATAAAATCCAAATTAGAGCTCCATTTCATCATTTTTATCCAATTTTCCGAACTAGATAAGTCTACACTGATATTGCATTCAAAAAACCATAGAGTATACCTTTGATGTGAAAGAAAATGTCAACCCTAAAGAGAAGGAAACATAAGGGAGGGTATGTAGTGAGATTTGAACCCCAAGACCTCACCTTGATCAATTTAGACCCATAAATCAAAGTTTCCTTTGAGCAAGTTTGATGCATCAAATTCTATGAAAAATTCCAAGGATACAACATATAACTCACTAAGGAGTTTGCTATGAATTTCGTTGGGTTAGAGGTGAAGATTAGAGAGATCACTTTTCCAATTTCATATGTCACTATATCAGCTGCAACAAAGATTCCCCTCTAGGGAGAGCATTGGTTTAAGGGCATGCCCCTTGACATTGCCAATTATAAAGATTTTTTGAAACCTAAGTATAGAAATAAAAGGTATGGAGCTATTGTCCCTAAAGAGTATTTAATTGAACCCTACAACAAGATTTTAAAGGAAATTCAGAGATACTTCACCTGTGAGGGTAGGTTTGGCAGGATCTATCAGTACCATTTCATACTTTTGATGCACTTTACAGGGAAAATCCCCTTGAATCTTCCCTTCTACCTATTTAGAAGTCTTAGAAATATGGCAGACAAAGCACAGGGAAAACAGAGCCAAGTGGAACCTAATATTTTATACTTTTCTTTGACCAAGTTGCTAGTGTTGGAGGAATTGAATAAGGGGAATCAAACATGGCAAGATTTCCTAGACACATCAAATTTGGCAGTGGACCTACCAACTAGCTCTTGCAGTAAGAAAGACACACCCTCATTAGTGGCTAGAGACATACAACCACCAACTGGAAGTTTCGTGAAAAGGCCCTCAGTTGCAGTTCATTCATCAAAAAATAAGAGAGGTAAGAAGTTTCATTTTTCTCCTTAAGTAGTGGATGTTCCCAAAAAACCCCTCATTATATCTGCTACAAAGAAGATGCCCTTGGAGTAGACATTTGAAGCCTTGAAAACCATACTATAATATAATGTTCCCGATGACAAATATAAGGAAATTGCACAGCTACAAGAGCAGCTAAAGAAGGCACATATGGTCATTGCACAGTTGCATGAGGACAATGGGGAATTAAAGAACGTAGCTCTAGAAAAGATAACTAAGCTTAATAAAGAAGAAATAATGGCAAAAATTGTTAGAGTTGGACTTTACAGCCCTCCGTCAGAGATCATTTCCCTATTTGCATTTCACTATTTAGGTGTCTCATCCCGCTCATTCATCTGCATTTTGTTAGGGGCATGCCATTGACTGACAGAAGGGTTTGGTTTTTCTTGTTTCCCTCATGTTTATACCTGCTGGGTTGGTCAAAATTTCTCCAAAATCACCAAAGTTCATTTCAAGTCATTTGCAGTCATAGATGCCATTTTGGTCAAAAGGAGTCACTTTGGTTTCTGAGTCTAGGGTTTAGTCTTCTGAAATGTCAAATCACTCCCGCAGGCCATGAGGATGATTTCCAATAAGTTCTCAGTTAAAAATTTTATTATCAAAAATGTTTGAGGACATTTCTTGTTCAAAACTCTGTTTTGAAAAGAAATTGTCGAATTTGTTTTTTGTAATAATCATGTATTTTTCCGCCATGAAGACTTCAAAGTAGACTTTGGTTTTCCTTTGCCAAAGTTCAATGCCAACATCCCTGCAAAAAACCAACTAATTTCATCAGTCCAAACTCAGAAAATCAGTGAAAAGACAAAAGAGAGAGTTTCATTAAATGACAAAGTGCCAAAATAAAAAGAACATTACAAAATGGGTTTTGAAGAAGTAAAAATTAAAGCCATTTCTTTTCAAGATATTTCTCAAGGTTATTTATTCATTTTCAACAAGTTTTATTCAGAAAATCTCATTGAGAAGTCGAATTTCAAAGTTGGAGACCAAACAGTGATTGAGAGAGGCTGACTGTGTGAGTTGAAAGTAGCGTGGCGCGTTGGCATAGGGCGCAGCGCATAAGATAGAAGCAGCGCATAGAGCCGAAATTGACAGTGGAAATTTCCACAGGCGCAGCGCACCCAAAGGCCGTGGCGCATTGGGTTTGCGTGCGGCGCACAGAGCCCCAAGGCTGAAAACGTATCCTCCTTCACCAAAACTCATTTCAAATCGGCTCATTTGCCTCCAAGTAAGTTAACAGAGTATGTTTGTTGATTTTAGGGTGTATTTTCTGTGTGTTGAAAAGGATAATTTCAAGTGTTTAAATGGTACAAGGATAAACCCTATACCCCTATTGCAATTTTCTCCCAAGGGTTTGAAAGGAGGTGATTAAAAAACTTGAAATTTTGGTGTTTAACTCTCATTCCATAGACATTTGTGCTCTGGTTATCATTATCGTTTTTAGTCACTGCTATTATTTTCGCATTATTACACCATAGTCCCATAGTCCCTCTCCTATATTCACTATCCCTTATCCCTATACCCTTTGTCCCATGTTTTAAATCCCCAAACCCTATTGTTTTCCACCACTTCATAGCATTGATAAAATCCTGATTACCAAAGATTCGAGGACTGTTTCAATATCCTTGATTTCACTTCAACCCACGTATACTTTGTCATTGCACTCCTATCCCTAAAAACTACCCTCATTACTCTCACTCATTCCCATTGCTTATAAAGCCCCAAATTCCTAAGTCCCTCAAACAGTGGTTGTCTTCACACCTGGAACTAATTTGACAGTCCTTTCCCACTGTGGTATTTCTTATAGCACCTTGATATACATGTGACACATTTGGGCATTGAAACAAATACACCAATTGCTCATTTTCTAACCAACCAAGCATACAGTTGACAAAAAAATTTCAGCACCATGTCAGAGACAGATTCACCATATGAGCAGGGATATGAGCTAGACAGTGATTCATCTACCGAGCTTAATGTGCCGAGGAGATCTCATAAAAGTGGCAGGCATGTCAGGGAGGAGCCCACTTCTTTGACCCAATTGTAGGCTTGCCCGCTTGCAATGGATTGTTTTCAGCGTCAGTCATGCTTCCAGTATTGTGAGATGATTGCTCGAACTCAACATCATCATGAGTTAGCTCGCCTATTTGTCCTACATTTGCATAATGGTCATGTAAATCTTGCGGGAGTGAACTTCACTTTGACACCAGAGACTATTTCTGATGCTACTAGGATACCGAACATTGGTGAGGAGTGGAATAAGAGACAACAGCTGGATAGAGCATATTATGAGCCTTATATCAGACCTGGATATTTGAGGCAGTTGAGCAGGGTATTTCCATTCCGATTTCTGCAGGAGTCTTATGCACCATTGATGAAACTGATCATTAGATACTTCAGTTGTGAAGGTCGCTTTTCACGCTTGTATGCGTATCACATTCGGCTGTTGATGCATTCCACGAGAGTGCGGATGATGAGCATTCCATATTTCATGTACCGTAACATAGAGCGGATGACGGTCCTTGTGCAGAAGAAGACTCCGGAGCAGCAGCATAACAACATCTATCATTATGCGCTCATCAAAATCATTGGCATCAGCTTGGATTACAGGGCATCGCATGGGATGAGTTCATTTCCCATGATTTCTTTGCAGCGCCACAGCCTCCCGGGATGGTTCATGATGAGGCAGAACCTTCGCATCATTTTGAGATTCCTAATACTGAGCCTATCAGTGCTCCAGTGTGTGTGACATATCAGAGAGGCCACAGAGCTTTATTTGCAGCAGCACGACGAGTACTATCTCCACCAGGGGTGGAAGGGGTCTCGTTATATTCATCAGCAGCGCGAGTACTATCTCCACATGGCGTGGAAGGGGTCTCACCGTCTACATCAGCATAGGTACAGGACAGAGGCAAGAAGCCTATGCACGATGAGGGCCCCTCGGGAGGCCAAGATACTAATTTTGTTTTGATCGATGTTGATGCAAGCTCTCCTAGCTCGAAGCTGAAAGAGATCATGCAGGAACAAAAGGCTGAGATTGATACTTTGACCGTGAAGTTTCAGAGATCTTAGTGGGTGATATATTACTTGGAGCAACGCAATAAACAACTGGAGGATCAGCACACACTTATAGAGTTGCGGCAAATCCGTGAAGACCGTGCATTGGCCCGGAAGAGACCAAGTGACATGACACCATTTGAGCGAGAGACCTGCCTTACGTATGTCAACATTCATCTGGAGAAGCTCTTGGCGAAGGCCAATAGGGACAAAGACATGCTCAGACATATGAAAAACCACTATTGGGCCGGTACACACGTTTGCAGAGCAAAAATGAAGATCTTGAAGGCAAGGCTGAGAAAGGCACTGAAACGTCGGAAAAGGCTGGATCCACTCCGAATCTTGGTCGAAGCTTCCTTGGCTAAGCATGATACATTATGGGAGACCTTCACTCCAAATTTCAGCAAATTTGGAGAAGATTTTGTCATTTTGAAAATTTTGGTTGCAAAACAGGTTTTTCCTCTCGATGCGTCGCGCCACCCGACGCACGCTTATGATTGGGACACCTTCTGGAGGAAAAATTGATATTTTTGGATTTTTCATGGTAAATTATGCATGCTCTGGAATGGCTGAGAGATTTCATCAAATTCTGGGTGGTCTTAAGGGCCAAAAACACCATGAAAATCACCTTTCTTCCACCTTTTGCACCAACAAGAAGTAGTCCTGGGAGATTGAAGTTTTGGAGGGGAAAATGAGCTCCAAATTGAAAAATTCCACTTTGGTTGGATAGCAGACATCTAGGGATTTCCAACGAGCTATCCTGAGCTTAATTTGGACTTCGGGAAGTGCCTCAAAAAGAGGCTCAAAGTGGCGCGACGCATAGAGAAACTGAGCGCGGCGCATAGAGAAATTTTGCCTCATTTTCACTCTTCAGCTCAAAAATTCGTCCAGTTTTGGCTAGTTTTGCTTTTCCATGTAATTTTTGATCTACCATGATGTAATTTGGTAACTATGATGTAAATTGGGCATGTTTTTACTTGTTCTATAGGATTCATTCACTAAAAAGTGAAAATTGAGTGAATGGATCAGTTTCCTAGCATATAGAGGCAAGTTGTTTGGTTGCCTAGATTTTAGCTCCATGTTTAGAATTGGTTGAAAAAGCTCCTAGAAGGATGATCTCGACCCCTAGAGGCATGGGAATGGGTTAGGATAGTCTATATATTGTATTTTCTGAGACCTTTTCAGGGTTGGATACTTGGGAAAAGTTTGGCACCTCATTGTACATACATTTTTCAGTTTTTGGCAAAGGAAAGACCAGAGTTTTGCAGCACTTGTTGGGATCCTTGTGGCTTCTAAGTTTTGATGATTTTCTTCTCATGTTATTGTAAGTTTCATTAATGTTATATGTATGCCATCCTTCTTTATGCTTCTGAATTAAAAAAATGAGTATTTGAGGTAGAATTCATTGATTTGCTGGTGCTCTGCCTTAGAATTTTGTTTAGTTTTATATGTTTTCGTCAGCTTGAAGAGGATCCTTGGACTCTCTTGCCCTCTTCAGCTCCTCAGCAGTATTTTCCATCTATTCTTTCGATCTAAGACATCAAAGTCATTGCCTACCCTGCCCCAACTTGAACTCTGCAAAATTTGGCCTCATCCCCAAGCCCAAAATTGTTTTTCCCTTTTTCCAACAAGAATCCCAAAAAAATCAAAATCAAACCCTCCTATTTGTTTATCTAGCCTAAGATCAGTTGTTGTTTTAGTCATCTCAAGCCCCTTTGAATATCTTCATCGAGATTGACCCGGAGAGAGCCCTCTCTTGTCCTCTTAGGGCTAGCTACGAGGCTGAGTGTGGTTTGGTGTTGTCCTTTTTTTGCCTTATTTCAGCCTAAGGTGGATTTGGGAGCTAACATAGTGGTGACCATACTAGGGAGAAAATGGTTTGCTTGTTGATGTTATTTGTTTCATAAGTTACATACGGAGTCTGAAGTCACGCCAAGTAGCTTTCGAAACGCTTTTGCTTTGCATTAGCGGAAGTAGATAAACGCTGCTTCAGTCAATCTCTGGTTTAGCTTGTGAACGTGACATTTGTCTTGTGTTTCACCCCAGTACATTATATCGTTCTGGATTTTTGGATGATTGATTCTAGAATTCGATAGGCTGAATAGATTGTTTTGTCCTTTGATTTTTGAATAGATCAATACACTAGCTTCCAGAAGGCATACTAGATCAAATCCTGATCCTAATCCGCCTCTAGTGTATGAGAATCCCAATCTTATTCCAAGAATTTTCCAGCGAGAAGCTCCCGTGAATCCTCTGTTTAAATCTCATTCATACCCTACTGTATTTCAATACATCGAAGACATTGAGTTTGATGATCAGTTCGATTTATCCTTGTTCGAAACCAAATCTGAAAGTGCTACTAGTTCTACCGTCATAAATCCTGAGTTCATTAAGTATCTTGAGGTTGAAAAAGCTAATCGATCGATTGATAATTACATTCTGAACCTTCAGAACTCTATTGTGGTAACGAATATTCCCGAGATTATTGAATCCGCTTCTGAAACTCTTGGTCCATCAGTAGTTACTTCTGATACACAAGTTCACGCTGAGCCTTCTTTTATTCCTACCATTCCTATGCAACCATCGATATCTGATCAGCAATCGGCAGTATTTCCTCCTCCATCTCCACCGCATACTCCTCGAACACTTACTGATCCTACTCCTCCCGTTTTTCCAAGACAGATCATAAATCCACCAAGAGCCATGGCTGCTAGATTCGCACCTCTCGTTTTGCCAGCAAATTTGGATCCTATGCCCGTTGATTATCAGAGTAAAATTTCTTTGTTTGATGGTACTCCTCAAAGTGTGCCCGCTCAGCAGCATATTGATAGAATGACAGACTTTTTTGACCTCCATGAAATTGACAAAGAGAATGTCTCCATGAGATTGTTTGTCCAAGCTTTTGGAGGTGAGGTACGCAAGTGGTTCAGAGCTTTGTAGCCCGGAAGTATTAATACACTAGAAGACCTTCAAAGACAGTTTCTAGATCGGTGGGAGATGAAGAAAGATCCGCTACAAATCACTTCTGAGTATACTAAGATCAAGCGCAATCCTGGTGAGTCCGTCCAAGACTATATTATCAGATTTAATGCGGTTTATAATGCAATTCCTAAAGACTTGAGGCCTTCTAAGAAATCAGCTTTGTTAAAATTCCCAGATGGTTTTGATCCGGAGATGGCCTATTCATTACGAGATAGAGATCCGCCTACTTTAGAGGACATGCAGAAGATTTCCGTGAGTGTTGAGGCAAACTTGAATGATAAGAGAGCTAGACTGAAAGCCGAGAAGAAAGTTGTGATAAAAGAAGAAGCTTCTACATCTACAGATAAGATACTTCGCGAAATGGGAAAGATGTTCGAAAGGCTCACTATTGATAAGCCCGAACCACAAGTTCGGAATCCTAACTTCCATGGTCAGCAGCAGCCCCAATTCAGGATTAAGCAACGAGAACAATGAGCACAAGAACCAGTAGTCCAGCAGCAAGTAAAGACACCTCTTCAGCAGAATTTTGTTGGTCAGGATTCAGATGATGAAGATGATGTAGTGGGGGAGGAAAATCATTTCTTTACTCCTGACGATTTGCCCATTTATATCACCGAAGATGATGAGTATGCAGAAAGTTCAGCGGTACAAAGAGATGAGGATTTTATCCTCGCTAATGATGCAACTCTTGAGGAAGAGTCAGATGAGTATCAAAGAGGTTACATGAATGCATTGTCAGTCAGCAGAAGCAATATTCTCTTAGAAATAGAGATGTACCAGTCAATCCAATTCAGAAGAGGAAGGAAGTTTCAGCGCCTAAAAATGATTCACCTGTTGCACAAAAGAAAGCAAAAGAGGTAGTTGATCCTGCTGCCAATAAGTCATCATCAGCAGAAAAATCAAATCAGCCGATTACATCGAGAGATAAGGCTGAAAAGAAAGATTTCCCAGCCAAAGAGATCGAAAAGACTTCAGCTTTTAGTTTAGAGAATGAGATTTCGAAATTGAAGGTATCTATTCCCTTGACTAAACTAATGAGGAACAATAGTTATAAAGGTCAGGTTTCTAGAATTTTGAATTTCGATCCCATGTTTGACATGGTGAATATTGAAAATGATCAACCGGAACTGATATTTGGACCAGCTTTAGATGGTGAGTCTCCAGACAGCGAAGTACCTCCTTTTTATATCAGTCTTCAGTTGCATGATTTTGTGTTGCATAACGCCATGTTCGATTCCGGTGCTTCCCATAACCTTATGCCGAAAGAAATCATGGAGAAGTTGGGTTTAGACATTACCAGGAAGTACCACGATATTTATTCATTTGATTCTAGCAGAGTGAGATGTATTGGGCTCATTAAAGACTTGGTTGTAAGTTTGGACCAGATTCCTACAAAGAATGTTTTGATGGATGTTGTTGTAGCAGACATTCCTCCAAGATTTGGTATGTTGCTTTCCAGATCTTGGGGAGAAAAATTGAAAGGGACACTACAATTAGATTTCTCCTATGCGACAATACCCGTGTTTGGCCAAATGAGAAAGTTGTATCGGGAACAAAAAATGAAGTATATGATTACCACTAAGGAGAAACCGGTTAATCATCCTCTTAATTATGTACATACAGATCTAGAGTCTTTTGTTTTGTTTTCCGATAGTTTTAATGATGTAGATAGTCAGTTGCTTCAAGCAGAAGATATTCCAGAGATTACCGAGAATTTCAGAGAAGTTTTGCAGAAAGAAAGGCAGCTACTGGAAAGCACAGTTGGGCAATCAGCTAAAGATACTGGACAGCAAGCAGAAAAAACAGAGCTAGCACAATTTCAGCACTTAGAGGATGATGAAGAGGGTCTATGGACCATGGATTTCGATGGTGCAGTCGGCAATGATGGTGCTGGGATTGGTATTTGGGTACGCAGCCCTTTTTCCGCTCCTAACAAGGTACCGAGCAATGCACGGGTATGTTCTTACAAGTTGGCATTTGATTGTTCGAACAATGAGGCTGAGTATGAAGCTCTGATTGCTGGCCTAAATATTCTTAGAAATCTGAATGCTAAGAGAATTGCGGTCTATGGCGACTCCGAATTGGTGATTAAGCAGGTAAAGGGTGAATATCAAACGAAACATCCCCGGATGCGGGCTTACCGGAACGTTGTCCTTGATATTTTGAAGCAGTTTTCAGATTATACCTTGACTTGTATTCCTCGCATTCAAAATGGAATTGCAGATGCGCTTGCCAAAGCAGCAAGTAACTTGAAGATCCCAATGAATTCAAGTAATAAATTCGAGATCCATGTGAAGCACCGTCTTACCGTCTCGGATAATCAAAGATGTTGGCAAGTTTTCCAAGATGATGATGAGATTAATGATTTTCTGCAAAGTAAAGGTAAGTTCAAAGATACCTCAATTGATGTGCAATATGATGATGGTGAAGATGTTCAAGTAAATCAAATGGAAGTGCTACAGCTGAAAGATAACATTATTCCTAAAGGTTTGATACCTTTAGAAGAACTCTTCGATCAGGATGATGTGGCCAAGAAGCCAACTTTACGACCGACTGAAAAAGGAGTAGAGGATGTAAATATTGGGACAGCTGAAAACCCCAAAATGGCAAAGTTATCCAAATCATTGTAACCGGAGGTAAGAGCTGAATATGTGAGTTTGTTGTCTTCATTTGCTGATGCTTTCACTTGGGATTACTCAGATTTAAAGACGTATGACAGCAATATCATCCAGCATACTATCCCAATTAAGCCTAATCAGAAGCCTTTCAGACAAAAGCTAAGAAGAATCAATCCGAAATTGCTGCCATTAATTGAGAAGGAGGTAAATAGGTTGTACAAAGTAGGAATCATTGTTCCTATCAGATTTTTTGATTGGATTTCCAATCTAGTGCCAGTGCGGAAAAAGGCAGGTGAGATTAGATTGTGTATTGATTTCCGAAAGCTAAGCAAGGTGTCATTGGAGGAAAATTATCCATTGCCTAAGATGGATCATATATTGCAGCGAGTAGTGGGTGCATCTCGGATGTCACTACTCGACGGGTATTCTGGATATAACCAAATCTTGGTTCATGAGGACGACCGCGACAAAACAACCTTCACCACTCCGTGGGGGACATTTCACTATGCCAATATGCCATTTGGTTTGAAGAATGCTGGCGCAACTTTCCAGCGGGCGATGGATATGGCTTTTGCGAATGAAAAAGATTTTTTCCTTGTTATATACCTTGATGATTTGAATGTCTTCTCAAATTTAGATGAAGAGCATATGTATCACTTGAAAGTTGTTTTTCAGAAGTGCAGAAAATATGGTGTCTCGCTTAATCCTAAGAAGAGCTTATTCGCCATGGATGAAGGTAAGTTACTTGGTCACATTATTTCCAAAGATGGCATTCGTATTGATCCGGCACATGTTGAAGCAATCCAACAAATTGACCCTCCTAGGAATAATAAAGAGATTCAGTCTTTTAATGGTAAAATGAACTTTTTGTGTCGTTTTGTCCCTAACCTTGCTTAGCATTTGAGAGAAATAACAAATATGTTGAAAAAGGACAACCAAGTGAAGTGGACTGAAGATGCGGTAAAGTCCTTTAATTTGGTGAAGTTGGCACTATCTTTAGCTCCGGTGTTAATTAGCCCGGATTACACCCAAGATTTCATTATGTTTTCCTTTGCTTCAGAACACACCATGGCAGCTGTGTTAATGCAGAAAAGAGATGGACATGAGAAGCCCATAGCGTTTTTCAGTCGAACTATTAGAGACGCAGCCCTGAAATACAACATCATTGAGAAACAAGCTCTGGCACTAGTAAAGGCATTGAAGGATTTCCGGGTATACATTTTGCATTCCCATATTTTAGCTTATGTTCCTAACGCTGCCGTGAAAGATGTTTTAGTACAGACTGATCCGGAAGGAAGACGTGGTAAGTGGATCGCAGCTTTGCTGGAATATGATGTGGAAATAAGGCCCACGAAACTTATCAAGGGACAGGGGCTGGCGAAGCTTATGGCTGAATCCAATTTGCACGCATTAGACATAAATCTGATTGCTGCTATGTCTGATGAAGATGAGGAGAATTCACCACTTCAGGTATCGGAAATGTTTGTTGATTCCCCATGGTATTCAGATATCATCTATGTTCTTCAAAATTTGTCATCACTGCCCGGTATGACTAGAAACAAAGGTAGGACGTTGAAACTGAAGGCTGCAAAATTTTGTATTTTGAATTCTGCACTTTATTGGAAGGATCCAGGTGGTGCGTTATTGAATTTTTTGGTGGAGGAAGAAGCGAAGAAGGTAATGGAGGATTTTCACAAAGGTGACTGCGGGGGTCATCATTTTTGGAAGACAACTGCAAATAAGATTTTGAGAGCAGGGTACTACTGGCCGACATTGTTTGCTGATGTCTATAAATTAGTCAAAGGCTACCATGAGTGCCAGATTTTCAAAGGAAGACAGAAATTACAGACATTGCCACTCAAGCCTATCGAGGTAAGCACCCCTTTACAGCAGTGGGGTTTGGATTTCATCGGGGAAATCCATCCTCCTTCATCAGGACAACATAGATGGATTCTAACAGCCACCGATTACTTTACGAAATGGATCGAAGCAGTGCCCACATGAAAAGCCACCGATTCGGTAATTATTTCTTTCCTTGAGAACAACATTTTGTCCCGTTTTGGTTGCCCGAGTAAATTGATCACAGATAATGCAGCGGCTTTTAAATCAAGAAAGATGATTGAGTTTTGTGCGAAGTATAAAATAATTTTGGGGCATTCAACTCCCTATCATCCGCAAGGTAATGGTTTGGTGAAATCTTCTAATAAGTCTCTAGTCAATATCATCAAAAAGTTGTTGGACATCAATAAGAAGAGTTGGCATAAGAAGCTGGTGAATGCGCTATGGGCTGATTGGGTAAGTCAAAAGAAGTCAATTGCTATGTCTCCTTTCAAGTTGGCTTATGGAGTAGATACAGTTTTTCCTACCTCACTTGCTGTTCCGATAGTCAAGATTCTTCAGGAGGCTGGTAGTGAGGAAAGCCATATGCAGAGAAGGATAAATCAGATGATTCATTTACAGCAAACGAGAGAAGAGGTCTTCCAGAATACATTCAAGTTGCAGGAAAGAATCAAAAAGATCTATGACAAGAAAGCAAAGGCAGATAAATTCCAGTTGGAAGAAGTGGTACTTAAGTGGGACGCTAGGAATGAAGACAAAGGTAAACACGGTAAGTTTGAAAACCTCTGGAAAGGTCCATTCAAGATTGCAGCATATCGAGGTCAGAACGCCTTTCTGTTGAAAGAAATGAATGGTGAAGACTGTCCAGGAGGGCCGATCAATGGTCGGCTGCTCAAGCGCTACCATTTCTAAGTTGTTTTCTGCTGATCATTGTCATTGTACATATCATGTTTTTCAATTTCATTGTAAGTGTGCACTGTAGTCTTTTCTTCAGTATGGGGCCCGAAGCGAAGCCTATAATTTTGAAGAAATATTTCAGTTTTCATTTGAGTTTGTTTAGTCGGTTTGTTTCAGTCATTTCTGTTTTAAAGGTTGAGTCATTTTAAAGTCAAAGTTTCAGTCAAATAAATTTAGTAAACAGTCTTGAGTTGTTTTGTCAAATAATGGATTCCATAGCCCAATGGACGAAGGCACTGGTCTGCTCTCCCAAAGATCTGTCGTTCTTGGCACCTCCAAGGAGCTACCATCCCCATTGGAGCCAATGTTAGAGTCGGACTTTACAGCCCTCCGTCAGAGATAATTTCTCTATTTGCATTTCATTGTTTAGGTGTCTCAAACCACTCATTCATCTGCATTCCATTAGGGGCATGCCATTGACTGACGGAAGGGTTTGGTTTTTCTTGTTTCCCTCATGTTTATACCTGCTGGGTTGGTCAAAATTTCTCCAAAATCACCAAAGTTCATTTCAAGTCATTTGCAGTCATAGATGCCATTTTGGTCAAAAGGAGTCACTTTGGTTTCTGAGTCTAGGGTTTAGTCTTCTGAAATTTCAAATCACGCCCGCAGGCCATGAGGATGATTTCCGATAATTTCTCAGTTCAAAATTTTATTATAAAAAATGTTTGAGGACATTTCTTGTTCAAAACTCTGTTTTGAAAAGAAATTGTCGAATTTGTTTTTTGTAATAATCATGTATTTTTCCGCCATGAAGACTTCAAAGAAGACTTTGGTTTTCCTTTGCCAAAGTTCAACGCCAACATCCCTGCAAAAAACCAACTAATTTCATCAGTCCAAACTCAGAAAATCAATGAAAAGACAAAAGAGAGAGTTTCATTAAATGACAAAGTGCCAAAATAAAAAGAACATTACAAAATGTGTTTTGAAGAAGTAAAAATCAAAGCCATTTCTTTTCAAGATATTTCTCAAGGTTATTTATTCATTTTCAACAAGTTTTATTCAGAAAATCTCATTGAGAAGTCGAATTTCAAAGTTCGAGACCAAACAATGATTGAGAGAGGCTAACTGTGTGAGTTGAAGGTAGCGCGGCGCATTGGCATAAGGCGCAGCGCATAAGATTGACGTGGCGCATAGAGCCGAAATTGACAGTGGAAATTGCTACAGGCACGACGCACCCAAAGGCCGCGGCACATTGGGTTTGCACGCGGCGCACAGAGCCCCAAGGCCGAAAACTTATCCTCCTTCACCAAAACTCATTTCAAATCGGCTCATTTGCCTCCAAGTAAGTTGACAGAGTATGTTTGTTGATTTTAGGGTGTATTTGTTGCGTGTTGAAAAGGATAATTTCAAGTGTTTAAATGGTACAAGGATAAACCCTATAACCCTATTGCAATTTGATCCCAAGGGTTTGAAATGAGGTGATTAAAAAACTTGAAATTTTGGTGTTTAACTCTCATTCCATAGACATTTGTTCTCTGGTTATCATTATCGTTTTTTGTCACTGCTATTATTGTCGCATTATTACACCACAGTCCCACAGTCCCTCTCCTATATTCACTATCCCATATCCCTATACCCTTTGTCCCATGTTTTAAATCCCCAAACCCTATTGTTTGCCACCACTTCATAGCATTGATAAAATCCTGATTACCAAAAATTCGAGGACTGTTTCAATATCCTTGATTTCACTTCAACCCAAGTATAATTTTTCATTGCACTCCTATCCCTGAAAACTACCCTCATTACTATCACTCATTCCCATTGCTTATAAAGCCCCAAATTCCTAAGTCCCTCAAACAGTGGCTGTCTTCACACTTGGAACTCATTTGACAGTCCTTTCCCACTGTGGTATTTCTTATAGCACCTTGATATACATGTGACACATTTGGGCATTGAAACAAATACACCAATTGCTCATTTTCTAACCAACCAAGCATACAGTTGACAAACACATTTCAGCACCATGTCAGAGACAGATTCACCATATGAGCAGGGATATGAGCTAGACAGTGATTCATCTACCGAGCTTAATGTGCCGAGGAGATCTCATAAAAGTGGCAAGCATGTAAGGGAGGAGCCCACTTCTTTGACCCAATTGCAGGCTTGCCCACTTGCAATGGATTGTTTTCAGCGTTAGTCATGCTTCCAGTATTGTGAGATGATTGCCCGAACTCAGCATCATCATGAATTAGCTCGCCTATTTGTCATACATTTGCATAATGGTCATGTAAATCTTGCGGGAGTGAACTTCACTTTGACACCAGAGACTATTTATGATGCTACTGGGATACCGAACATTGGTGAGGAGTGGAATAAGAGACAGCAGCTAGATAGAGCATATTATGAGCCTTATATCAGACCTGGATATTTGAGGCAGTTGAGCAGGGTATTTCCATTCCGATTTCTGCAGGAGTCTTATGCACCATTGATGAAACTGATCATTAGATACTTTAGTTGTGAAGGTCGCTTTTCACGCTTGTATGCATATCACATTCGGCTGTTGATGCATTTCACGAGAGTGCGGATGATGAGCATTCCATATTTCATGTACCGTAACATAGAGCGGATGATGGTCCTTGTGCAAAAGAAGACTCTGGAGCAGTAGCATAACAACATCTATCATTATGCGCTCATCAAAATCATTGTAGTGCATCAGCTTGGATTACAGGGCATCACATGGGATGAGTTCATTTCCCGTGATTTCTTTGCAGCGCCACAGCCTCCCGGGATGGTTCATGATGAGGCAGAACCTTCGCATCAGTTTGATATTCCTAAGACTGAGCCTATCAGTGCTCCAGTGTGTGTGACATATCAAAGAGGCCACAGAGCTTTATTTGCAGCAGCACGACGAGTACTATCTCCACCAAGGGTGGAAGGGGTCTTGTTATCTTCATCAGCAGCGCGAGTACTATCTCCACATGGCGTGGAAGGGGTCTCGTCGTCTACATCAGCACAGGTACAGGACAGAGGCAAGAAGCCTATGCACGATGAGGGCCCCTCGGGAGGCCAAGATACTGATTTTGTTTTGATCGATGTTGATGCGAGCTCTCCTAGCTCGAAGCTGAAAGAGATCATCCAGGAACAAAAGGCTGAGATTGATACTTTGACCGTGAAGTTGCAGAGATCTCAGTGGGTGATATATTACTTGGAGCAGCGCAATAAACAACTGGAGGATCAGAACACACTTATAGATTTGCGGCAAATCCGTGAAGACCGTGCATTGGCCCGGAAGAGACCAGGTGACATGACACCATTTGAGCGAGAGACATGCCTTACGTATGTAGAAATTCATCTGGAGAAGCTCTTGGTGAAGGCTAATAGGGACAAAGACATGCTCAGACATATGAAAAACCACTATTGGGTCCGTACCCACGTTTGCAGAGCAAAAATGAAGATCCTGAAGGCACGGCTGAGAAAGGCACTGAAACGTCGGAAAAGGCCGGATCCACTCCGAATCTTGGCCGAAGCTTCCTTGGCTGAGCATGAGACATGATGGGAGAACTTCACTCCAAATTTCAGCAAATTTGGAGAAGATTTTGTCATTTTGAAAATTTTGGTTGCAAAACAGGTTTTTCCTCCCGACGCGTCGTGCCACCCGACGCGCACTTATGATTGGGACACCTTCTGGAGGAAAACTTGATATTTTTGGATTTTTCATGGTAAATTATGCATGCTCAGGAATGGCTGAGAGATTTCATCAAATTTTGGGTGGTCTTAAGGGCCAAAAACACCATGAAAATCACCTTTCTGCCACCTTTTGCACCAGCAGAAGTATTCCTGGGAGATTGATGTTTTGGAGGGGAAAATGAGCTCCAAATTGAAAAACTCCACTTGGGTTGGATATCCAACATCCAGGGCTTTCCAACGAGCTATCATGAGCTTTATTTGGACTTCGGGAAGTGCCTAAAAAATAGGCTCAAAGTGGCACGACACATAGAGAAACTAAGCGCGGCGCATTGAGAAATTTTGCCTCATTTTCACTCTTCAGCTCAAAAATTCGTCCAGTCTTGGCTAGTTTTTCTTTTCCATGTAATGTTTGATCTACCATGATGTAATTTGGTAACTATAATGTAAATTTGGCATGTTTTTACTTTTTCTAGAGGATTCATTCACTAAAAAGTGAAAATTGAGTGAATGGATCAGTTTCCTAGCATATAGAGGCAAGTTGTTTGGCTGCCTAGATTTTAGCTCCATGTTTAGAATTGGTTGAAACAGCTCCTAGAAGGATGAGCTCGACCCCTAGAGGCATAGGAAGGGGTTAGGATAGTCTATATATTGTATTTTCTGAGACCTTTTCAGGGTTGGATACTTGGGAAAAGTTTGGCACCTCATTGTACATACATTTTTCAGTTTTTGGCAAAGGAAAGACCAGAGTTTTGCAGCACTTGTTGGGATCCTTGTGGCTTCTATGTTTTGATGATGTTATTCTCATGTTATTGTAAGTTTCATTAATTTTATATGTATGCCATCCTTCTTTATGCTTCTGAATTAAACAAATGAGTATTTGAGGTAGAATTCATTGATTTGCTGGTGCTCTGCCTTAGAATTTTGTTTAGTTTTATATGTTTTCGTCAGTTTGAAGAGGATCCTTGGACTCTCTTGCCCTCTTCAGCTCCTCAGCAGTCTTTTCCATCCATTCTTTCGATCTAAGACATCAAAGTCATTGCCTACCTTGCCCCAACTTGAACTCTGCAAGATTTGGCCTCATCCCCAAGCCCAAAATTGTTTTTCCCTTTTTCCAACAAAAATCCCCCAAAAAATCAAAATCACACCCTCCTATTTGTTTATCTAGCCTAAGATCAGTTGTTGTTTTAGTCATCTCAAGCCCCTTTGAATATCTTCATCGAGATTGACTCGGAGAGAGCCCTCTCCTGTCCTCATAGGGCTAGCTACGAGGCTGAGCGTGGTTTGGTGTTGTCCTTTTTCTACCTTATTTCAGCCTAAGGTGGATTTGGGAGCTAACAATTTGTTACCAAATTCAAAAGCAAGGAGAAATTATCAACATAAGATACTCAAAGGTTAGAAGCTTCATGAATTAAGGTTCCTATGATTAGGTCCTCAGCAAAGAAATTACATTTGGCAGAAGAAAATTCAGTGTAACCACAAGAGGCAAAACAAGTACAAAAGAAGAGGAGATTGAAATGGATGAGGGGAAACATACTTTCAACAGATTGAGGGTGAAATAAAGAAGGCTCAAAAGGAGATTACAAACCTAAAAAATAAATATGAGAGGGCGAGGAAGAAGATGTTTGATCATTTGAACCTATGTGAGCCAACCATGGAAAAATCCAAATACATGCTAAGAAGGTCTCTTCCAATACATAGACAACTGAAAAACATGTGCAGAAAGAATCTTACACTAAGGAAGGAGTCTAGGGCAAATTGAAAGATATACTTGGGAAGGATAGAGGTAATTTGGACTTGTTGGTTGAAGCAGCCAAAGTTTTAATACTGAAGCAGATCAAACACAACAGTTTTGATTTTTGGTTTTTTGCATAAGTATGCCTGCTAGATAGGGTTTAGGTTAGGAGGTCAAATTTTGCACAAAGTCTCCCTTGAAAACACAGTTAGTCAAAATTCTCAAGTGAATTTCCAAAGGAAGAAACTCACACAACAATTTTATATCCTATCCAAACATTAGAGTTAGGGTTTTGATGTAAAGGTGGAAGTTTTGTCATTTTTTGGTGAATATGGGCTTGAATGGGGTTTACAACATGGTCAAAATCATGTCAACATCATCACCAAGATGTGCATCTTGTTCAGATACTTCACTTTTGTTCAAAACCCATGGAGGATAGGTGGCACTATGCTTTCTCACTGGATTTGTGTTTTTGTTGTAGATGAAATTTAGAGAGTTGGGAGCATTGTGTGATGAAAGAAAGTTTCTAAGGAGGAACTTGAAAATGCCCAGGCATTTTCACACGTGATGAATTCATTGAGAAACTTAGGTAATGACCGGACCTACTTCAATCATGGAGTGTTGTGCTTTTCTGTTGTGTTTTTTGTGTTTCGCTGAACTAGGAGGTTGTGCAGTGTCGATGTTGTGCTTCCACATAGTCATCATTTTGACCGAGTTTTTCATGTCAAAACCTCTTGTAATTTGTTTTTATGATCATGGTAAATGTTATGATGCATCTAAGGAATTATAATCTCGATTTATACTTAGTATTTAATGTAAATATGTTTGAAAATATTTGTCAAAACAATTCCTAATTTTCAAAGAAACAGTTCTATATTCTCTGCATTAGCTAGAACAAAAAATCCTATTGAGGAATTCGGTCCCTAGAGGTGCGAACTAACTTATTTTAGTCTATTTTTGTTGTAATTGTTATGAATTAAAGGGTTGGTCAGGTTATTAAGAAAATACATTGTGTACTGCACTTTTTCTTGATTTATTTTCAGTGAATGAAAAGGAAAAGGTCAAATTTTACAGCGATTCTTGTGTTAGTTGCTCTGATGTGTTTCTTTGTTTCGTAAGTTATATTTTGTTATCAATAATGCTTTGAAATGTGTGTTCTTGTTTAGTTGAACAAATATTTTCCTCAGAATTCTCTTCAAAAAGTGGTTTGTTTCAGTTTGCTAAATATTTATGTTTTCCACTTGAAAGACATTTAGAATTCATCTTGTTGTTTGATGCTTTGTATGTCATTTTCCACCTATCTTCTACTCATCCTCCTACAACAAATTTTACTACAAAACTGCAAAAATATTACCTACCTTTCCCATGTAGAAGATCCCCTTTCTCTTCATCCTATCGTTGGAAACATAATCAACTTGAACTGACTCCATGCCCAATGGATTTGTCTTCTTTCCTCCCAACAAACCTTTAAAAATTATACCCCATTGAGCGCCATACCTAGCCTAACATCTGCGTGATTAAAATTTTCAGGTAGAGAGAGCCCTCTATGAAGTTGGAAGGGTTAGATTCCAACTTCCAAGTGGTTTGTTGTTACCTCTGAGTTTCTCTCCTCTAACCTGGGAAAATTACAGAGGGCTAACACAACTCTTCTTCTCTAACAATAAGACCTGACCATGATTATGTTGCATGCTAACTTCATCTGATATTTCTTGACACTCCCTACACTTTAAGTCTGCATATGCCCTCTTCCTTGCAAACGAGTCTGTTGAGCCTCCCATGCTAGGATTCCCCTTTAAACTTTCCCCCATCTAATCAACCTGGACTTGTAATTTCTCCCATTCATGAGTACCATGTACTCGTTCATGCCTCTCTTATTTTTCTAATATTCGAGAAAACTCCTAAAGTAAAAGTGATGAGTTTACTATTGTTGACTCGATTTTCCACATTGACATTAACTCCAATCAAAGAGATAACTTTTGTATTTCAAGAACTGAGAAAAAGAGGAAATGTGAATTTGAAGAAAATGTGTTTTTTATATTTGTATTATTTGTTCTTTCCTAAATTACTTATGAATATGTGCAATGGTGGCGTACTTATTTAATTTAAATACATTTGTATATGTAATCGTTAATGCACATCATATCACACACTAGAGAAGCAACAATTTAATTTTCATAGTTTCTTGGTTGGTAACCAATTAGAATATCTATCCATAAATCTCAAGAGTCAGGAGATTTGGAGAATAGTTTCATGATTCATTGTGTACATTAAGGAAAATGGTTAAATGTAAGTGGATATGGATGAATATATGTATAACCATAAATAATATTTATTGTAGATTTATGAAGGATGGTGAATCTCTTGAAGCATATACATTTGTGGCAATAAGAGGTAAACCTTCGACCAATAATTCGAGGCTGACTTATTGGTTGGAGGTGGGGCGTGCGAAGATATAAAAGTCACAATAAAGGTAGGTCTGACCTCCGACCTCTAGTCAGGTCAGACATTTGTTCTTTTAATTATTTGTTTAATATAGTTTTCTAATACCTTATTTGATCAAAATAAAAGTTCGGTTTCTTTATAAGTCGTGCAATGCAGAACCTTTGATATCAATTTAATTTTAATATTAATTAATATAAATATAAATATCAATATTTTAAGTTAATTTAATTTTAATTTAATTATTAATATTAAATAAATTTTAATTAATAGTAAATTATTTAAATTAATTAATTAATTAATTTAATATAATAATAAAATTTAATATTCATTTAATTTAATTTAACATCAATCAATTAATTTAATTTAGTTAATTAATAGTATTTTTAATTTTAATACTAATTAATGTTAATATTTTAATACTAAATAATATTTATATTTATATTAACTTTAATTTTAATTTAATTTTATTTTTAATAATATTATTATTATTACTTTTTATTTTAATTATAGTATGTGAGATTTTAAAATGAATGAATTTTTAAATAAATTTAGACGTTAATTAAATTTATTATGAGAATTCATTATCTTATTAAAAAAAATTATAAATTATGAAATTTAATTAAATTTTAACAATGTAAAATAACATTAAAACCAATATTAATCCCAGAGTTTAATATTAATATTATTTTAAAAGTTTGATGTTAAAATTTAATATTGAAATAAATATTAATATAAATATTAAAATAACATTTATAATAATAATATCATTAAAATATTAATGTTAATATTATTATTAATATTAATATTAATATTAAAATAACTTTAAAATCAATATTAATATAGGGTTTAGTGTTAATATTATTGCTAAGGTTTGATCTTAAGAATTGATATTAATCTTAGGGTTCAATAATATGATAATAGTTTTAATTTTAGGTTTAATATTAATTTTAAGTCAACCATGTTTATTTTAGGGTTTATAAAGCTTGGGTTTATAATATTAATCACTTGTGTTGAAAAATATTCCATTGGGTTTATTTATCCAAGGGTTCATATTCCTAGGGTATAATATTTTTTATAAGATTTAATCATGGTCAATCATGGTCCAATGTCACATTGTCACAAAGATTGTCTCAATATGAACAAAAATGGTCCAACGGGCATTATGACAAAGATTGTCTCAATATGACAATTAATCATGGTCATCCATGCTTAACCATGGACCAACGTTGCATTGTGAAAAAAATTGTATGAATATTAAAATCACTCATGGTCAACCATGTTAATTTTATATTTATTATATTTATCACAGGGTTTATATAGCTGGGTTTACAATATTTATCTTAGGGTTTATCATAGTATTTTCTCCATATGGAAATCAATCATGGTTAAGCATAGTCAATCATGACCAACCATGGTTAAGCATGGCCAATCATGGTCAACATTGGTCAAACATGGTCGTCAATAACCATGATCACATTGTGACAAAGATTGTCTCAATATGAAAATCAACCATGGTCAACCATGTTTATTTTAGGGTTTATAATATTTGTCTTAGGGTTTACATACCTTGGGTTTATAATATTAATCCCTTAGGTTTAATATTATTCCCTTTGGTTTATAATGCCTTGGTTTTTAGTATTAATCCCTTGGGTTTATAATATTAGTCTTTGGGTTTAATATAAATCTTTGGATTTATAATATAGGTCTACCATGGAACAACATCACATCGTGACAAATATTTTTTCATTATGAAAATCAACCATGGTCGAATGTCACATTGTGGCAAAGATTTTTTCAATATGAAAATCACGAATGGTCCAACGTAGCATTGTGGAAAATATTGTCTCTATATTAAAATCAATCATGGTCAACTATGATCAACCATGGTCCAACGTCACATTGTGACAATAATTGTCTCAATATGAAAATAAAACATGATAAACCACGTTTATTTTAGGGTTTATAATATTTATCTTAGGGTTAACATACCTTGGTTTTAAACTATTAATCCCTTTGGTTTAATATTATTCTCTTGGGTTTATAAACCCTTGTGTTTTTAGTATTAATCCCTTGGGTTTATAATACTAATCTTTCCTTTGGGTTTAATATAAATCTTTGGGTTTATAATCATGGTTGATGATGGTCCAACGTCACATTGTGACAAATATTTTGTTAATACAAAAATCAACCATGCTTCAACATCACATTCTGAGAAAGATTTTCATAATGTAAAAATCAACCATGGTCTCGATATGAAAATCAATGATGTCCAACCATGGTGTGACGTCACATTGTGACAAAGATTGTCCCAATACAAAAATGAGTCATGGTCAACCATGTTTAATATAAATCCTTAGAACTTAATATAAATCCTTTAGGTTCAAAATTACTATTAAAAAAAATATATTAATTAATTAATATTATTATTTTTAAAACCAATAATATTAAATAACAATAATTATTTTAAACTGATCAATTAACTATATTAATTAATAAATTAAATATATTAATTAATCAATTAAGTTTAAAATAATAGATATAAATTATAAGAAAAACAATATTGATATTTTTCAAATAGATAATAGTAACCATATTAATTAATTAACTATATTAGACAATTAACTAACTATGTTAATTAATTAATTACTTATTTTAAAATAGAAAAATTAAATTGATCCATTATATATACTAAAAATAAATTAACAATGACTTATTATTATTATTTATTAAAATTAATTATTATTAATATTACTTTAGTAATAATTCTATTAACTTAATTAACAATTAAAATATGTATTATTAATAATGCGAGTAGTATTAATTAATAATAATTATATTTACTATAGTTTTTTTGGTTAACAATAAAAATAAAATTATTATTAATAATACGAGTGATATTAATTAATAATAATCATATTAACCATATTTATTAAGGTTTATGTTCATTAGTTTTATAAGATTAATTGGTTGGATTTAATATTAATTCCCGGGGTTTGTAATTTTATCAGTTTTTTAGTATTGATCCCTGAAATTTATTATTTCTTTAGGTTTATAATATGAATCCCTTGGGTTTATTAATGTAAGGGTTCATATTTCTAGAATTTAATATTACATTTATACCGTTAAATAATAATATTTTCCTTGAATTCAATATTATATCTATACCATTAAATAATAATATTTACTAATAATATAAAAAGATGATAATGGGACTGCAAAGGCAAAGGGTGCATGCCAAGGGGGCGGAGAAACAGAAAAGCCTCAAGACAAGGGCATCGGGAGCAAGGAGGAAAGTCAAGGTACGGAAGAATATGAAGAGGAAGGAGAGATAGAAGGCTCTCAGTCCTCAGTTCGGAGGTCGACAAGGGGAAGAATGTTCACCAAGGAAAAAAGAGAGAAAGAAACATACAAAGACAAAGTTCAAGGAAGCCAGCCTACTCTAGAAAAATTGTTGAGAAAAAATACAAAGGCGACAATAAATCAGGGACAGGGCCCCAAGGGTGGCCCACACTCTCACAAAAATAAATAATGAAGGCGATCTCCTGGAATTGCAGAGGGTTGGGGAGCAAGAAGAAGGAAGAAGCCATGAAGAATCTAACCATGGCAGAAATCCCAGACATCTTGCTTCTCCAGGAGACAAAATTGGAGGAAAATGAGTTCCTTCAAAGGAGTAAGAAATTTTGGAATAAGGGAGGGGTTTTGGCTGTCTCAACTAGAGGTGCCTCGGCAGGCCTAGGTACTCTCTGGAACTCTTCCAAGTTCAGGTTGATAGAGAAAAAGGAACATGCTCATTGGCTCTTAACAAAACTCCAACACCAAGACTCAATGGAGACTTTTAGTCTCTTCAATGTGTACGTTCCAGCGAATGCCAAGGAAAAAGAAACATGTTGGGAGTCCTTGAGAAATACGGGTGAAGAAGAGGAACTGGAAACCATCCTTATTGCTGGAGACCTCAACATCACCCTAAGTCTTGGAGAAAAGTGTGGTGGTTGCATTGTGAGGGATCCGGCTCGGGAATGGGTGGAGGACATTATTCATGAATGGGACCTGATCGATCTCAAGCTGAGTCATGGTAAGTTCACTTGGTCAAAGAAACGAGCTGGCCCTGCGCATATTGGCACTAGGCTAGATAGGTTTTTTATTCAAATTTCCTACTTGCTCTTGGGTCTAGATGCCAAGATG
The DNA here is from genome assembly GCA_034641835.2 of Pinus albicaulis. NCBI lineage: Eukaryota > Viridiplantae > Streptophyta > Pinopsida > Pinales > Pinaceae > Pinus > Pinus albicaulis. The sequence continues at coordinate 1,389,854,254 of CM076570.1, forward strand.
AGTATTCTGTCTAGCAGTACTTCGGATCACAAACCAATAATGTTGTCCTTATCTTCCCAAACAAATTTGGGCCCTATTCCCTTTCGTTTTTGTCCTCTTTGGATAAATCAAAAGGACTTCTTGGAGAGGGTTTCAGAAATTTGGAAGAAACCTGTCTCAGGTTCCCCTTTTTTTGTTTGGGAGGAGAAGTTGAGAAGGGTAAAATCTGAGTTAAAGAGCTGGGTCAAAAACATCCCCAGCCCAACTGAAGAAAGGAAGAAAGCCCAAGCAGCCCTTGATGCCCATCAAGCCCGCATGGAAGAAGTGGAAATTGAAAGGGAGTCTTGTTGAGGAAGAACTACAGCATAGATTTCATATTGCTTGCAGACAAGAAGAGGAATATTGGAGGCAAAAATCCAGAAGTCTTTGGCTGAAATCTGGAGATAGAAATACAACTTACTTTCACAAGCAGGCCCAAGATAGGAGAGGGTTCAACACTGTCTCTGAAATTAAAGATGGAAATCAATCTTATGGAGACTTCCCAAGCATCAATAAGGTTGCATTTAATCATTTCCAAAGCCTATTCAGTGAGGGCGAGGAGTAGGGGAATAGAAATCAAATTCTATATGAGATCCCTCTCAAAATTTTAGCTAGAATGAATCAGAATCTAGAAGCCAAAGTTACTAGGAAGGAGATAAAAGAGGCCTTGTTTGCCATGAACTCGGATAAAGCTCCTGGCCCAGACGGATTCACGGAAAATTTTTGTCAAGTATGCTGGCAGATTGTTAAAAAAGATTTGCACAGAATGGTCCTAAAATCCCAAGATTGCAAGAAGATTGGAGGTAACACAAACTCAGCCTTCTTAGCTCTCATTCCCAAAGAAAAGGGGGCTAACTCTTTCAATAGGTTTCGACCTATCTCGTTATGTAATATTAGGTATAAAATCATCACAAAGGTGATTGCTAGCAGATTGAAGGTGATCCTTCCTGGCCTCATTTCGGAGAATCAAGGGGGATTAGTTCATGGAAGGCAAGTAGTGGACAATATAATTTTGGTCCAGGAGGCGGTTCACTCAAGCTTGAAGAGAAAAGAAAAAGGTATGATCGTTAATCTCGACTTTGAAAATGCGTTTGATAGTGTTAGGCACTCCTTTCTCTTTCAAGTTCTGGAAAAATTTGGCTTTGGTCCCGGGTTCATTAGGTGGATCAAAGCTTGTATCTCTGAGCCTTGGATTTCTCCGCTAATAAATGGTAGAGCTGCGGACTTTTTTAAAGCTTCGAGAGGGTTGAGGCAAGGTTGCCATCTCTCTCCTTTGTTGTTTGTCCTTCAAGCTTCGGCATTAAGGTTTATTTTGGAAAAAGGAAGGATAGACCAGGACATAATGGGAATCCAAATCGCAAGGGGACCAAAGCAATAAATCATGCCCTCTTTGCTGATGACTCACTTCTTATGGGGCTACCTCTGTTCATTCCGCCAAACAACTTAAATTGGTTATGGATGATTTCTGTGATGCCTCTGGCTGCAACTTGAATACAAGGAAATGTCACATTTATGGGTGGAATGTGACCCAAAGTGAGATGAATGCAATTTCCAGGTGCTGGGGATTTGCAGGGACCATTAGTTGGAATTATTTCAAGTATCTTGGTATGCCTATTTTTCAGAAAAACCCTTTGGGCAAGGATTGGACTCCCCTTATTGACAAGTTCAAAGCCAAAATGGAAGCTTGGGGTTTCTCCTAGCTTAACCTGGCAGGGAAAACTATGCTTATAAAATCTGTGTTGACCAGCCTTCCTATTTTCCAAGCCTCGATTATGCTTGCCCCTATTGGAGTCTTTAAAAAAATGGAGAGTTGCATTAGAAATTTCCTTTGGAAAGGTGGCAAGCAAAACAAAAGCAGAATCCCGCTTGTCAATTGGGACAAAGCCATCAAACCTTTCTTGGAAGGAGGCCTGAACTTCAAAGACTTAAGAAAGCAAAACTTAGCTTTAGGGGATAAAATTCTCTGGAGACAATTTTCCTCTAAGGCTGGATGGGCTCAACAGGTCTTCTGGAAGAAATAATTTACAGGCAAGAGGAAGAGAAGCCTGGACATGCCTTTTATGGTAAAAAATGGGTCTCAGATTTACAAGCTTTGCATGCAAGCTCGCCCTCTCATTCTGGATAATTTATATTGGATTCCTGGGAATGGGAAGTCCATAAACATCTGGGAAGATAGAATAATGAATACCGCGCCCCTGGAGGATGTCAATGAGTTAAAGGAGCTGCGAATTTGGATGACCTGCGCAGGCCTGAGCACTCTGTGGAATATATCCCAATGGAAGAAGAAGGATTGGATGGGATGGCAAAAGCCGAATCTGCCCAGAGAGCTCGAGGGTGCTTGGCCTCTGTTTATTCATAATCTTAAAGGGAAGGCTCTGATCAGCATAGCGAAGCATGACCAGCGTGGATGAGGGGTGAAGTCTGGAGCTTACACGGTGGCAAGCGGTTATAAACAGCTCTGCGCAATTCCTCACGTCCCTCCCTGTTTAAGCTCTCCATTGTAACACCACTTCATTTTTTAAAGACATTTTGACTATCATGTCATTCATAAACACATTTATTGTGAAAAATCTAGCAACATGTCGGCTAGGTAAAATCAAATTGAAGACAACGAAATGCCTAATTAGTCCCTCTTAAAATATTTTTTATGAGTTATTGCATATAAGTAATACCTTAAAGTCGTAATTTCATCGTTGGGCCCTCACGCAAAGAAAATAGGTTCCCTCGATCACAATATATGATTCCTTTGTTGGAGGGACCCCACTATTTATGCGAAACAGGTGGCATCCACATAAATAAGAAAATGTGGAAGTAATACCTTGAAGGGGTAATTTCATCGTTGGGCCCTCACGCAAATAAAATCTGTTACCTCGATCACAAGATATAATCCTTTGTTGGAGGGGCCTATTATTTATGTGGAATAGGTGGCATCGACATACATAAGAAAATGTGGAAGTAATACCTTCAAGAGGTGATTTCATCGTTGGGCCCTCACGCAAAGAAAATATGTGACCTTTGTTGGAGCGACCCCATTATTTATGCAAAACAGGTGGCATCCACAGACATATGTTATGAACATCTCTTTTAAACAGATGGCATCATCAGACATCAGAAAATGTGATGGCTCTTTAAAGTGTGGAAAAAAATTAGAGCAAGTGGGTGTCATAATTTCTTTTGTTTGGTAGATGTACCGCATATTACGCATCCCCCCACCTCGTGTCCACTTAAAATAATTACGGAGGGGAGGTTTTATTTTAACCCGTGCGTTGGACTCTTGTTGGAAAAAAAACGAAATGGTTAAAAAAACATCAATTTTTTTTTCAATTTTTTTAAACCTTTTGAAAGACAATTGTAATGCTTTGTAAAGTTGCTTAAACCTCGTTTTTTAATAAATTTTAAAGTTGTTTAAATTGTGTTTCTTACATGTTAGTGTGATATCTTTGATGGAGGTGTTATCTCGGTCATCGATTTTGGTAAGGGAGTTAAAATGATTCAGGTACGAATCATATAACACGATGGTTTATTAACTAAGTTATTACATTACACACGTGCTTATGCTTTGTTGAAGAAAAAATAATGCACAACCATAAAGAACATGTCAACTATTGAAAAAACTAATGTGATCTATCGTGCTCCAGGAGCATTAGTCATATGTAGTTCTTAATAAGGTCAAGCTAGTCTAACTTGTCGTGCTCTCGGAGCGTCAGTACAAGTTATTTATACAAGGTCAAGTTGGTTAATTGTCTGCTGAAGACATTCTATACCCAAAATGATATCCTAGATAACTTATGAAAGTTTCATAGGGTCGTGGATTCAACAGGTGGCATTTCCATAGGATGCTTCAGTATTAAGACTGACCTGTTACACTCAGGGAGGTTGAGAAGCGTCAATTCTGCAAAGCACGTCAACATGGTCTGAAATGGTTGTCTTAAATGGATCAAGTGGGAAGCTCGAAAGTGTGGTGAAGAAAAAAGTGGAAATTGTGATATTTCAGAGTGGATATGAGTGCTAGTGATGACCATATTAGACAAATATGACAAATATTTATTTATTTGTTGTAATGTGTGTTTTCTATATTCTCTACATGTAAACATTAATGGAGGGTGTTGGAAGTAATGCTTCCATGTCATGTGTGTCATGTGTATTACAGGTTTTCAGTGAGTATTTTGAGCTGTTATTCTAGATGTGGTTGTTTCCCATGTGTATGAGTTGTTTTTGTGTCATGACACAATTATAGATACACTTTCTTATGATCTAGATCTATGGAAGTCAGTGATTTACATCATATATATGTATTCATGATGATCAATAGAAAAACATTTTGATTTGTTTTGTGCACAATCTCTTTCTCATCTCTCTCATATTTCTAACAGTTTCGGGGAGTTTAAATTATTTCCTCATTACTATTGTGCACTATCTTCCTTCCCAACGCTCAAGATTTCCCTCTATATTTGAGTGAGTCTACTCTTCTTCTTTTTTCATTACACTTGGGACGTTGTTTCTTTCTTTGTTTTTGTACGCAAGCATTTTGATTGTAGGTATTTTATGGCTCTTCGACGAAGATTACATGCTCAACAGGGTGGTGCACTAGGTGCATCCTCCTCAAGGAACATATGCCTTTTGGGGTGGGAATCTGTAGCCAATTTTTTTTATGCTACCCCTCTCGAGGCCAGAAAAAAATTCTCAATTTGGCAGCAGAGGAATTTAGAGACCATAAATACTTCTCTAATTGAGAGATATGTGGAAGCACTGTTAAATGGGTACCAGATCTAGGAAAATTTCTGAGAAGAAGAATTAGTTTTCTGTTAGACTTACACTCTCATAAAACAATCAATAGGTCCAAAATAATAAATTATTAAACTTGGAACAATTCCTACTTGTCTTTCCTAGAATGAAATTGTTCCTCAAACTTGGTAGTTTGTTTAGGTCTAGTTGGTTGAGGGATTCTCTCTAGCTAGTTAGGCTCCTAGATTGTTGTGTGGTTGAGATATTCACTTAACCAGAGTGATTGTGTGTCCAAGATAACTAGCTCCTAAATTGTTGTGTGGTTGAGATATTCACTTAACTAAAGTGATTGTGTGTCCAAGATAGACAAAATGTCTTGAGAGATAATCTTGATGCATTTATATTGTATCATTCTCATTATTTGAATACATAATATACATTAAGGCTTAATTCCTTTTCATCCATGTCTCTGTCTCTCTGATATTATTATTTATCTTTATTAATTCTCTTTATTTGGTATCAGAGCAAGGTACACCAACGAGTTGTTGTAATTTCTTGTGCAAATGAATTAGAGTTATGTGTGAACAATGGATGGTCGACACACACGCACTCGCTTTTCTGGTCTTCAAGAGTGAAGATGTTATCCAATTGTGTGGGGAAAGTGAAACACTAAAAATTGATTTGAAGAACAGTGGGAGCCATCCCCACATTTGTCAACGAAAGTTGTAATTGAAGGGAAATTGTATTGTGGACCAAAGGTCTGTGAGAGACCAATCATAATGCTAACTAAGAGAGATATTGTTAAGTGTCTATGGAGCGAGTGTCATGTTGAGTATTGAAGACTGAGTTAATTGGATGTGACGACCCTGTCCACCACAACCTATTCTTGTATGAACATATTTTTTGAAACATTTCCAAGCATGGATATAAGAAAACTCTACTCACATGATTTAGTGTGACCATCTTTATGGGATGATGAATCCTTGCGCTCTACTCAAAGGTCATATTTATGTTGTTCAATTAATTTATTCGAGCTGAAAACATTGGTATATAGAGAGTTGGGTGTGGTGTTCTCTTGAATGTTTGGCAACACCTTTGACGATTGGAAGGGTTTTCATTCGATCATTTGACTCAAGTTTTGTCTGGTATAGGCCTTGCAATTAATGACCAGTGGTTTCCCAACAATTTGCGAAGTCTTATTATAAGTTATTACTCATCAAGTGAAATGGTACCATGTTTGAGGTTTGACCGAAGATAATTCATCCAACGAAGTCTGCAACTCTTTCCACAAAGCTTTGGACGTGTTTTTTGGCCAGAGCAGACCAGTGTCCTTCACCCTGAGCTTATTTAAATTGGATCAAGAAAAGATCTTTGTCCTATTTTAAATTTGAAATCAATTTCATCTTACGCCAATTCAAGTTTCCTGCATGTTGATGACTCTAATGTTGATAAGCGAGTTTGTTATCATGAGGAAAATGTCCATCCATATTCTTGTACGTTTGATACTGTAAATGCCTATCAATATTTTATTGACCAGATGTATGCAATTTGGCTTGTCATTAAAGGCAAACTAAAATCAAGGTGGAGGTCCTGCATATTTGTGATTGGAGTATATCGTTTAAAGCCATGAACCATGCAAGAACTAAGCATTAAGGCATGCATGGAGTCAGCCAACTCGTGGAAAATTTGTGTGGCATGTCCATCTCTTCACTTTGATCATTTCACCCTCGTCAATAGAAGGCATCACGATGGTCATCATTGTAGGATCATCACTCTCTGCAGGTGTCCCAATATGTCAATAACATCAAGGTCTGGTGGAGTGAAATTCCAATTCCATGAGACTGCAAAAGGGAGGTTGAAGGCCCAGTTTTAATGGGCACCTTTTTTGGTTGCATTTTCATTACTCGGATCTTATCTCTTTACTTACAGGTATTATTCATAATAAGTCCCAGTTTTTTCTACTTAAATGAGTATAGGCAACTACATCAAGCGAGCCAGCCCTCTATATCAAGTGAGCGTGATCACAAAATCAAGCGAGCCAGCCCTCTATATCAAGCGAGCCTGATCACAGAATCAAGCGAGCCTGAAAACAACTCAAAAATAAAATGATATCATGGGAGCTAGCAAAGATACACAACGAGACTAAAATACTGTTACGTTTTTTTTCTGAAGGTGGAGAAGTCGGAAAAGAAGGGACAAGCAAGCCAGAGCTGATGGAATACAACAACATTTTGGTTTATCCCACTCTACTATAGCAAGCTAGCCTGAGATATAATTTTACTATTTTACAACATGAGAAATATCAATTAAGATTAACCTCCTATGCTATAGCAAGTGAACCTGAGATATATCGTATTCTGTCAGCATTACGAGAACTAACAATTAAGCAAGGATAAAATATGTTAAAACAAGATGTAAATGATCTATAGGAGGTATACTTTGATACACGGTTGAAATTTATATCTATGTATCAAGATGAAGAATATAATGGTCATAGGAAATGCAATATTAGAAATGAAAATGTGGCTATCGATAAGGGGAGTCCTTATTGGAACATAGAGATTCATATGAACAAATGTATGACAAACTAGATGATGAAATTGTATAGGTTATACTTTATATAATACAATGGTTTTTTCTTTCTGAAGAAAAAAGAAAAAAAAAAGAAAAAAAGAAAGAAAAAAAGATCATCACTGATAAAAACACAAATTGGATTGATTCTCCTCATGTAACTACCATAGTTCCAACAGCTCGTTTTCCTGATCGGAAATTTTTTATTTATTTTATTTTATTTTATTTTATTTTTTATTTATTTATTTATTTTTATTTTTATTTATTTATTTATTTATTTTATTTTTATTTATTTTTTATTTATTTATTTTTTCATTTTTTTTTTTTCTGGAAATAAAACTCGCGTACTGTGCTTCATGGGATTCGGCCAAAACCGGGAGAAGTTGCAGTCGTAAAAAGAGAGTGGGAAGCTGAAACATGTGATTGATCCCAAAATCTCGTACTCATTCTCTGACGTGAAAAAGGATTTCAAACATTTAGAAACCAAATGAGCAAGAGGAAATAGTGTCATGTCGCCCATCGAATAAGATGAGTTGTTTGATCTGAGCTTATCAAACAACAAATTGTGTCTAAGTGTGTAGATATTTCTAAGAGATATGATCTCTTGGGGAGCAAGATCCTTTCTTATACTAGTTTGACATGGAGCGCATGTTTCCAGATCAAGGATGAACTGATTCGGTTTAGTAAGAACCAACATATGTTCTAAGTTAAGGGATAAGCTCAAGAGAGGTGTGAAGAAGTTAGTTTGTGAGTGACATGGACAGGTAAGCACATAGTTGTTGTTCTGTGTTTGAATTTACATATATTCGAATAAAACACCCTCAAATTCCTTATGGGTGAGGAGCAAGCATAAAATAATAGTGGACCAGTGTAGGACCCAGTCGTGCAGGTCCAGATTCGAGCATTTGGCTCTTTGTTAAACTAAACACTTGAAAACTCCTCTTATCAGCACATAAGTTAAGGGATGCATTGTGGAAAGCAGCATTCATTTCTAATCAAATTTTGAGAATGGAGAGGGTTTCTTGCCTTGACCATTGTCTCCTCCCAAATTTTCCAAAAGCGTAATCATCTCCAAGGTCTGTCGTGTTATTGTTGTTGTTGTTCTCATCAGGGACATGTATCTCATGTTTAAAAAGACAACGGTTCCAGTGCACTCAATGTGATTAGTCCCTGAACTTCATGTTTAGGCCACCACTTGTTGTTTGGATACAAGTTGTTTGTATCGTTATTATATTTATTTATCTCCACTGTGGGTTGTTGGGAGCTGTCATTTCTCTTTGAATTCCTTCTTTTCCACACAATTCCTTGAATTCATTTGAAATATAATCACCTCCATTGTCGTTCCTAAGATCCTTCACCTTCTTGTTAGTATCTTTCTCAACTAACGCCTAGAATTCTACAAAATTTGAGAATATATCATCCTTCTTCTGCATGAAGAAGATAAAACACTCTTTTGAGAAATCATTAATAAAAATAAAAAATTACTTATGTCTGGAAGTGGAGGCTGTCGAGAAGGTCCAAAAACATCAAAGTGGATTCTATCCAAGATTGCATTTGTTTTGTTGTCTTGATCATGGAATGTGGATTTTACATACTTCCCCAAGGTACAACCCTTGTAAACATCCTGTAGCTCAAGTGCTCTTTTAGGGAGGCCACCAGTCATTTTTTGCATAATATTTAAGACTCCATGATGAAAATTGCCCAATATCTTGTGCCAAAGTTCATCGATATCGTGACTCTGCACTTTATTTTCCTTACTGCTAAATGCAACACAATATTCCACATCAATTTTATATAGGTTCTTCACACGAACCTCGATCTTCTTCACATTCCTAGTGGCTATGTGCCTCCAAAAGTATTTACATTTACTAAAAATTACAGCATAACTATAGACGTCCAAAAATATTTTAGAGATGAGGTTCTTCTTCAGATCTGGAACAAACATGACATCTTTAAGGCGAAGAGGGATCCTGACTCCCTCTTAAAGGTTACTGTACCAATCCTGGTAGCATTATAGCTTCCGTCATCCCCAAGATGAATATGCATATGGATATCTTTCTCCTCAAGGTCACTGAAAAACTCTCTACACCCTGTCATGTGGAATGAGGCAGTTAGGTCTAAGTACCACACACTCCCCATCACTGTGGGAGAAATTACCAAATTAGGAATGCTTATGGTTTGATTTGGTAGAAGAAGGGATCAGATGAAATTCAAGAGATGAAACCTCATCCAAGGGATAGAATGAAGAAAAAATTGCATTGGTTGGAAAGGGAAAAAAGGAAAAAGGGAAGAAATCTCAAACCAAACTAGAATCCAGCCAATGGGGGAAAGAAGAGGGACTTGTCGAAAATAAAATGATTTAATTTTCATGAATTCAGGCACTATGCTAAAAGTGTCCACATAGAAAGTCTAGCAAGAATAACTGAGGAGGAGCAACAGGTGAAGCATTGTAGTCACAGTTTGAGCTAGAATTCACCCTTATCACATGCATGGATAGCATTGCACCATTCACTGAGTCTTGGTAGCCATGCTAGCTTTTGGGGAGGCCTAGAAGAGCTAGGGTCACCATGTCATCTTCTGCAACATTCACACCAACCCCTCCAAGCTCATTTCGAACTTGCGTAAATATGGTGAGATACTACGGAATAGTATCATTCTTTTGCATTTTAAAGTTTTAAAGTTTTTCTTTGAGGGCCTATTTTCTTTGGTCACTGATATTCTCTAATAGCTCTGCCAATGCCTTCCACATTGAAAAAGGATTTTATTTCCCATGGAGATTTGAGACAATGTGGTCTCACACTCCCTCCAAGATTATTCTCCTCACCTTGGCTACATGTTTCTTCCATTGGGATAGGTTTTGGGCATCAACCAATCCTAGTTTCAGAATGCCCATCTTGACATATTCCAAAAATCCATTGTCATCAAGCACTGCCTCCATGTGATCCTTCAAGGAAATGAAATTTGAGTTACCTTCCAGGGCATACTCTAATTTCAGTTCATTGAAGGTCATTCTCCCAACTTTGAAGAGATCCCGCTACATTGAAGCTGCAAATTAGATCCTCCTGAGGAACAACTTCGAAATTCTTGTTCTAATGTGAGTCCCACTCTGATACCATGTAGAAATATGGTGATAGAATTACAACTGATCAATAAATTAATCTAAATAAAGAGACACAATTCTACTCTACCGCTCTACGGAAATTAATTCAAAATTTATAACAACATTCACAAACATGAAACAATTACATACACAAGTGCACAAATTTATCTAGGGGAAACCAACTGGTAAAAACCCATTAATCATGCTTGCATTAATTAGATGAATAGATAATGTATTACAATTGCTTTCCTGCTCTAAGCACAGCTTGCAAGTGAATGACCTTTCTCTCTGCTAAATGAGAAGCTATGATCCAGACTTAGTCAAATTTTGCCTTTTCTTGAGCCCTTATTTCCTTGAGAAAATCATGAGGAATTGATGCAGGGATACCCTGCCAAAACCACATATTCCACTCTCAATGCATAAAAATGTATGCAACCAATTTTGTCCTCAATTCCAAAATCTGGGCAATCTTAAATAATAATGTGAAAGCTTCTATTCTCAAATCCCAGATTTGAGATATTGAAGTAATCTTCTTATGATTATAAAACCCATAAAAAAACCCAGATCTCAATTCTTCTTTGCGGAAGCTTTGCTTCTACAACATCTCATGATCCTTCGAATTTAATATTCAAATTATATTAAACCCAATTTAACTCCTCTTTGCCCTCACTTCATGGGATCTCCAACCAACAATTGAAATTATAATAAAAACCCATTATATAACTTGAAATCACTATTTCAAATTTCTTTTAAAACCCAAATATCAACCGTATTACCTATGGCCCATAACTTCATATTCGACCTTGATGTTAAAAATCCTCAACATATAAGAGCCATGCAAATATTTCATTTATTTAAGTCTCGACCGTGGTTTTAACTAAGTGCTTCTAAGACTATATCTTAATCTCAGAGTACTTCACTACCTATTCGAGACCAAATTGGGTCGAAGCATCAAATGTTTTTGAACCAACATTTCAATCCCTTTAAAATCGATATCCAATCTTTTATGTTATCAATGACCAGTAGAGTGATGATTTAACTCAACATTAATCTTTCCCCCAGGCCCACCTATATTGGATTTCATATATTGAAATATCGCTTATCAATTAATAACGTTGTCCATACCTTGAGTTATCTTTTGTGCAACTTTCAAAGCGAGCGCCCTTGGATCTTTCGCCTTCACCATTAAATGGAAATCACAAAAGTTTTAACCTCATGACTTAACTCTCCAAAATTTTGCAAAACTCGTGGTTTTTAACTTACCACCTTGCTACGCGTCACATGCCGAATGATATCGCATTTTTTTTCGATTCCGCTTACCACTTTGAAACTTTGCGAGGCCACTGGTTTTGTTCTCCCAAAATCGCCTTCACGGTTCCACGCACAGTTCTGAATTCAATTCAACTTCCGGTTCTGTTCTAATTCTTCGATTCCACTTCTCCAACGCTGTTCTTCCCCAATTCACACAGAGATATAAGCAACCTTTGTGTATTCCTTTACATTGACTTCTAAATCCGATCCAGTCTTACGCCTTATGAAGTTCCTTCGTGCCTTCAGTTCAATGCGAGCGGTTTTAGAAAAATCCTCTCTGTTTGCCTATTGCGTTAATCTCATCACTACATCCCTGCAATTTAGTAACATGTCCACAACATCCTTTAATTCGACAATCCAGTCAGATTCTACTCAGAACAATTGCGCCTATGAGATTCCATCCAATTCATGGTCCCATTTCTACTTACGCACTTAATCAATACACTTATGGTGACTCAAATCGACGCTTGGCCTTAGCATTAAAATTCGAAGTCTGGACTTCGCTCTCCCACAAGTAATTACATATATAACAGGACTTTAACACGTCATCTTATGGAAAGTAATATCCATACTTCAAGACTTTGATTTAATCAATACCAAAGAATTAACCTCTGGTTTAACCTTCACAAAAACGATGTTCCTTTACTTTTAATTTGGCTCTTAATATAACACTTCACACAGCTCAAAGGCTGACCCATTAAACATTTAAAACTCAACAATCCCATAATCATATATCTCAAAAATAAACATGAATTCAGAATCAAATCCTCTATATTAACACATACATCAATTACATTGAACTTCTTTCATCCTCGGCCTGATTTTCAAATCATTGGTCGTTCAGTCAAATTGCCCGTAGGCTACAAACTCTAATTCCTGTCTGCTACTTACTACCCTCCTTAATGCCTTGAGGCTTACATTTATGAAAATGATAATGAATCGACTCAGCTCCCCTAACAGCTCAACAAAACTCTTAAAATTCCAGATTTCCCAAATCTAGACTAAATCCCTAGATTTGTGGAAACTGATTCCAACTCATTCCTACTCTGTAGTCTTTTCGAATCTCTCATCTCTTCATATGCCCAACTAATCATTCAAGAGCAGTTACAATTCTCTCTACATTTAATTAAAATTTATTAAAACGTACTGATTTCATTACATAAAATATAACATCCTTGAAGAATTAAAACTCCTAAGCCTATTAAACTACATGGAATTTGTTTTAGCCTAATGCCCCTGCATCAGACTCCCAAGGTTAAAATTAATCATGATCTCCCGATCATGTGCTCTTAAAACTTTTCCTCCTGGGTCCCATAATTTGCTTTGTTGTTGTCCATCAGTTGCATCACTCTTCAACTGCACACTTCCAGGTTTCCATACTTTGTTCTGCAACTTGCCTCCAGCTATGATTTCATATTCTGTCCTTGTCTTTCTTTTGCTAAAATTATTCTGCTTTCTTGCTGCTGATTGCTGCTTCTGAGACACCTTCATCATCAATCTTCTGATGTTTTCAATTTCTATGTCCAGCCTTTCTTTTGTCTGGAAATTTCTTTGCCCACTACTACTGCTTCTAATTTCTGTTGCTACCAATACTGTTGTTGTTATTGTCTTCAAGAATTCTGCTGCTGCCCTTGTGGCTATCTCCCCAATTGTTGATGTAATTGTTTTTACTTCTGCAGGTGTCACCCCACATGTTACTGCCTCTGTGGCTGCCTCCCAAACTTCCTGAATATATCTTAAGATATCTCCCTCTGCAGCATTATTTTTTTCATCACCTGCAAATTTACTTTTAAAAAGTAAATTGTCTTTCAATTCTCTAACTACAGTAACATAATAATTCATTTCTCCTAGTATACTAGTAAGCATGATTAAATTATGCAAACTAGCATCTGCTCCTATTCTCTTCATAGCTTCAAGCATTTTCACTCTAGTGTCTGTAATTTCATTCTCTTCCCCAAATGATTTCAGCAAACAATTTAGCCATCTATTCTCAAGCATTTCATCAATATGCTGCAAACTTGTTTCAACATATTCCTTGAAAATCTTTAGTAATTTTCCTTCACCCTCTTGATTGATTTTGGCAATCAAATCAAGTTCTTCAAGTACTGTGTCTTCATCCTTTATCAGAATAAATTCTAATTCTCCATCACTGTAGAAGTTCCAAAAGTCTATCCTCCAGTCTTCTCTTGGCTATTCAGACAAGCCAACTCTTCCTTGTTATCAACGGTAATAACAAGTTCCTTCACATGAGTCATGACTGCCTCACCTTCCTTCTTCTGCAACAGTTCATCTGTATCCAATACAACTCCAAAAGATGGATTGTCTTCTGCAATACCTGTCAACATAGCCAAACTGTCAGTTTCAAAATCATAAGACCCAATGGTATCACTTGATGATTCAGTCACCAATTCTTTCCTAAGAAATCCTAAGTCTCTTCCAAGACTCAGAAAGTCTTCACTGTCTTCATTCCCTTGCATCTTCACATTCTACAATCCCCAATTTTGAAATTGAGGTTCTCCTTCTTGCATTGAATCCTATTTGTTCAGCATAATCTCCAGCAATCCAATTTCTTCATTCCATGGATTAAAGTCTTCCACAGAATTTTCCTCCTCCTTTCTTTGACTGTCCAGCAGTGTCAAATTTTCTCCATCATCAACAAAATCTGCATTCATAAAACAATTGTTAAAACAAAAATCATAAGGCCTCAGTGCCTTTCTTTCCTCTGCCAACATTTCAGTATGCTGTCCTGAAATTCCTTCCTTCTCTATCAGCAAATCAGTATGCTGATTCACTTTTCCCAAAGAATTCTCTGAAGAATTCCCAAGACTGTCAACTAGTCTTCTTTTCACACCATCTGCTCCCCTGATGTTTTCCTGTTCACTGTGATGAACCCTACCTTCTGCAATCTCTCTATCATACTCTGAATTCTCCAACAAATATTCCAGCAATGAAATTTCTTTGTGGCATTGTTGAAGTATTTCATCCTCTCTTACAGTCCCTGCATTCATACACAAACTTTCAGTTTGTAAACCACAAGCTTCAATAGCCTCAACTGGGGTTTCACATATCAGTTCTTCAAACTGGTCCTCTCCCTCTTCATTCGCAAGAATTTCTTCCTGTGCTATAACAACTTCAATCATAAATGTATCACTGCTTCCTTCAGTCAAGAGACATTCTCCAACATTGCATTTTACTTCAAAGTATTCATCTTTTGAGAGATACTTCTTCATACTTGTGACAGCTTCACAAGATTTCCCATCCTCCTCTGCAAAACCCGTAATCACATCACAATTATCAGTTACAAGAATACAAGGTTCTACATCCTCTAGCTGATCTGGACTTGTCTAATAACTCAGGAATCATCAATAATTCCCTCTTCAGTAAGAAAAACTTCTTGCTGTCTTAAACCTTCACCATGATTCACAAGATCTTTTACAGATCTCCATTCTTCATCTGTACTCTGTTCTGCTTCACAAACAAAAACTTCTCTTGTCAACTCAGCTGCTCTGAGTTCTGCACATCTCAACTATACATCCATCCTCTGTTCAAGTTTTCTCATATTTTTTGCAAACTGCATGTTCATTTGCTGGTTTATCCTCTGTTGTAGCCTCTACCACTTTTCTTTCTTCTTCATGAGCCAACCAACTCTACGGCTTTCCTCTATCATCATTTCTAGTTTATTAAATTGTTCTCTGATCTCAGCTACCTCTTTCCAATATTCTGCATCAGTCAATTTCTTCCTCATGCCATTTGTCCTAGCATCTTCTTCCTCTTTTCTATTTTGGCCTCTCTCAGAACCTCTGCTATCTCTTCTATGAATTTTGGAAGTCATCTTCTCCTTCATGAGTTCCTCACTCATAGTTGCACCAAGCCTTTGCAACAACAAGCTCTCCTGCTGCCACTTACCTCACCAATCCTTTCCTCCGGATCTGGTCTTTTGGCAAGTACTGGTCCCCTATCTGCTGGAACCTTCTGAGCACTCTCTTCTGCTCCTTCTAGGCTTCACTCTGCAACTTTTTGAACTCATTCAACCTCTGTTGAATTTCCTCAAGGTTATGCCACACTTTCTTCTTCACTTTAGAATCCTCTTCTAGACTCTTTCATCACTGCTCTCAAAGCTGTGATCTGATTTTGCTGAGATTTCTTCAATTGCCTGCAATTTGAATTCTGAAAACAATTCTTCAAACTAGAGTTAAACAATGCTCATCAACTCACCTTCAAGATTCTGTATAATCTTGCTTCTTCTTTCACTTGCACTGCATATCTGTATGTTGCAATATTGATTAGTTCCAAAATCTGATAGCTCTTATCACACATGCAATTAATTCAAAAAATTGAACCTTCAAGAAGAGCTATTCTAGCTCTGATACCACATGATGCAGGGATACCCTGCCAAAACCACATATTCCACTCTCAATGCATAAAAATGCATGCAACCAATTTTGTCCTCAATTCCAAAATCTGGGCAATCTTAAATAATAATGTGAAAGCTTCTATATCTCAAATCCCAGATTTGAGATATTGAAGTAATCTTCTTATGTTTATAAAACCCATACAAAAACCCAGATCTCAATTCTTCTATGCAGAAGCTTTGCTTCTACAACATCTCATGATCCTTCGAATTTAATATTCAAATTCTATTAAACCCAATTTAACTCCTCTTCGCCCTCACTTCATGGGATCTCCAACCAATAATTGAACTTATAATAAAAACCCCTTATATAACTTGAAATCACTATTTCAAATTTCTTTTAAAACCCAAATATCAACCGTATTACCTATGGCCCATAACTTCATATTCGACCTTGATGTTAAAAATCCTCAACATATAAGAGCCATGCAAATATTTCATTTATTTAAGTCTCGACCGTGGTTTTAACTAAGTGCTTCTAAGACTATATCTTCATCTCAGAGTACTTCACTACCTATTCGAGACCAAATTGGGTCGAAGCATCAAATTTTTCTGAACCAACATTTCAATCCCTTTAAAATCGATATCCAAGCTTTTATGTTATCAATAACCATTAGAGTGATTATTTAAATCAACGTTAATATTTCCCCCGGGCCCACCTATATTGGATTTCATATATTGAAATATCGCTTATCAATTATTAACGCTGTCCATACCTTGAGTTATCTTTCTTGCAACTTTCGAAGCGAGCGCCCTTGGATCTTCTGCCTTCACCATCGAACGGAAATGGCAAAAGTTTTAACCTCGTGACTTAACTCTCCAAAATTTTGCGAAACTCGTGGTTTTTAACTTACCACCTTGCCACACGTCACATGCCGAATGCTATCATATTTTTTTTTTCGATTCCGCTTACCACTTTGAAACTTTGCGAGACCACTAGTTTTGTTCTCCCAAAACCGCCTTCACGGTTCCACACACAGTTTCGACTTCAATTCAACTTCTGGTTCTATTCTAATTCTTCGATTCCACTTCTCCAACACTATTCTTCCCCAATTCGCACAGAGATATAAGCAACCTCTACGTCTTCCTTGTCGTTGACTTCTAAATCCAATCCAGTCTTACACCTTAGGAAGTTCCTTCATGCCTTCAGTTCAATGCAAGCGGTTTTAGAAAAACCCTCTCTGTTTGCCTATTGCGTTAATATCATCACTACATCCCTGCAATTTATTAACGCATCCACAACATCCTTTAATTCGACAATCCATTCAGATTCTACTCAGAACAATTGCGCCTATGAGATTCCATCCAATTCATGGTCCCACTTCTACTTACGCACTCAATCAATACACTTATGGTGACTCAAATTGACGCTTGGCCTTAGTATTAAAATTCGAAGTTTGGACTTCTCTCTCCCACAAGTAATTACATATATAACAGGACTTTAACACATCATCTTATGGAAAGTAATATCCATACTTCAAGACTTTGATTTAATCAATACCAAAGCATTAACCTCTGGTTTAACCTTCACAAAAACGTTGTTCCTTTACTTTTAATTCGGTTCTTAATATAACACTTCACACAGCTCAAAGACCGGCCTATTCAACATTTAAAACTCAAAAATCCCATAATCATATAGCTAAAAAATAAACATGAATTCAGAATCAAATCCTCTGTATTAACACATACAGCAGTTACATTGAACTTCTTTCATCCTCGGCCTGATTTTCAAATCATTGACCCTTCAGTCAAATTGCCCGTAGCCTACAAACTCTAATTCCTGTCTGCTACTTACTACCCTCCTTAATGCCTTGAGGCTTACATTTATGAAAATGATAATGAATCGACTCAGCTCCCCTAATAACTCAACAAAACTCTTAAAATTCTAGATTTCCCAAATCTAGACTAAATCCCTAGATTTGTGGAAACTGATTCCAACTCATTCCTACTCTGCAGTCTTTTCGAATCTTTCATCTCTTCATATGCCCAACTAATCATTCGAGAGCAGTTACAATTCTCTTTGCATTTAATTAAAATTGATTAAAACCTACTGATTTCATTACATAAAATATAACCCCCTTGAAGACTTAAAACTCCTAAGCCTATAAAACTACATGGAATTTGTTTTAGCCTAATGCCCCTGCATCAAGAATTAAACCCTTTTTTTAGGAATTTTCCTCCAATTTATTGCACAATTCTCAAGAATTGATCTCCGATTACATGCAACACTTGTACACTCAAGTCTATTTTACAACTGATGTTACATTGCCTTGGAATATCCATCACAGTTGAGGAACTCAAATTCCTTGCATGCACTAGCTATTTTTTGTTGATTGATCAATTAACTATATGATCATTGAGTTATACTATTTTCTCATGACACAACTAACCTCAAACTAGTTTTAGCAACAATTTGAACTATTTTAACTGAATACAACTAGAAATAACTGAACTAGATTGCTACAAATTAGCAATTACACATGCATAACTGAACTCCAAGCGCTCTAACTCGAATTTACTAAGCTAAATAAGTGAAAAGAGCCATGTCATCTCAATTAACTTCCTATAAGTTGTTTGTTGATATGGAGATGTGGTTCTGGAAGAATTTGAAAGAAATCTAGATTTAGTATACATCGAAAAAGCGGGAAGGAGAAACAAGGAATATATCTCGTTAGGGTGTGAAACCCTACCTCTGCTCAAAGGAAGGTCACCAATCTAGGTGTACGCAGATTATATGAGAAGTTTTAGAGATACGTTATGATATATGTTCAGAAAATTCATAGTGGTATGCACATATAATTCTCTCTCCAATTAATTGAAACATGAATTTCCATTTACCGTTTTGGATTGATTTGAAGAGGTCCTGCATGCTTGTTCCTTTCTGACATTGCAAGTTTGAGAATTGTGCAGGAAATTCAAGTTGGAATGGAGCTTTGTGGGGAACTAGGGTATCACTCATATCCTGAAAGCAACGACACCTAGTGCTTCCTTGGAATTGACGAGTTTCAATGCTACGACAAGGTATTTTATCTGCTTCGGTTTTCTTAAACAATGGGGTTTCCAAACCTGAGATAGAAATAATAGAATCTATTTTTTTTGTATATGACCTCCTTAAATTGTAGCAACCTAATTGTTTGAAATTTATTTGATTCAGTATATGAAGGCATCCTTGATATAATATTTTATTTTCCTTTCACCCTATAACACTTTATCACCCCACTATTTACTAATAGTTAAAAAAATTTGCAGTAATATTTTTCATAATAATGTCATTATTATTCAAATTGATCTCCTCCTTTATCTTTTAATGGTCTAGCCAAGGTTGGGCATCCTTATGCCATCCCACTTGAGTTGAAGATTTTTTTTGTTAGAGTTACAAACAATTTTAGGAAACCTCTTGTGTTCAGAGTTATTTAACCTCTTCTTGTACATAATATATTGTTTCCATGCTTTCAATGGGGAAAGGCATGCTTTGATGAAGAGGATATGACATTAGGATGTATTTTATTAATTCTCAACATAAATAAAATAAGTAACTATGAAATAATTAAAATTGTTGTAATAAAAAACAAAAAAATTGGTATTATGTCATTTTAATAGTTGTATAGATCTAACATTCTAAAATGGTGCCATCTCCTAGACTTACTATAATAACTCAATATAGACAAAATAGTTTCCATAACATGAAAATATAACTAAAATTTAGGTTAATAATAATATCAACTATTGATTATTATTAATTTCATTATATAATTTTATCTCTAAAATGTTTCTTGCATAATTTATTATTTTTATGTAATCATTTATCAACTTTGTTTCATCATTGTTATTCATACCTGGAGCCTGCTCTTCTTATTTCTCAAACCAGTTACACTCCTGATTGCCCACTATACTGGTCTATGGTCTGTGCCCTGCCGTGAACATGTATGAAGACGATGTGGATTACTCCTTTGACCCATTAGAAGCGTCCAGATATTCACGCAGTCCGGGAATGTTGGTCGGCTTGGGGTTTCGGATTCGGTGGGGGATGTGGATGCCATGGAATTAGGTGAGTCAGCAATACCACCGTCCCTACTAGTAGAAACCCTCTCGGTTTCTACAACTTCTTGGATGGAAACATTACTTCAACGGGTGGCCTCGACAGTTTTCACTATTCCCTCGCCATCCTTCCTTCGACAGTGGGAACAACAAGCACAAGAATCGCCAGACATCCTCCCATCCTCTGGCGCACCTCCAGGACTTAGTTTCGGGTCCCTTGCGCGAGCTGAAGATCTGAATTTTGAACATCTCAATGTCGGTAGGGAGGACCACACATTTCATCAGCACATAGATTAGGCGGGGCCTTTTCCTACCGTTGCTTTGGGGTGTTTTGAGGGCATCCCTCTTACCACGCCTAGTATCGACGACACCAAATATTCAGACTCAGATGAACCAGTGGATCAGTTCGGCGCTGAAAATTACAGGGCCCCGGGTCATGACAAGAAGAAGATGAGGTGCGCCGAGAAGAGGAATAGACGTGATCTCAGTTTTGGTCAGGGCGTCGGAATGGTAGATCTTGAACACACGACATAGATGGTTCTAGTGGGTAGGGTTAGGGGCAGGAGCTACACCATTTCCAGACTCAAATTGTGGGTTGAGGAGATCTGGAGCAGCTCTATGGAACAATTACCTAGTGTATTGACTATGAATCGAGGCTAGTTTGCCCTCATTTTTTTGCAGACTGCATTAGTGGATTGGGTTCTCTCAAAATATTGGAAGCTGGAGATGAATATTGTGTTGCTTAAGCGTTGGACTTCCTTATTTAACTCGGACAAGGAGAAATCAGGAGCAGGACCGTTCTGGGTCCATCTACCGGGTCTCCCATTGTAGTTCTAGAATGAAGCCTCACTTCGCATCATTGGGGAGGATATGGGGATATATTTGGATCACGATACTTCTTACCTTGAGAATGGAAATATATCTATATCCCGAGTCCTGGTGCACTTGGACACTAGAGAGGGGCTCTACGATGGATACAACCTATACTTCAATGATATGGTCAGGTATCATATGCTTGACTATGAAGGGGTTCCCTTCAGGTGCAGACGTTGTCACGAGGTCAAACATTTATATAAGGAATGCTCTCTTATCATTGCTTTTGCGCCACTGCCCAAGACATTGGTTCACATGCCAACTCAGAGGGATCCTTTGGGTATGGTTACCCGCCCAGATGATGCACGGCATGATCAATGTCCTGCAGCCTAGGAGGTGCATAGGCTTTTCCCGTTCACGTGATCACAGACTCAAAGTTGTGCAGCACACTCTCCCCTGGAGGATTTGGTGCCTATTCTAGGTATCCTCATCGCTCCCCCCTCATCTAATATTTTTGTTATTATTTTGTCTCCCCCCATATTATCTGATAGTTCGCACTGTATTCACTCTATTCACTTAGATAATTGTAATTTGAATCCACTTTGTTGTCCTGTTGCTACTGCCCCTCCGACTATTTCAACTACCAAACCACTGACCTTGGCAGAGGTATCATCCTCTCGACTTCTCTCTGTCTCAGATAACCCCTCCTTGAGTCATAGATATTACCTCAGGTCTACAACCACCGCTCCTAATGCTCCTTGCTTTGGCCGTGGGGTGGATTCTGGAGGCCCTATCACCAGATCATCTAGAGGACACCCATCCTATATTACCAAAGCCATTAGGAGATCCAATCTAGAGGTGGTGCCTGACACTCAATCATCCATTGATCGGGTTCTTATAGAAAAGAACACCCAAGATGTGGTTTTACCATGATCTGCCTCTCTCTGAATTGTAAGAGATTAGCTAGTCCCGATAAAAAAATTGGCTCTCAAGAGGCTTCTACAACTCATTCGGATCAACGTTCTCTTATTACAAGAAACTCTGGGCGATGGTTTATCTATTTCAAAGGTTTTATCTGCTCTACTCTCGAACTGGGCTTTTCAGACCATTGATGCCCTTGGGCGATCCGAGGGTAGTTCCATGGGAATTAATAACAATACAATCCTTGCCCTTGGCTGGTGGGGAAGGGAGGGCATACTTGGTGTTGATATTATATCTAGAGATTCTAATCTTGTGATCACTCTGATAAATGTGTATGGACCTTGCCAGCACCGCAAGATTTTTTGGGACAAATGGTTGAACAATATTATCATGCAGTAGAAAAATATTATTTTGGGGGGGGGGGGGGACCTGAACTTGTCCATTGGTCTCTTAGAATATTGGGGCCCGGGGGCCTCACCAGACTCCTTATTTGAGTAATTTGCTAAGAACTTGGAAGAGGCTGAACTCCTGGACTTGGCTATGTCAAAGAATTTTCCTACTTGGAGAAACAGGCGCACTAGGGATGTTGCTATAGCGTGGAGACTTGACTGCTTTTTGATCAAACTCCCTCTGTTAGAGCACATCGACAAAGCTAGATAATGGGTGGCTACTGGTGGGTACTCAGATCACTCTCCCATATATCTCGAGACTCAAACTGGTGCACAAAAACCCAGGGCTCCCTTTAAGTTCAATTCCGGTTGGCTGGCTGAGCCTGACTACTTCTGTTGAATCTGTAGTTAAACTCAGATATCAGCTCTGTTCTGTAGCTTCTCTTTCTGCTCTTCTTTTAGTCTTCTCTGCTTTACACTTCTATACTCTACCTTCTCCAGATTTTCTCTCTCTTTTTTCTGCAGCTTGCATATCCAAATGATATTATTTATAAGAATATTCTTGTGACTGTTAGCATTCCTCAAAGAATTTGGAATGGAAAACCATACCTCTTCACTTTTTGCCTTTTCATTTCTTTTCCAGATCACTCAGAAAAATGTAACTGTAGGTACTTATTTCAATATTACAGTGGGATCTTTATTTTTCTTCCGGAGACTTGCCAATGCATCACAACAATATAAATCAATTAAAAATATTTACATTCAAATTACAATGAGAATTCCAACTCACTCATTCACCCTCTTAGCTAGCTGCGCATTTGTCTTTTCAGTCCTCTATTGTGGTGTAACTGCTGCATATACATAACTGAGCTTTTTATACCAGCTCATTTTATATAAATATGTAATAGCTGGCATTCAATCTGGGAAAATTCCAACCCTTTACACATAGCAAGTGTCTTGTTGATGTGGGAGTTCCGCAAGTGGAACATACATGAATCGCAATTGTTTTATGTTAAAAATCGCCCTCCACCTTAGGCCAAGGCCCGTGAGTCCACAGACTACGCGGCATATTTTAATACCATCGCAACCATCGGTTTATATATATAACAACCCTTTTATATATATACCCCATCTTTCATTACACTAACTGCCTTTTAATATACCTTTAAATCAATTCTCGGCATAACTAATAAACCCTTTTAAAACATATAAGATCTCCTTTGGGGCCCACTTGCCACGCTTCTCGATGCAATGAATCTCCTCCGATTTCGATCGATCGCTCCTGCTCCGATTGCGATTGATCGCAATCGCAACTTCAAATACTCTGATGTGATTGAACCGCTTTTAAGTTCTTTCGATTGCGATTAATCGAAATCGCAACTTGCGTTTGCATGTTCCAATGCCCTTCTCTAACTCCGATGCGATTGGTCACTGTTCATTGACATTTGCCGATGCGATTAGGACTTGGAACTCAAACCAGTAAAAATTATAATTTATAGACCCATCGGGTCCAGGCTCTTAATCGCAATCGCAAGTCTTTTAATATGTGTTTCGACAGTTTGTTTCTTTCCGATGCGATTGAAACTGGACTTCAAACACTTTGTTAAACATGGTTTATAAACCCATCGGGTCCGGGGCTTAATCGCAATCACAATTTCTTGTTTATGTGTTCCACTGCCAACTTTTTCTCCGATGTGATTGAGTGAGGGTCCCACTTTATATTACTTTGTTTTCATTGATCATCACGCGCTCCACTTATTAATATATATGCCTTGGACTATGGTCATTTAATCTTGCGCAATATATGGATATACGCTGCATATATATAAGTTTTTCCGCTTGGGTTATATGATTCCTGGAATAAGATTTGTCTATATATATGTTTATATATATATATGCATTACATTGCTACTCCAACCTTTAGTGTATCTTCCAGTGGAGAAGGTGATTCTCGGAATTTATTTATATATTTATAAATAACGCTCGGCTTGGGGTATAATTCTCGGAATTTAATGGCTCCGCCTCTGCCTCTGCTGCTTTTCTCACTCTGCCTCTGCCTCTGCCTTCGCTGTATATATTCCCTGCTGCTTTTATTTGCCTTCTTTGCCATCAATGACAATATTTTCAACAGTCTCCCCCTTTGGCATTGATGGCAATATACTTTCTCTGTTTGCCTGCTCTTCCTCCTGTTGCTTGCTCTTCCTCCCCCTTTGACATCAATGGCAAGGGGTTTGAATTTTTTGGTTATACGCTGCTGCTTCTGTTCTTGTTTGCTGTGTTTTTATTTATTAATTTTATTTTTCAATATTTCGTTCATTTCTTTTATCTGAAATCTGTTGTCTATGTACACTACTGCTTCAATCCTTTGGATGAGATTCATGGTTCACGTTGGGTTCACCAAATTTCGCTGCACCACTGACCCTTTTGCCCTTTTATTGATTCTTTTGTGCTGAAGGTATTCTTGCCATATTTCTTTTGATCCTGAGGACCTGTCTTCATTCTTCCCTTGCTGGTTAATCTCCCCCTGGGAATGATATTTTCATTTCTGTTCTCCCCCTGGAACTGTGCTTTCTCTTCATATTAGAGAGTAGCATCTATAGATACTACCCCTAGTCTATCTCTCAAGTATTCGAATGGTTCTCTGGAAAGTGGTTTAGTAAATATATCTGTTGTCTATTCTTTTGTTGGTACATACTCCAGTTTTACTATCTTCTGAGCCACTTGTTCTCGGAGAAAATGATACTTGATTGGAATATGTTTGGTTTTTGAGTGAAGCACAGGGTTTTTAGATATACTTATAGCACTTGTATTATCGCATTTGATTGAGATAGGTTCTTTGATGCTTACCTTCATGTCTTGGAGGGTTTGCTTCATCCACATGACTTGTGTACAACATGCTGCTACTGCTATACATTCTGCTTCTGCTGTAGACAAAGAGATAGATGTTTGTTTCTTGCTTAACCATGCCACCAAACTTTCTCCTAGATAGAAAGAACCTCCACTTGTGCTTTTCCTGTCATCCACACAGCTGGCCCAATCTGCATCTGTGTATGCTGTCAAAGTGAAGCCTTTGCCTTTAGGATACCAAAGTCCATATTGTGTTGTTCCTTGTAGATATCTGAATATTCTTTTTACTGCCAGAAGATGGTTTTGTTTAGGTGCTGCTTGATATCTAGCCACTAGTCCTACTGCTAGCATTATGTCTGGCCTTGATGCAGTTAGATAAAAAATACTTCCTATCATGGATCTGTAGAGTTTTTGATCTATATCAGCAGATCCATCATCAACACACAACTTGCATCCCGTGATCATGGGAGTTGACACATGTTTACAGTCCTCCATTTTGAACTTTTTCAACATTTCTTTTAAGTATTTTTCTTGTGAAATGAATGTACCTATGTTCTTTTGCTGAATTTGTAGTCCCAAGTAGAAACTGAGCTCTCCAATCATAGACATTTCAAACTCTATTTTCATTTCATCAACAAACCCTTTTGCTAGTTCTTCTCTGTTGCTTCCAAACATAATGTCATCAACATATACTACCACAATCAGGAGTTCATTTTCATGGGCTTTTATGTATAGATTGTTTTCTACTCCACCTCTCTTAAAACCTTGTTTTTGCAAATGTTTATCCAGTCTTGAGTACCAAGCACGAGGAGCATATTTCAGTCCATATAGGGCCTTCTTCAGTCTGCATACATAGTCTTCTTTGTCTGTCAATGTGAAGCCTTCTGGTTGTTCCATGTACACTTCTTCTTCTAAATCTCCATTAAGAAAAGCAGACTTTACATCCATTTGATATACCTTGAAGTCTTGGTAGCATGCAAATGCCAGGAACATTCTGATAGCTTCCATTCTGGCTACAGGGGCAAATTTTTCTTCATAATCAAGTCCTTCAATTTGTGAGTATCCTTTGCAGACCAGCCTGTATTTATTCCTGATTACTTGTCCTTGCTCATTCATTTTGTTTTTGAATACCCATTTTGAACCAATGATATTCTTCTCAATTGGTCTAGGAACTAGTTCCTAGGTATTGTTCTTCTCAATTTGGTCCAATTCTTCATTCATAGCATTCACCCAAGACTTGTCCTTGCTGGCATCTTCAAATTTCTTTGGCTCTATTTGTGACAGCATGGATATGTATACCTCTTCATTTTTTTCTGTTAGCTGCCTTCTAGTCTGGACCCCTACTCTCTTGTCTCCAATGACTTGATCTTCAGGATGGTTCTTCTGAGTATATCTTGAGGGAGATTTAGAACTCAAATCTGTATCTTTTGTTGTCTTGCTTGTTTCCTCATCATCCTAGTCTTCTTCTTCATTATTGTCTGATGGACTACAGCAGTCTGTATCTCTTGTATTTTTTGGAAGTTCTTCATCAAATCTCACATCAATGCTTTCAACTATTTTCCGAAGAGTCTTGTTGTATCACCTATACGCTTTACTTTTGGAAGCATATCCTAGAAATATCCCTTCATCTGCTCTTGCATCAAATTTTCCAAGATTTTCATCATTATTCTTTATGTAACACTTACTTCCAAAGATTCTGAAATGTTTGATTGAAGCTGGCTTTCCATGCCATAGTTCATAGGGAGTCTTGTCACTGCTTGGCCTTAAGTGAGCTTTATTAAGGATATGTACTGCTATGTGCACTGCTTCTGCCCAGAAGGTTTGAGAAATATTATTCTCTTGCATCATGGCTCTGGAAATTTGTTGAACAGATCTGTTTTGTCTCTCTGCTACTCCATTCTGCTGAGGTGTCCCTGCAATAGTAAATTGTTGTTTTATGCCATGTTCATTGCATAGGTCTGCAAAGTCATAATCAGTGAATTCACCTCCTCTGTCTGATCTGATGCATTTCAGCTTGCATCCTGTCTGATTTTTTGCTAATGCTTTGAATATTTTGAATTTGTCCAGAGCTTCCGATTTGTTCTTGAGAAAAGCAACCCATGTAATTCTGGAGAAATCATCTATTATCAACATGAAGTAGGATTCTCCACTTGGTGTTTTAGTTCTTGCAGGTCCACACAGATCCATGTGCACAAGCTGGAGTGGTCTTCTTGTTGATAAATCCTCTTTGGCCTTAAAGGATGTGCGGGTCTGTTTACCCAATTGACAAGATTTGCATATGGTATTAGAAGGCCTCTTTATTTCTGGCATGTCTCTGACAGTTTTCTTCTTACTTAGTCTGATGATGTGATCGAAGCTGAGATGTCCCAACCTTTTATGCCATAACCATGACTCTTCTAGCTTGCTAAGATGACATGCTTCATCTCCCTCTTTCACAATGTAAACATTACTCTCTGTTCGAACACCTTTGAGCAGAGTCTTACCTGTGGTGCTGGATCTGACTTCACAATCTTGTGCTCTAAAAATAATTTCATAGCCTTTGTCACACATCTGACTGACACTCAGTAAATTTGCTTTCATCCCATCTACAAATAGTACATCTTGGGCCTTTCCTCTGCCATTGTCTATGATGACTGAGCCTTTTCCTTTTATTTTTCCTGATTTATCATTGCCAAAGGTAACATTTCCAGATTTCTTTTCATCAAGAGTTATAAACTTGCTTTTGTCTCCTGTCATGTGTTTAGAGCAGCCATTGTCCAAATACCATTGACTCTTCAAATCTTGAGCAGTTAAAGCCAAGTCACATTTATTCACCTTCTTTATCCACTGGAGGCCCCCTTTTGTTTGGTATCTTTTGTGAGGTGATGAATTATATCTTCTTAGAGAACACTTGGAAGGCATATGTCCAACTTGATTGCATATACAACATTTGATCAGAGTTTTTGCAGAATTGTGAGCATGAACAAAATTTCTTTGAATCATAAACCTCCTTGAGGTATTGAACACCAATCTTTGTCCATACTTTCTACATTCAATAATTCTATGACCAAATTCCTTACAATAGAAACAATAACCATAGAAATTATTTTCATACCTGATGTAAGGTTGTCTCTTCCATTTGTTTGCTTGGGGCAGTCTCTTCAATGCTTGCATCTTTTGCTGGTTTGAATCACTCCTCCTTGCATGAAAATATGCAGCAATGTGTCCCAGCTTGTGGAAGACATAACAGGTGGCATTCTTCATTGGAGGGAAGAATCTCCTTTGATGGCTTCCAAACTTGAAAAACTCAGGAGTATATGACCCTTTTTCTATTGTCTGAGTATTTCTTTCATTCTTTGCTATTTGACAATTCTTCTGATCTCTGTCATCCTTATTACATGTTTCTTCTTTTGTAGGAATTGCTTGAGCTGCTTCATCAGTCATCTTAGCTTTTAAAAAAATTATATTTTTGTTGTCCTTTTCTTTGCCTTTACTTGATTCTCCTTCATAGCCTATTCCAGTTTTTATCGAAGGAGATCTTTGAGCAACCAAAATTTCATTCAACTTACTAGAGCTTGTTGTTTGAGAAGAGTTTATAACCGCTTTCCTTTGAGCATTTTCTAGATTCTTCCTGAGACATACTACTTCTTCTTCCAGCTTCTCTTGTTCTTCGGTTTTATCCTTGATTTACTAAAGTAACATTTCTTCTATATTCTTGGCTTCTTCAAGCTCTACCTTTAACTGCATGAGGACTTCTCAGTTTTTTTCTTCTCTCACTAGTAAAAAATGGCTAATTAGTTACTAAAAAAACGACTAAAATTTGCTTATAAACGACGATTTTTCGATCGGTGACCAATAGTAGCTAATTTACAGTATCTTATAACGCAACCAACTTTTAGTCATTTTTAGTTTAGTCATTAATTAGTTGTCTCAAATTTATTATCTAGTAGTATATTTAGTCATAAATTTGGTTATTGATTTAGTCATTGATTTAGTCATTAATTCCCATAATTAACGACCAAATATACAACAAAATATATAACTAAATGATTATCCAAGAAAACCAATTAATGACCAGATAAATATGACCAAAATGTTGGTCGTGTTATAAGATACCGTAAATTAGCTACTAATATTCATATATATACAAATTTTAGTTATCGTTTGAAACGAATTAATGACCAAATAAATATGACTAAATTTTGGTCGTGTTATAAGATACTGTAAACTAGCTACTAATAGTCATATATATGTAATTTTTAGTCATTGTTTGAAACTAATTAATGACCAAAGAAATATGACTAAATTTTGATCGTGTTATAAGATATTGTAAATTAGCTACTAATAGTCGTATATATGCAAAATTTAGTCCTCATTTGTAGTCACAAATTTATCATTTGTAGTATTCATTTATTTATTTTTTGTAGTTTCATATTCATTATATAAATGACCACTTAGTAGTTTATATTCATTTCATTTACTTTCATTAACAATCATTATAAGAAACTAATTTATTCGTATATTAATTTTATTTGTGTTCATCATTAATGAACATAAACCACTAATTTAGTAGTTTTAGATTGCTTTTATGTGTTCATTATTAATCAACATAAATTAATTAGTACGATTTTGCAACTAAACTAAACTAAAATAAATTAAAATAAAATTGGCATACAATTTACTTGTTCACATAATATGAAAACACAAAGTTACATATGTTAAATACAATAGTAAGTAATATCAAGTGAAACTATAAATAATTTCAACCACAAATTATATTATATAAAATACCAAGTATTACAATATGAGTTTCCAACTTAATATTGGTTGGAGTACAATTTACACATGAAATATTGTTTCATTACTTCAAAACATTATCATTGTGTTTCCAAGGCATTGCAGGTGAATTCACCAACTCTGAAGACTTGACCATCAATCTCCATGTGTGTCTTATGCAAGATATTGACTCTACAGGTACCACTAAACCAGTTCTCTTCTCTCTCTTTAATTTGCATTTTGTCACTCCATTGTTATTGTTCTCCTCTTTTTTTAATTCATGCTTCTTACCATCAATACTGAGTTCATTTCCTGAAAAAAAAAAGAAGATACAATGTAGAGTATAAGACATGAAAGACGATGAACACTAGAATATAAACTAAAGTATACTATAAAGGATTTATACGATATATACCTCAACATCAGCAATATTGTCAATGTCATTTTTCCCCATAAAAGAGGAAACTCGAATAAGTTTTCTTCAGTTGAGCAATAGTGGGTTTTATGTGGCCAAATGATGTGTATAAACAAAGAAAATAAAACGTCACCATAGAAAATAACACCTTAGTAAAATTAGTATTCAACATTGAAGGAAAGATTATGCACAATCATGCCAAATAAGTTACATGATAAATATATCAAGTTGTGGATTACTTATACACTGTGGGAGTGCAAAAAAAACTCCTAGAAATTGTCAAAGCTAAGTCTAAAATAAAATGAAATGAAGTAAAAAATGTACACTAATAGGATAGCCTCGTATACATGTATATAAATAGATAATTTAGAAGGCTAAGTGAATAAATACAGGGCTAGAGGTTGATGATGTCAAGAATGCCCAAGTATGATGAGCATTTCTTCAAATAAGAACTACTATTTGGGTCCATTATCACATATGAATAAGCCAACTAGTCTATATCAAATTATTAATGTTTTTCTTATGTTTATGTATCACTACAATATAAGTGGATAAATTGCAAATACAATTATGTTCCCATTGTGTTCCTCACTTGTGGTACAATATATTAGCTGTGATTTGGAGCAAATTTCCAACATCGAAAATATGTAGCAATCACCACTAGTAATCCCCCAAAAATGATTATTTTGAAATGTAACTTTCATATTCCAGTTTCTAAATGATTCTTGAATGGAAAATCCACACCGAATTCCAACACCAAAATTCTAATTTGAGGGTACACCTGTGGCCATCCTCAATCACTCAAACTCAAAACATCATTGATCATTATAATAAAAAAATAAAATAAGAGTAGTTTTGATATGTTTTGCAGATTTACATGCAAAGCACCAATAGTTTTACCATATTTACCATACTTGTAACTTCCAAGATATGACACATTGATTGATCTTTTATAGCAAATACTTGATCCAATAAAAACAATAATTTAACATATTACAACAATACCATCAATGTTTGATCCTCCATTAGTTCAAAATAGTTAGCACAAAAACTTCAAGAAAGAACAACAAGTATAAATAAAAATTCAATCAATTAATAATCAATCAAAAAAGGACAAGCTTTTTACTGAAGCTTGATAAACAACTATAACACTGCAACTAGTGGTGTTGTTCAAAGAGAAATACTACCTAGAGAACTCATATTCCAAATTTTTTGCTCTATCCATGATGTTTTTTTATATCCTCAAAACAGAGTTCGCATTCAATCTTTTAGGTTTCCGAAGCTACCCAAAGGCTTTGCCAAATGAAATAGTGAATTTCATTGATTTTCATAAAATGCTTATGGTACTAAAAAATAATAGTGTGGCCATGTGATAGACAATTAAAGCATGTAAAAATTATGTACAATATTTCTTATAAGATGTCATGTTAAAAGAAAAACTTGCATATTTCAGATAGAAAAAACATGTTTAGAAGAGAAAAATTATCACAATGAACTATATTTTTTTGCATGGGTTATTCCTAAAATAGGGAGATACCCCAACGGACATGAATGTTTGCTTAGCAGATGCGCATGAAACAAGTTCCTTTCCAATCAATCGGACAACCATCCTACTATTCCTTCTAATAGGTGCAACCATTGACTTAGAAAAATTGTACTGAAACAAAATTCTAATCAATGTAGTGAAACGGTTGTACACAAAAATCTTTGCATACAAACCTGAGAATGAACGAATCAAAGAGGCTTGAAGGGGTCACATATCCAAAAATATTTGACTCCTCTACCATCCTAGGAATCACCCTTCTCGCAATGTCACCAAGATACATTCTCGAAACCAGTTTCTCAAAACCCTGAAGAAAGCTACAAAGAACCATTATAACTTCTTCAAATTATATTTCAGGTACTCAATAACCCTACAAAGTTGAGCAATGAAAAGTTTCATCCTAGAAATTAGGAATTTTTCTGATCACCTGGATTCAAGCTATCTGCATCTAAAGAATTGTCATAACGAGTCTGTGGCAGATGACTAGACCAGAAATTTCCGCATTCCATGTTGATTACCTAATCAACGAAGCCAATTCCAAATATTTCTTACAGTCCAAACTCCATAACATTAACTAAAGGTGAAAAATAAATATTCATTGATATATTTAGCAAGTATCCTTAGCGAGCTCTGCAAGGGTTTCATCAGCTCAGTCGTAACCTTCTACGTCGTCAATCCTCTACTCTGCCCCCGTCGTGCACTGCTTCTGCAAGATTCTGAACCCTTCCAAGCCCAGGTGGAAGCCCCCATGTCAGGCCCCCCGCCATAGCAGGAGGGACCATAATCCCACCGCTATGCAGCAAACCGGAC
The DNA here is from genome assembly GCA_034641835.2 of Pinus albicaulis. Lineage (NCBI taxonomy): Eukaryota > Viridiplantae > Streptophyta > Pinopsida > Pinales > Pinaceae > Pinus > Pinus albicaulis. Next base: position 1,389,886,921 of record CM076570.1, read on the forward strand.
CCCCTTCGTGCAAGGCCAGCCTCTCAATGGATCGAACGGCTCCTCCTCATTCGCGGAAAACCCAGTTATGGGGGCACAGTGGCAAGCAAAGGGTTGTAGAAGTCGTTGCCTTCCTAAGGTAGAAATTAACCCCAAATTTGTCATTCCTAACAACCACCTGGAAAAATCTCAACAATATATGAAAGATCATGCAATGATCTGTAATTTTTTGGGGATCTGGCCTAGAGAACAAGATATTTTGGCTTGGATCTAGAACAAGTGGTCCCCAAAGGGAAATATCGAGCTTTGAATCAGGGCCAAAGGGTTCTTTAATATGATCTTTTAAGATCTGGAAGACCGCAAGCAGATATTTGAGAATAGACCATATTTTATGGGAAGTGCAAGCCTCTTCATCTGCTATTGGGGGGAATGTTACAACTCGGACAAAGAGGAATTCACTTCGGCTCTTGTCTAAGTTCGGCTCTACTCCCTCCCTGATGATTTCTGGGAGCCTGATATCCTGGAGGAATTGGAAACTCAATAGGCGTGTTTGTTAAGATCTCGAAGATCACCAAACGCCGACGGCATGCAACCTATGCCTGGATCTGTGTCCATATGAATACATCCCAACCGCTGCCGAAATCTATCAATCTGGTCTACGACTCTACATGGACAAAACCACTGGATTATGAACATGTTCCTTTCAAATGCCACAGGTGCCATGAGTATGATCATCTCTTCCGCGACTTCTTGTTAACAGTAGTATAAGAGGCTTGTGCAGCTGCACTGGCTAAGGATGGTGATGGCTTTCAATCAGTTCAAGGGCGTCGATTCAGGGCCACTCAGCCACAACATTCAAATCAACAGTCCAATCCTCTTGATCATTCGAGCCCCCAATCGCATGCCTGCCCCAGGCCTCGTCCTCCTCCCCTAAGTTGATGCCTCCTGAATCTAAAAACTCCTTCGCGGCCCTGGCCGATGAATCCCCCGCCCTCGTCCATTCCCCCCCTTCCCAATCCCTCTCTTCATCCCATGGAACTCCTCAATCGATGGACATCGACAAGCTACTCTCCACCCTCGAAGACAAACTCTCCTCCAAGAGAAAGATCCCTGAACATAATGAATCAGATCGGCGCATCCAGGAGGTCTTGAGGCAAATGAGTAGGATCCTAAAAGCTAAGGAGCGACACAACAGGCTCAAAGCAGAGGAGAAAAAGTTTTTGGAAATATTCAAAAGCTCGAGCAAGACAAGCATCAAAGATATCCCAAGTAATCAACTGAACCATTTTGGCACCCTTTTCAACCAATGGACGGCTCGTCCTAGACAAGCAGACTCAGGTCTCCACAATATGGGTACAGAGGAAAACCCCCTTAGCATAACATTCCAAGACCCTAAGGGATATGATAAGAGCAATAAGGGCTACAAATCTACCAAAGAGCTTATTCGTGAAGCCAAAGAACTTTTGTTAAACTCAAGGCAGATGGGACAATTGACGGATTTCTTTCCCAGATCTGTCGCTCCTTCCTCATGAAGATCATGTCATGGAATATCAAGGGCTTCAGCAACCTGGGGAAGATCCGATCCCTTAAGGAAAAAATAGGAAATTACAAACCTTAGATAGTTATTCTGCAGAAGATGAAGGTGACTGTTGACAAAGTTAAGGAAAAAAGCCAGAGATGTTGGAGGAATAGCCAAGCCATGACGATAGAAGCCACTGGAGCTGCCGGGGGCATAGAAATTATTTGGGACCCAGGATGTGTTATCTTGGAAGATTGGGTCGGCAACAAAATTCACGTTGTCGCCCTCGATTCACTTGACAGGTGAACACTGGTGGAGGAGCCTAACTGTGGTCTACGGGCCAGCTACGCCTGATGACAAATCGATTTTCCTCATGCTTCTGAAAAGCCTTAGCAGGTTATGGGCTAGGGAAGATTGGATCCTGGGAGGGGATTAAACCTGGAAGAAAAGTGTGGGGGAGTCTGTCGATTAGACCCATCTTCGCATGCCTTCAACGAAACTATTGAGGATCTCCGCCTCGTTGATGTCATCCCCCGCCAAGGGCTTCATACCTGGAACAATTGACGAGGGGGAGAGAACAAAATTGCCTGCAAGCTAGATAAGTTCCTCTTCCCGGAGCACCTTATCATGACTGACCCTCGACTCTCCTCTAAGATCCTCCCCTCCGTCTGCTTGGATCACTGGCCTATCAGTGTGGATCTATCCTCGTCTACCCCCCCCACCCCCCCCATAGAGACGTTCGTTATGATTCGAGAGTTTTTGGTTGCGACACCCGGGATTCGTGGATCAATTAGCTTCGTGGTGGACAGTCCTGGGTACACCACCTAGTAGCAAAATGCAATCTTTCCAGAAGAAGCTGCAAGGCCTCAAAGGCCATATCAAATCATGGAACTGGGAAACTTTTGGGGATATTCTTGAGGAAAAGAGGAAGTTGGAAGCCAACCTGGAGGAAGTAGAACAACAAATTATCCAGGATGGCCGCACAAAAGAGCTGGCCAAAAAAGAAGATATCTTGATCAAGGACCTAGAGGAACGGAAGTAGTAGGAGGAAATATTGTGGCGGCAGAAATCCAAAATTCAGTGGTGGAGAGAAGGGGAACGAAACACAAAATCCTTCCACCAATCCATGATCCATCATTGGTAAAGCAATAGAATCACCCACCTGCAGGTGACCGACGGCTCCTACCTAGACCGCCACGAAGATAGTGCGACGAAACTACAAGCATTCTTCTCTTCCCTACTGCACGATGAAGGTTATGACAGATCAAAGGCTCTGTGTAAAGTTACCTAGAATATCCCCTCTTTGATCTCGCAAAACCAAAATGAAGCTCTTCTAAGCCCAATCTCCCTTTCGGAAGTAGAGGAAGTCATGAAGGCCCTACCTTCAAATACGACCCCAAGACCGGATGGCTTTACTGTAGAATTTTTCAAGGCTGGATGGTCCTTCCTTAGTCACGACATATGGGAGTTTGTGGAGGAATCACGACAGCTCAGATAGGTATGGTTTGGCCTTAATGCCACCTTCATCGCCCTCATCCTAAAATCGAAGGAGGCAACAAGACCGAGGTACTTCAGGCCTATCTCCCTTTGTAATGTGATTTATAAGATACTTTCCACCATCATGGTCTGCAGGCTCAAGCCACTGCTTCACCGCATCATTAGTCATGAGCAGTCAGGGTTTGTGGAGGGACGTCAAATCCTGGATGGCATTGTCTCCGCGCATGAGACCATCCACTCTATCAAAACGCATAAGCTTCGTGGAATGTTGCTGAAACTGGATCTCTCGAAAGCATACGATCGCCTCAGCTGGGATTACCTTCTAGAAACCCTGCGGGCATTTGGTTTTGCAGCTGAATGGATTCAATGGATTAAATCCATGATCTCCACTCGGTTTTTCTCCATTCTCATAAATGGCACACCATCAGAAACTTCCTGATCCTCAAGGGGTATTCGTCAAGGGGACCCACTCTCCCCCTTCCTATTTATTATTGTTTTCGAAGGGTTGGGATGCTTGCTCAAGGTCGCTAAACAATCCAATCAGATAACAGGGCTTCATCTGCCTTGATCAAACATTGACATGACTCACCAATAGTTCGTGGATGATAACCTCCTCTTTAGTGCCGCGACTCTGAAAGAAGCCTCCCAGCTCAACATCATCTTGGAGGACTTCCAAGAAGCCTCAAGTATGCTCCTCAATAAGCTTAAGTATGATATATATTTCTTCAACACTCCCTACCCAATTCAAGCTTGCTTAGCCAAAACCTTGGGTTTCAATGTTGGCTCTCTCCCCTCCAAGTACCTGGGAGTTCCCCTCTTGTTCAATCCTCTGCGCATTGCCCCCTGGAAAGACCTTTGTGCGAAATTGTCTAGTAAGCTCTCTAACTGGACTTTTTGGGTCCTTAACCTTGCGGGACAGGCCACCCTCCTCAAATATGTCCTGCAAGCAATGCCCCTCTACTAGTTGTCCGCTCTTCCAACCCCAAACTGCATTTACTCGAAACTCATTGCCTTATTCTGGTGATTCCTCTAGAGAGGTACTGCAGATGATAGAAAGTGGCCTCTAGTGACCTGGCATAAGTTGTGTCTCCCAAAACTAACAGGGGGTTTGAGCTTGAGGGACCCAGCTTTTCTTAATGCAACTTTGGTGGTGTTGGATGAGAGGGGTACCGAAACTATGGAAGACTATTTGATCTCATAAGTATGGCCAAGGAAAAACTCAGCTCCATATTCAAGGGTCTGCCATCTGGAACATCACCAACAATAATAGCGACCTGATTCACACGCACTTCTTTTGGGAGGTGAACGACGGGGAAACTGGATGCTTTTGGGAGGACTCTTGGCAGCAATCCCCTTGCCTCTCTTAGGACCATTCTTTAGCAGATCTCATGCCCTTCTTCCATTCCTGTAGAGCCATGACAATAAAATATTATTGGCACAACCAAACAGACAAGCATGGTTGGCACCAATGGAAAAATGTAGAAGATTGGCCTATAGACCTACCCCACCAAGGGTCAAATCGGCTTGCCCAATATCTTTCCCAATAGAAAATCCATGCCTCCCAAGGCTCGGACAAATTAAGATGGGACCTCTCAACCTCCGGGGTCTTTTCAGTAAAGGAAGCTTATCTCCTTCGTGCGGCGGTCTCGGTCATCCCCAACACTCAGGTCTAGAAGAGAATATGGACGAGTCATCTTTGGTCGAAAGTGGCCCACTTCCTTTGGTTAGCAATTCACAAACATATCCTGACATGGGATAGTCTCCTTAAAAGGGGCTTCATCGAGCTATCCATGTGCTTCCTTTGTCGGCAGGCCGAAGAAACCCAACATCACATCTTCATGGACTGCCCCTTAATCCAACAGGTCTAGTCACAAGCCTTTGATATTTTTGGCCTCGTTGATGACACCCCTGCTACCACCAGAGCCCTACTTGAAGATTGGCCGACCCGCAGATTCTCCAACCTAGTGGTCTCTAGAGCATGGTGGCTCCTCCCTATTCTCGTACTCTAGAACACTTGGAAGGGGAGAAATCGTGCTATCTTTGAGAATAAAACCCCTTCCGCCCCTCTCATCTGGTCTTTGACCCTCTCCAACATTAGGGAATACATTCTCGCGAACCCCTGGGACCCTGCGGACTGGGATGCGGGTCCATCCGGTCTAGCCATCCTGCATATTTTGAATCTCTCCTCCAACCTGGTCCACCCTCGCCTGACTCATGGACGCCCTCCCCCCTCCCCCCCTTCGAGCTGTCTTCAACTCAATTTTGACGAAGCCTCCAAGGGTAACCCCGGCCAGGCGGGATATGGCAGCATCCTCCGCGATGCCAAAGGAACACCCCAGGCAGCGTACGCAAGCTCCATCGGCACATCGACAAATAATTTTGCAGAACTAACTAGGATGGGTTTCATGAGCAAGGTTTTTATTATAGGTCAAAAGACTTCTTCTTGATGTCTTTTAGGGATTTGTCATCTTGTCATAAATGTACTAATTAAGATTCATGTATATGAAGAGCCACGTCAATGAAGTATGCCTCAAGACCTTGTCATATAAGCCTTGAAGACATGAGTCACTATGATGCTCAAGATCAGCATTGAATATCTCCTCAAAAAAGCCTATGAGCAGTGGACAAGTCGGCTCACATACCCCTGATCAAGTCGGCCTCATAACATAAGTACAGGTCGGCTTATTTACATTCAGAATCAACCATTTAAAAGACCATGTGGATTTCAGTTTGACACAAATTTCCGGTCAAGAGTTCTGAGATTTAGTACGAGCTTCAGGACTGAAATATAAGTGCAATAAAGAGAGAACAGAATTGTGGACTGAAGAATAGGACATTATATCAACAAAGAAAAGAATTATGGTTTGGATATAAAGACTCTGTGATCTAGTGCGGAACTTTAGGTCTGCAATAAATGCGATTTTAGGAATGTGTTTATACGAAGGAGGGAGACAAAGTATCTTATATATATACAAAGATATATGACTGTGTTAAAGAGCGAAATTGCAGAACTGTGTTTAGTGTGAAGTTGCATGATTATGGGAAGATTACAGGACAGTACTAAGTGCAAAGTATAATCAGTATGCTCAGCAAAGTGAAGTAAAGGTGCAAGGTTAAGTAAAGGTGCAAGATGTGCACAAGTCTATCCATAACAAGGTCCAAGATGTGCACAAGTCTATCCATAACAAGGTGCTGATATCTCAACCCTTACACCCAAAATACCAAAGAAATGAATTAAATGGATACCAACACATATGGTTGCATCATGGTTCAACTGGGAATACAATATTTTAGTTTTATTTGGGGCCTTGTAATACAGATTTTGTGTGAGAAATACCATGAAAAATCATTACCATACTCCAGCTCCTGCATCTACATTATAAATGGAAAACTAGCTCAAGACATCCATACAAACGTAGACTCCAGGTTGCTCCCAAAACAAGACTTTTATGACAAAGAGATGCTTTCCTGCAAATTTTGTCTAGAGCTCTTGAAGATGCTTATATGGGCAGTAACTTTAGTCTTATCAATCTTGGAACAGGTTCTCAAGTTTTATCTGGATGATCGCGTAAACAATGAAATCTTTTTATTTATTGCACCTCAACTTTGTATGTACTGCAACATTTTTGGAAATGATAAATCTGATATTCCTAATCATGGTGATCTAATAGCTACCATTTTAGGATTTGCTGGAAGCCTTGAGTATTGGCTGGCTCACAGGTTGTTACTTTTAAAGGTCCCAAACAACAGGTTGAAGCATGCTAATCTTTTGAACAAGTGTTTGGAATTTTTGAATGAACAAGAACATTTGTTAGTTTGTGCATGTGCTCATGAACAACTCAATTCCATGATGAACATTGAAAGTGATGTGCAAGTTCGTGTTGTTGGGGACCTTCTTGCTATGCTACAACAAGAGATGCTTGTAAACACTATTGGAATGAAGGAATATGACACCGTACCATTAAAATTTGATAGGGTTTCAGAGTTGTCATTAAACACATTTCTGAAAATTGATGCTACTGGTTATGATGCCTTGCAAATTTTTCAAGTTGATAAGCATCCAAGCAGCATGGGCATTGGCAAAGCAAAGGAAAATTTTTTGTTATTTGGCAAGTTTAACAAGTGTGTCATTGTCATGGGCCGTCGTCTTTTAAGTACTTGGTTATTAATGCCTATAACCAGCCCTGCACGACACTATGAAATATGTGAAATATATTCCCCCTTACATGGACATTCCAACAACTGAAAAAAAATCCGGATATTTAACATTTTAGAGATGAAACTTTTTTCACTTGAACATTGCCACACCCTACACAAAGCAACATACTAAAGATCCCCCAAAAGCCTCCAACCTAAGAAAATATTTACAATGTTACAAATATCGTTTCGGAAAAATATCAAAAGGTTTGGAAACAAACTTCTCAAAAACACTCAAACACTAGGGAAAATATTGGAAAATAACAGCAAGCATAAACTTGGACCTGAAAAAGTCGGAAAACTTGAACCAAGATATACAATCTATGCATCGCAAATTACCCAACAAGAAACAAGATTTCTACTGTATACAGTAAATCTCCAACCCCTTCAAGCCCTACAGCTATTTGACTGAAGGCCTAAAGGGTTAGCATGCTTGTTATAACACCAATATCTAGGGTTTGTTTTCAGAGAATTACAAAGGATCTAACCATATACCCATCACAAGCTATTTGACTAAACCTAACAATTTGGCAAGTCACAAAAGATGCAGAGCTGCAGAAGATTAAGAATTATAAACAATGGATAGTAAGGAGAAACAAAAGACAGATGGTCCAGGAAGCATAATGTGACAAGAAATGAACTTTAAGTAACGAAAAATATTCCATTTTTCATTTCTGTTTTTCCATTTTTCATCACTCCGGAGTCCAAACTAGATCAAATGCCTCCTTCAGTTTCATTGAATGGACTAGCCTGAGCAAAGGTTTGGTTTTGACATGGTGGATCCCATGTAAATTTCAAGGTGAAATTGATGAACACTGTTTCTAAATCAACTCATTCACCAAAAAAGTTACAGCTAAGAAACCCTTGCAAGCATTGACATCCTGCCTGTATAGAACATTGATGGAATTATTGTCCTTGTGATCAAAAGGTTAATACATCAGAAATTGGAAACTAAGGAATCTAATCTATCCTGGAATGGACTGGTTTTCCGTTGTTTGAGTTTTTGGAAAGTTCTATAATTTGCACCAACATCTGACGATATCTTTACTCACGTTGTTCCTACCCTGTCTCTAAGCGCCCTCCTTTTTCTGCTTTAAATCCTACAATGAAATTTATTGTGTTACAATGCTGATGGTGCATGCTAACTTGAGATGCATAGAGATGGTGTTTCGTGCCAGGAGTGTTGAAGGTTATAAAATAAAAAATAACAAAAATTGTTACTAGAAAATGTGGGAATTATGTCTAGGTCATGACATTTCTTTAAAAAAATTCAAGTCTGCAATTATTTTTTTGAATTTTAATGTTGTCCTTTTGAAATGAGTAGATTTCTTCCCATTTTGTTCCCTCAATATTGGGAAATTATTATAGTTTTAAGATTTCTATGTTTTGTGTGAGTGGACTGAAAAAACAGATTTTCCACATTATTGAAAAGGTAACTGTAGAAGTTTCCAATGCCAAAATACATCCATCAAGTAAAAAAAAAAGGAATTAAATACTTTAAAATGACATCTATATATCAAAGAGATTCCTAAATGAGATGGGATGGAGAAAGATAGAAATTCCTAAATGAGATAGGATGGACAGAGATAGGTAGAAGAAACTTAAGTAAACAAGTAAGCAAGCATTGACATCCTGCCTGTACATAATGTTGATGGCATTATTGTCCCTGTGATCAAAAGGTTAATACATCAGAAATTGGAAACTAAGGAATCTAATCTATCCTGGACTGGACTGGTTTCCTCTATGTGCTAAAGAGGGCAGACCCAAATTTTTGTTGCATCGCCACTGTTAACAATCAGAGGCCTCTATTACCCTTCATTTGTAAAACAGGTTGGATGTAAGGTGAAAATCAGACTTCTTGCAGTTCACACAGTTGTCAAAGAATATGCATATTGTTGCATGAAGAGCAGGCCTGACATTAAAGAATATCAGGTATTTGTACATTTTTTGTCAAATGACCCAACCCTCCCTGAACAATGTTGGATTGGGCTTCTCCAAAATCATACACTTCTACATACATGTGTTCTCTCAAAGGACTACAAGCTATTTCAGGATGGAACTCAATCAATAACCATTGGATCAGTTGTGCTACCATATCTATATGAAGTCATACCAATTATTCTTCAATCTAGTGCTTTGGATACAACCCCAACAAAGTTTCAGCATGGAAACCATTACACCCAAAATAACAAAGAAATGAATTCACTGGATACCAACACATCTGGTTGCATCATGGTTCAATTGGGAATACAAGATTTTAGTTTTCTTTAGGGCCTTGCAATACTTATTTTGTGTGAGAAATACCATGCAAAATCATTACCATCCTCCAGCTCATGCATCTACATTATAAATGGAAAACTAGCTCAAGATATCCATAGAAATGTACACTCTAGGTTGCTCTCCAAACAATACTTTAATGAAAAAGAAATTCTTTCCTGCAAATTTTTTCTAGAGATCTTGCAGATAATTATATGAGTAGTCATTTTAGTGTTATCAATCTTGGAAAAGGTTCTTAATTTTTATTCGGATGATCGCATAAAGAATGAAATATTTTTATTTATTGCACCTGAGCTTTGTATGTACTGCAACATTTTTGGAAATGATAACTCTGGTATTCCTAATCATGGTGATCTAATAGCTACCTTTTTAGGAATTGTTGGAAGCCTTGAGTATTGGCTGGCTCACAGGTTGTTACTTTCAAATGTCCCAAACAACAGGTTGAAGCATGTTAAGCTTTTGGACAAGTGTTTAAATTTTTTGAATGAACAAGAGCATTTGGTGGTTTGTGCATGTGCTCATGAACAACTCATTTCCATGAAGAACACTGAAACTGATGTGCAAGTTCCTGGTGTTGGGGACCTTCTTGCTATGCTACAACAAGAGATGCTTGTAAACACTATTGAAATGAAAGAATATGACACCGCACCAATAAAATTTGACAGGGTTTCAGAAATCTCATTAAACAAATTTCTGAAAATCGATGCTACAGGTTATGATGCCTTGCAAATTTTTCAAGTTGATAAGCATCCAAGTAGCATGGGCATTGGCAAATCCAAGGAAGGATTTTTGTTATTTGGCATGTTTCATAAGTGTGTCATTGCCATGGGCTGATGTAATTTAAGGACTTGGTTCTTAAGGCCTATATTAGATCTCAACATTTTGAATGGGCGTCTCAACGCTATACCAATGCTCCACCATTGTGATGAAATGATGCAAGCCTAGCACAACAATATTCCACATCTACTTGATATTTCAGTGTCTAGGTTTCTTGTCAACATTGGATGATTGGACAACAATTTCAAAGAGTATGAGTTCCATTTTACATACAAGGAAAATCTTTGAGATTGGGATTTCAAAGAGCATGCAGGAATGATCAATTTGAATATTGTAAGATAAGATTTTACATGCATTACAATTGAGATTGTCCATATCTATGAAGTTTGAACTGATAAATAGAGTCTTTCACTTTAATTAAAGCAATAGAAATAAATATGGAATGATGATTTCATCCAGGATTTGTCTAGAGTTGGATGAATTGAAGGAAATACACGAGGGCTTGTTTGAGGAGATTTCAACACTTGAGCTAAAATGCCTCCCATGCCAAGCTAATAATACCAAACACGGGTCCAATATGTATATACCTCAAATTGGTTATCAATTGTGCCTTTCTGGACTAAAACTCGACAATAGTGAATTGGAAAATCTTAAAGACACAGAGTTTGCTTTTGCAGGTGAAATGGATCATAAGGAATCGTACTATTATCGTACTTCAATGACAAAAGAGTTGGATCTTCTTCTTGGAGATGTCTATGATAAAATATTAGATATGGAAAGATCCATAATAAGATATTTGGATTTGCAGCTTTAGCCTTTCTCAATGCACTTGCATATGACATCAAAGTTTGTTGAGGAGCTGGACTGCATGCTCTCATTGGCATTAGTTTCACACCAGTACATGTATGCCAGGCCAGTGCTCACTGCAGAGGATTCACTTGAGATAAAAAAAGGAAATCACTCATGTTCTGTAGGGAATAATGCCTTTTCCCTCTCAGAAACCCTTGCAAGCATTGACAGCCTGCCTGTACAGAATGTTGATGGCACTATTTTCCCAGTGATCAAAAGGTAAGTATATAAAAAATTGGAGATTAAGGAATCTAATCTATCCTGTACTGGTTATGTCTAGATTTATTACAGTAGAAAACCATCATACAATGAAGAAGGGGATCCTATTAATTCCAGCCTTGGAGTATTAGCAAATAGAAAAGTGGCAACAAAGGAAGTGGAAGATGTCAAACAAAATGTCACATAGGAAAATGTCAAACATAATGTCAGGATACCAAAAGCACATGTCTGAATTAATGGCAACTTGGAGTTAATGATGATCATCCATATATATGCTCAGTCAAATAAGCCTAGATTATTTATTCCCTGATGGAATTTCATGTGCTACAATACAAAAATAGCTTTCTATCAAGAGTCAAGACAATATCAACGCCTATATCTACTCAATCCTGAGAAGGGTCCTAGAAATCCACAATAAAAGAGGTTGTGGCTCCAAAAATTGACATGTTGGCTAAGTCCTCAAAATATATGTGGAGGCTTTTGTAATACAAAAGTAGATTCAAAACTTTTTCCCGTAGTAAATCTGGGTAATTGTATTTGTACTGTTTTCAAAAAAATTGTTATTCCTACAGTCCTATGTCAGAAAATAATACTTTGAAATTCATTTATAGTAGCTTTTCATTTACACATTAATTATTGCATCATGCCATTTCCCAGTTTTCTACAATTTGTAAACAACATTTTTAAACATGTACCATTTCCCAATACCATATGCACTTCCTGATTCCTGGTGGCAAGAATCACATTAAGTGGCAATGTTTTGTTGTTTAATTGTGTTTGTATGGTGAAGTGTGGACCTTAAAAGTGTATATATGGTAGATATCCATTCTTCCCAACCCAAATTTCCCTTCAATAATATTGTACCACCAATTGATTCTATAAATAAGGTCAATCTAGTACCACAAAGATGACACCATATTTCATGGTTTTATGACTCATATTCTAACTGAAATTATATCAAATGATAGAACACAGTCATAGATTGAAGTACTTTTTCGACTTAAAAAGCATCTGATACTAGCCAACAGGATGGAAATTCACTAGTGAGGTCGATGGAATGTTAAGCCACCACCAGTGTTCCATTCTTTTAATGCTCTCAATAACTGATTTATTGGAGAAGGGCCATTTCATAGGAAAGGGGCAAGAAAACTTTAGGAAAGATTATCAGACCATGTAGCACATATCCCAGTCTTCGCTCTCAAAAAAGACTTCCATTTTTTTTACTATCATAACTTCCCATTACCTCGAAGGAAAACACTCTAATTACTAAATGAGATTTATAAAAATACTGAGACACATTAGAGGACAAATCATACAGAAAGATGTGTACCTATAGAAGTTCATTCTTTAAATAGAGAAAAATTTCCTTCCATGTTTTTGACAAATAATGTAACTTCCCACTACCTAGAGAGACAGTACTCTAATTACTAAATGGGAGTTACAAAATCGATTGGACACATTAGAGGATCAAACATATTAAAAGACATGTCCCTATGAAAGGAGATAGTAATGGACCCAAAAAATTCTTATAATCTAGATTAAAACACCCATGATTTTCTCCCTACTCGGTGAAATTGTCTCAACTTTTGAAAAAAAAAATTTCACCATATTTACAGACCATCAAAAGTCATAGAACAATCTGAATCCCCTTCTGATGTAATTGGATTGATACAGATAGTAGAGACACCTTCTTTCCAAATTGTGAAATGACCTTTATTGGTTGTTGAAGGAGAACAATGATATGCTGCCAGTGGTCCTGGGTCGTTCTATTGAAGAGGAGATGTCATCCATATAAGTTATTGCATGATTAGTAAAAAATACAGCTATATTTCATCTTTTGGACAGTTGGTCAACATAATTTATAATTGTAATGATTTCAAGATGTACAATTTTCTAAACTATTTCAATTTCCTCTAAAAGGAGGTAACAAAATCACTTACTTTTGTAGTTTATTTTAAGGAGCAAAGTAGAATAGATGCAGGAGGTTTTCTAGCTGTACAAGTATTGACAGAATCATCACTCCACCATTTTTATCTCCAATCTCGCTATTCTCTCATTGATACTCCTGAGCTTTAGAAGAAACTGGTTTTAATTGACCTCAATAATCCTTTGCTCTTCTAGAAACCATGTAGTAAAGATTTTTTGCTTTTTATATGCAGGCTTTTGAACATGTATAGTTAAAATTTTCAAGATGGTTTTGTCCTCTTTGACGTTATATGGAAATTTTTTGACCCTAGGGGCCATGGCAGCTCACATCAAGATAATCACGTGTTGGTCACCTCATAGACTGAAACAATACCTCTTCTCACTTGAATAAGAATGTAAACCTACCAACCTTCTGCATAGCTCTAAGAACCTTCTGCAGATCTCTCTAGACCTCAGTAAACTGATCCATCTCTATTGAGCCTTCAGAAACTACTCATAAGTACAGGAAGGCATGAATAGCTTGAATGTGAGTTCAATACAAAAAAATAAAATTTTCAAATATTCAATATAACCACTGGACATATTATTAATATCCATGATAAGGGAGGAGTCCCCTGACAGAATAATCTTGGCAATGTTGGTGTTTGTCAAGACCCACAAGGGTACAAGATAACAACAAACAGTTGAAAAGAAAGCAGCCAACCCTTCTGCAATAGAACTTTTCTAAGCCTGGACATATACTAGCAACAAAGGAACCAATCTTCAAGTTTTGATGCCAAACCAAATATGAGCTGAGATGAGAGCATGACTAGAATTGCACACTTCAATTGTCAAGAAACATGTCTTGATAAAGATAACCACCAAGGTTTAGCAAGATGATGTTGGTGCCATTGATTGTTGAACTTCATTGATGTTCGTGGTAATGATTTTTGAACTCGTCTACCATGGCCCTAACAAAAATGTATCCTTCACTCAAAGGAAAATAATTGGTTAGGAATGCTAAGATTTTTCTACCACATTATAAGGTTTAGGGGATGAACCCTTCACTCAAACCAAAATCATTGGTTAGGTATATTAAAAGGTTGAGCAATCCAAGTCTGAAGACTTTGAGCTAGATGATGTTTATGTATCTCTTTTTGATGATTCCAGTTCTAGTAGTGTTGAATCAATGATGAGTTTCATGAGTGGTCATGTAGATTAGTGATTTGTAGTTTTGATGTCTAGTTTTGCTGCTACTACTACCAATATAATTGAGGTTGCAGAGGAATCTTAGGAGTCCTCAAACTCTAAGCCAGATTATTTATGTAGCCCATGTTGATGCTCCCATGTCTAGTAGTGGTGATGAGTTTGATCATGATGGGGAGTGATCATGTTGATCACTAATATGTAGACTTGTAGTAGGTAAGTAGCCCCATAGCTTGTAGCATTGTTTTTGGACTCTAAAGTCCATTTACAACCTCATTGATTATGTTTTTTGTTGTTGATATGTATTGCACTCGGTTCCATTTTCATATATTCACCTTTTCATGGTATATAGATGAAAACAATTTGCATATTTTATCTCTATTGGTTTGGAATCATGGTTTTAAATCGTAAAAATAGTTTTTCCATTAAAAAATAATTATTTCATGTATTTTTTTAAAGCATGGTTCATTGAGGTCTATTAAAATTGGAAACTAGGGCCAAATTCCACCATTGGATAGCTCATTTGTTGGAGATTATTATTGCATTGAACTCCTCGTTTCAGAGGACCAAAATCGACCTAAAGATCATCAAATTTGGACAATTAGAAGTGTGTTTTTGAATTTATGCCCACTCATGTTCAAATTGTCAAGGTTGACCTCATCACAAAAAAGCCCAACGGTCACATCTTTTGACCTTAAACAATTTGTATATATAGAGGGGCCTTCAACCTCATTTGCTACATCAAAGGGATCCAATTTATATCTAAGATAGTTGAGCTCTTGAGGAGGACGCAGGGTTGTCTAATTTTGGTTTCTTTTTAAACAACTAGGGCCGAGATTCATCAGATAAACAACTGCATGACTTGATGAAATTTTAGGTTAACTTGTATGGGTAATCTTGCCATTACAGGTCTGAACTCAACCTCGGAAAGTTAGGTCATGTTTGGGTACTGACTTCAAGCCGACCTATGATCAATTTAAGGAATAATTTCTCCCTTTTTGTGTCCACACTTCAGAGCCATTACTCCAGGTAGGTCCGAAGGCATGCACAATGTTAGATAGAGGGGCCGAGAAACCTATCTTGGTTTCAGATCAGTTGTAAGGGCCAGCGATGGAAAACCTCTTGCTTGCCAAGGAAAGTCGTGGTTGAAAGGAGGGTTTCTTGATCAGTTGAATGGAACGATAGTGGATTGTAAGAAACCCTAGCCATATCTTAGCTTACTACTGTTAACAACATGATGATATTGCAGTGTTCGACTATTCACTTTTCCAAGGGAAGGCATATTAGATATTCAAATTGGAAAATCATTTTGACTTTAAATTATAGTACTCTCTCTCTTTGTTGAACATTTGATATTAGGCACCTGTCACTGTTAGGCACCTCACATGGTTCTGAATCCATCGTACCTCTTTTGGCTCATCGCATATGTAATTTTGCATTCTCAGCACATTGGCACATAAAATATGTCTCCAGCAATATATTTAAAGAGCAGGAAATGTTTTGGTATGACAAAACCATATAGAAATCAGTGTATGGTTTTAGATATGATTATTTCATATGGTATTGATGTCATCTTAGCCGTGTAAAATTATCCACATTGTATGCATAAAATAGATACTCTAATTATAAGAAGACATTGTGGTATTACGTATATATATTGACATGGTTGCTGCAATATGTGCATGACATCATATTTGCAAGCAGAGCAATATTGGCGTCAACAATCAACATATATACATACATTCAGTCAATATTGGTATATGCATGGCATTCTTGCAAGCCCTGAAACAATTATGGTATTTTAAAAAGCTATTAAAGTATGAAAATTCTAATCAAAGTTATGATCAGTCATGGCCTTGGGTAGTATGTTGACATTTGTTTCTTATATCTCTATGATGAACTTCTGAGTTTCTCTTCCTCTCATAGCCTAGAAAAGAAGAACCTTAGTTTACTATTGTTCTAGACACAACTACAACTCAACTCATAAAGAAAAAGAAGCCAAGGCCCCTATGTTGATGGATCATTAGTAAGGCTCCAGAGCATTAATGCATATGTACATCATACAGTGATAAATGATGAATGTGAACCAAGTCCTGCACACTCTACAATGACATGATCTATACTTCTTATATCAATTGAGCCGACTTTTGGAGATTTTTTGACTTACATAGCTATAGGCATCAAGCGATGAAAGAATTCGATATTTCTAACACAGTTAACCATCTTTCAGTTTTTCTATACTAAGCCCTAAGTAGCAGAGAAGAGCTTTTGTCGAAGACATGTTTGTAAGCAAATATCTTGGATCATTCGAAAGGAATCATGCTCCTGGAAGTTTGAAGACCTAAAGCTATCATAGAACCATGTAAAGTGAATATTGTTGGTTACCTCACAATGATATATGGCACAGTTCTACTATGTGTGACGCTTCTCTACAGCTCGACATCATCTATGATCTCTTTTCAAGTCCAATATTATGCATGATATTACTACAATCAAGTAGCCATAATGATATATTGTAGCCCCAATAAATTGATGATTGTATTATAGCATTGTTCACTATCGAAGTTGTGAATAATATATATGGAAAAATTGGATAGCTTATCTCTTAAAGAAGCTACAGGGATCTTCCCGTAAAAGAATTTGCAACACCTTAGATTTTGAAAAGGGGTGCAACACTCTTGAAACCCTTTTTTTAAAAGAACAACTAAGTGAAGACGTGCATGGGACTTTGGAGCATATCTCTATAACAATGCTTATCAACATGAAAACTGAGGTTCCTTGAAGAAAGTGCATGACAAATTCTATACGAGCACAATAAGCAGATGAGATGTTGATTTTGACATTTGTCACCTAGTGATGGAGGATAATTCAGATATTTTGAAATAATATCATGGGAGGATTTCTTCTGCCTAATTAAAGAAGAACCATGACGATTCTTCAAGATTTTCCTCTTTGACCTTGAGCTTCCTTGAAGTTTATTGTTGCAGTTGCCTCATGAAAAGGTTATCCCTTGCTTGAGAAGCTCGTAATTGAAATTTAGATGATCACATGAAACGAGTCTTAAGAGGGAGCTATAGAATCCTTGGCAGTATGACCTGATGACTCTTCTTGCCAAATGTTAATTGATAAGGGAAATAACTCATATATATCCCTATTATTTGAAAGTCTGCATGGAAGTTGCATGATCATGACTTTTCTATGTATATCCAGAGTAAGTTACACTGAGCCATAAAGGTGTAGATAATGATGATACATGATTGATGACCCTCTCAAAGTAAGAGGGATCTAACCTAGCCTTGATAATCTATTTCATGCACTTAAGATCCGATGAAGAAGTTGCGAGTCTGCATATGCATATCTTGTGGGATCCCCGATGTCCTAGATAAATTCAAGACTCTATCTATATATTTATAGTTGTTTAGCAAGATATCTCAGTGACTCTATTGTCTATAATTTGAGGTACACAAATGAAATCCAAGATTCCATGAATATTCTGATGTTGGATCGGTTGGCAGTATGATGGATGGAAAGAGTACATCTAGTACTATATCTCTTGATTTGGTTGCTCTGAAAGCACTATTGAGGTTGATTGTATAAAGAAACAAGCATGTATTATTATGAATCCATTTTGGCTGAAGAAGTTCTTCAGTGACCCATTTGAGCACATGTTATATTGCGATATTCTTCAGAGAATCTGTACTCCACATAAATTGGGTACCGCTTTACAATACATTAGAAAGCTACCTAGATTCATAATTGTTGAATTAACAGATTACTTTTTTCAGAGAGAAGCTGGGAGTTGTGGATAGACCTTGCTAGGAAGTTCATGGTTGAACATTGAGATTTGGGAGCTCCTGGGGACCTAGGGTACTTCTTGAGAGCTATGAGTGACCATATGGTGAGTGATTCACCCTCCCCTATTGGTGCACTATGTACAGGGTGAGTGGTTCATCTTCCCCTATTGGTGCACTATGTATAGGGTGAGTGGTTCACCTTCCCCTATGATACCCCATGATGGTTGACATGTGAGTAGGGTGAGTGGTTCAACTTCCCCTATGATTGATGAGATATGCATAGGATGAGAGGTTCACCTTCTCCTATGGCATAAGAGTAGGATGAGTGGTTCACCTTCTCCTGTGGATACCTAGTGAGAGATGCATTCAAGCATCTGCTTTTCGAAATGTCGGTAATACGTGGTTCATCCTTTCACCACATGTAGGATGCTCATTCCCTATGATTGATGTTGACATGTTGGTGAGACGTGGTTCACCCTTTCCCCACATGTAGGATCCTTCTTACGATTATTGATTAGCATGCATGTAGGACGTGGTTTATCCTTTCCCTACTCTTGGTTTGCATGTGTGTAGGATGTGGTTTATCCTTTCCCTATGTATGGTTCTGACATGTGTTTATATGATGTAGCTTCTCCTTTCCCTATGTATGGTTGTGACATGTGTTTGTAGGACGTGGTTTCTCCTTTCCCTACATATGGTTGTGAACTTTGTTTGTAGGATGTGGATTCTCCTTTCCCTATGTGTGGTTGTGAGTAGGATATGATATATTCTTTCCTTGCTAGTGTTCCTGCGTCATCCTACCCATGTAGTCCAGGACACATGGGAAGTACCTCTCATCTGGCCAATGAGTTGGGAAAAGTGGTTGGGACCATAACACTACTGATGGACGCATCACGTACTGTTGCACTCCCTATGTCTAGGATGAATGATGTTCAACAAACTTGATCACTTGAGATCAAGTCTGATTACAATTTTACATCTGGTTATATGGAGTCTGGATTGACTTTTGTCTTTGGAGAGCAGTAAGGTCTCGTGACTCACTCTCGATCGATTCTTCTTCATTATTCTTATCAATTTTCAATAGAGTAGACAATAGATAATAAACAGAGATGGCACGTGATGTCAATATATTTCATGATGACTGAATGGCATGATAAACTATCAAGTGGAATTCTCCCTAGTTGAGAGGCAGTGTTAAAATTAGAAACTAGGGAAAATTCCACCATTGGATAGCCTATTTGTTGGAGGTGATTATTGAATGAACTCCTCTTTTCGAGAGGACCAAAATCAACCTAAAGATCATCAAATTTGGACAAGAAGAAGTGTGTTTTTGAATTTACGCCCACTCATGTACAAATTGTCAAGGTGAGCCTCATCATCATAAGTCCCAACAGTCATGTATTTTTTCCTTTAAAAATTGTATATATAGAGGTGCCTTCAACCTCATTTGATACATCAAAGGGCTCCAAATTATATCTAAGGTAGCCAAGCTCTTGAAGAGGACAAAGGGTTGTCTGTTTTGGGTTTCTTCTTCAACAACTAGGGCTATTATTCCTCAAATAAACAGCCACAGGACTTGATGAAATTTTAGGGCAACTTGTATGGGTAATCCTGTCATTACAGGTCTGAATTCAACCCCAGAAATTCAGGTTATGTTTGGGCATTGACTTCGAGCTTATCTATGGTAAATTAAAGAAGAATTTCCCCCTTTCTGTGTCTGCACTTCAGAGCCATTACTCCAGATAGGTCCGCAGGCATGCACCAGGTTATATAGAGGGGTCGAGAATCCTATCTTGGGTTCAAATCGATTCTAAGGGCTAGTGATGGAAAACCTATTGCTTGCCAACGAAAGTTGTAGTTGAAAGGAGAGTTTCTTGATCAATTAAATGGATAAATAGTGGACTGTAAGAAACCCTAACCAGATCTTAGCTGACTATTGTTCACAGAATGATGAAATTGCAGTTTTGGGCTATTCAATTGTCCAAGGGCAGTCATATTAGATCTTCAAATTGGCAAGTCATTTTGACTTTAAATTATTGTACTTTCTCTCTCTACTGAACATTTGATATTAATAATAAGATGAATTGATCAAGGGTTTTCCACGTCTTGGGGTTTTTTCCCTAGCTTGTGCGATATCCTTGTGTACTCTTGTCTTGGCTTGTCCACTGCATCTTTCATCTATGTTCTTTCTTCAATTACTTTCATTATAACGATGTATTATGTGATTTCTAATGGAAAATCAGGCTAATATGGATCCCTAAAGTAACTCCCCTAAGAAAATAACATATTAACCTAAAATTAACAAGATCTAACCAATCCTGGTTTGACCGATTCTAGTTTGAAACCCAGTTTGATATGTGGACTAGTCCGGTCACTAGTTCCGGTTTTGAATACTATGTTCTGGAGAATGTAATAAACTAATAGTGCCAAATAGAAATAGTTTGAAATAATCTAGATCCATTACATGTCTTTATGTGTTGGAAAGTTTCAAGATTGAGAATCTATAGTGTTTCTTTTGTCACAGCACAGTGGAGCGACACAAGGTCACTTGTTGAAAGAAAACCATTAAAATTATCCATCTATTTGGTGGCTGGAGGGAAATATCTGCACCCTCCCACAACTTTTCTCTTCACATAAAGGAAGTTTAAAATCACACTCATGTCCCCAAGCATAGGAAAAGAATTATGTAAATTTTATACACATTGAGATGACGTTGGTCATGATATAATTCCTATGAGTGAAATGTTTCTAGATCCATCATTCTAAAGTCAAAGAAACGCTCCATGGCTTAAATGTTTGGCTAGTGCCCGTCCTTTGAAAAAAAATCATGGAAGGTCATTGAAAATTACCCTTGGGTAGTGTTAATTTAAAGATAATGTTTGTTAGGGCATTTTCATAAATGTACACAGATCCAACATTCAAATGCCAAAAAAAAATTAATATTCTAGAATGTTTTTTTGGGTTCATTAATTCTCAAATGCCACTAGAGATTTGACTTGAAAAATTATTTATTCAGAGGAAAGTGTTCTAAAAAATACAAAAAAGTTATCAATAACGCATACCTCTTCGCAATCCTAATAGAGGAATGTCATCTTGGATGCCAAGATCTTTGTGGTAAGAGCGTAGGCCGAGGCTGGTCAGCCAGTGATCCTGAGCATGAGACCATGGCAGTGGGTACCTTGGCACTAGAGCTGGAGCGATACAAGCCAACTGGAGCTGGAAAAGCGTTGTTTCAACAAAAAGAACGTGTGAAACAATTCCATCACAATATCAACCACCTCCTCGTCTCTAGTTGTGTGGATATGGAGGAGCTACAACCCTAAATCCATGGTGAGAGTCGAATTGACGGCCTTGTTAGACAAGCCGAGACAGAGGATCAACTGCCATGGTTGAAGCCTTCGCTGGGTGTCCCGGGGAGATAAGAAAGGGAATGAAGGAGCACAATCATGGCTGATTCTATGTGCCCACATACTAGATGAAGGCAATGCCACCAAGGGTTTCTTCGTCGATTCTACTATCATTCAGGAAATTCATCGTGATCGCTAGAGGAAAACCACTATCAGATCCCTATCCACCTCCTTTCCATTATTGTTCATGGCCTCCATCTTTGTCATCTTTTCCAAGGCCGTTGTTGAATAATGGTGGACATCAGAGGATTTCATGGAGGCATACTATTAGGGTCCGGTTTATCGAAGTCCCTGAGGGTTTAGATGATTTCATTGATGTAAAGTCATCGACTGAGATTATGGAGGGAAAATTGAAAATGGACAGAGGGAAATTTGAATTTGTTGAGGAAAATTATTTATATGAG
Organism: Pinus albicaulis; assembly: GCA_034641835.2. Classification (NCBI taxonomy): domain Eukaryota; kingdom Viridiplantae; phylum Streptophyta; class Pinopsida; order Pinales; family Pinaceae; genus Pinus; species Pinus albicaulis. Next base: position 1,389,908,951 of record CM076570.1, read on the forward strand.
AGTGTTTGTGATCATATTTATTTTTTGGTTGGTTATTTTCTTTTTATTATAAAATTTAGAGAGTTTTTTACTATTTTATTTATTTATTATTATTACAGTTTGTAAGTGGTTGATTGATTAAAATTTGGTTTATTGAAATTTAAAATGTTGTAATATATATATATATATATATATATATATATATATATATATATATATATATATATATATATATATATTGTAATATGTATATATATATGTATATATATATGTATATATGTATATGTATATATATATATATATATATATATATATATATATATATATATATATATATATATATATATACATATACATATATACATATATATATACATATATATATACATATATATATACATATTACAATATATATATACATATACATATATACATATATATATACATATTACAATATATATATATATTTTAATTTATTCAGAGTGTAAATTATAATGAAATGTTGAGTGTAAAAAGTTAGCTTAACCAAAACAAGAATTAAGTGGTTCTTAATATGGGTTCCATGCTTTTCTAAGAGTAAAGTCATTTTTTATTTTGTTTAGAATACAAAACTTTGCGTGTGTTTTTAATTGCTTATCATGTGTTCTATTTGAACTGGATTTGTAACCATGATTATTGTTGCCTATGCAAATATTAATCTAGGTTGCATTATTTTGGTATCAAAGTAGGTTTAAGACTTACATACAAATTGAAGAACAATGTCATCAAAAAGAATTTGTTTGGCGGATATATAATAAGGAGAATTGTAAAAGAGCACATAAGGAATTAGGAATACAAGCATAGGGTAGAGGGAAACATAGCTACAAATAAAATCACCTAGATGTTGAGGTCCATGTTAACTATAATGGATTCCATGAAGGAAGCTAAGAAAATAGAGGTTGTTGTAGATATTCATGATGTGAGTAATGAAGAGTGAAAATTAGAGGCCCCATGGGAGATAAGACTAAATGATTTATTAGATTGGGAATATGGAGAAATCCCTAGAGTTTGAGAAATTGAGGACCCCGAGAGAGTGAAGCATATATTCACAAAGTTGAAAGGGCATGCATCCCTTCAGTGGGATAATGTATTTTGACAAAAAAATAAGAAGGAAATATAAAATTAAGACTTGGGAGGAGATAATTTCCAAACTAAATGGTATTCCACAATTTATAGTTGTTGGCTTGAAAACAATTATCTGCCACAATTAAAGATTACTAACATAGATGACTAATTCATATACTTGTTGTTCTTGTTATTTGGTCATATTTTTATTCTTGGACTATAATAGTCATTTATGTTAATCATTATTAATTTTTTCACTTATTATCTAGTCATATATTTAGTCATAGACTAAATTAGTCATTTAAGTTAGTCATTTTTAGTTTAGTCACTTATTATCTAGTCGTATATTTTATCTCTAGACTAAATTAGTCGTTTAAGTTAGTCATTTTTAGTTCGGTCACTTAAAATTGCTTAAATTTAGTAGTAATTCACTTGAAATAATTGCGGTGACTAAATTTTTTAGTCACCTAGTCACTAATTTCAGCATTTTCTACTAGTGTCTTACATACTTGAGAAGTATGTCCTTTTGTTTTCTGTACTTGAGTTTGAGTTTGTCAATCTCCTCCAGAGCACTTCTTAGCTCCCCCTCAAGGTCGATTTCCCCTTCTTCTTCTTCATCTTCTAGCAGGAGTCCTTCCAGTTCTTCTATGGCCATCAATAAGAATTCAGAGGTTCCCTCCTCACTTGAGGGTTCATCTGAATCTTTAGATGTACTACTGTCTTGTTGAGCATAGAAATATTTTCTGCTAAGCTTCTTTCCTTTCTGCCAGCTCTTTGATTTATTTTTCTCTGACTCTTGAGCCTGATTCCTTACTTTCTTGTGAGGACACTTACCAGCATAGTGTCCCACTCTTCCACAGTTAAAGCATTTGAAGGGGAGTTTACCTTTGTATTTACCTGAGCCTCTATCCAATTTCTTGACAAACTTTGCCTCTTCTTCATCCGAGCATGAGCATATGTCTCCCTCTTCTTCTTTCTTCTTTTCTGTTTTAAAAGCTGCTTCCCTCGTACTTGGCTTCTTCTGTGGGAGCCTCATTTCATAGGCTGTTAGATTTCCAAGTAGCTAGTTCATGGTCAAGGTCTCCCAATCAACTGTTTCTTCTATTGTAGACACCTTTGGATTAAATCTGGATGGAAGAGATCTTAGAATCTTTTGTAGAATTATAATTTCTGGCATTTTTTCTCCAAGAGCTTTCATATTGTTAATAATTTCTGCAGCTTTTAGGAAGAAACTGGCAATGTCTTCATCATCATTCATTCTTAACTTCTTAAACTGTGCTCTATAGACTTGAAGTTTGGAAATCTTTACTTTCTTGTCTCCCTCATGTATGTTCTCAAGAGTATCCCATATTTCTTTGGCAGAGTCTTTGTGCATTACTTTAATAAACTCCGCTTCACACAATCCATTCAGGATGGCATTCATGGCTTTTGCGTTAGCCACAAAATCTTGTTTTGTTTCTTTCTCTGTGTCATTTGCCTTCGGGGCATATCCTAATTCCACAGCTGCCTAGACTTCTATTCCTAGAGACATTATGTATGTCCTCATCCTGATTTTCTAGAAAGCATAATTTTCACCAGTGAAGAAAGGGGCTTTATTGGTTGAGCATCCTTCTTTACTAGCCATCTTGGGAACCTAGGATCTCCTTTCAGCTGTTAGACTAGTACTAAGGAACCTGCTCTGATACCAATTGTTGAATCTGTAGTTAAACTCAGATATCAGCTCTGTTCTGTAGCTTCTCTTTCTGCTCTTCTTTTAGTCTTCTCTGCTTTACACTTCTATAATCTGCCTTCTCCAGATTTTCTCTCTCTTTTTTCTGCAGCTTGCATATCCAGATGATATTATTTATAAGAATCTTCTTGTGACTGTTAGCATTCCTCAAAGAATTTGGAATGGACAGCCATACCTCTTCACTTTCTGCCTTTTCATTTCTTTTCCAGCTCACTCAGAAAAATGTAACTGTAGGTAATTATTTCAATATTACAGTGGGATCTTTATTTTTCTTCCGGAGACTTGCCAATGCATCACAACAATATAAATCAATTAAAAATATTTACATTCAAATTACAATGAGAATTCCAGCTCACTCATTCACCCTCCTGGCTAGCTGCGCATTTGTCTTTTCTTTGACTGTGTTTGTCTTTTCAGTCCTCTGTTGTGGTGTAACTGCTGCATATACATAACTGAGCTTTTTATACCAGCTCATTTTATATAAATATGTAATAGCTGGCATTTAATCTAGGAAAATTCGAACCCTTTACACGTAGCAAGTGTCTTGTTGATGTGGGAGTTCTGCAAGCGGAACATACATGAATCGCAATTGTTTTATGTTAAAAATCGCCCTCCACCTTAGGCCAAGGCCCGTGAGTCCACAGACTATGCGGCATATTTTAATACCATCGCAACCATCGGTTTATATATATAACAACCCTTCTATATATATACCCCATCTTTCATTACGCTAACTTCCTTTTAATATACCTTTAAATCAACTTTCGGTGTAACTAATAAACCCTTTTAAAACATATAAGAACTCCTTTGGGGCCCACTTGCCACGCTTCCCGATGCAATGAATCTCCTCCGATTTCGATCGATCGCTCCTGCTCCGATTGCGATTGATCGCAATCGCAACTTCAAATACTCCGATGTGATTGAATCGCTTTTAAGTTCTTCCGATTGTGATTAATCGCAATCGCAACTTGCGTTTGCATGTTCCGATGCCCTTCTCTAACTCCGATGCGATTGGTCACTATTCATTGACATTTGCTGTTAAGTCCCTATATTAATAGTGTAGCCCCTTATTATGTTAGTGTATCCCCCCTTATTGTTATTATTGTACCCTTTTAACCCCCATTTTGTTATTATTGTGCCCTTAAATTATTATTGTTAGGTCGGCTAGGATTACATTGTGGCCCACTAGGATTACATCATGGCCCCATGGACTCCTATATATAGAAAGGAGGTTTTGTAAATTGTATCATCCAAGAATTGTTCATTTATGTAATGTATTGGAGGTTTCCCCCTCGAAGTGGCTTATTTCTAAGGCGTTGATATCTCTTTTCTTCTATTTTTGGAGCCGGTTACACAACATTTGGTATCAGAGCTTTGGATTCTAGGGTTTTGCTGCTCCAAACAGGTCATCGTGGAATTTTCGCTATAACTTTTCTTCTATGAAGGTTCAGAAGCTGAAATTTTTAGCATGCGAAGCCAAAACCCTGAGGAAGATTTTCTAAAAATTTCAGAGCTTGGTTCGCAATATTTTCGGAGATATCATCTGTGGAAGTTAGGTCTATTTTCAAGCTCCTAAACAGGTCATCATGGAATTTTCACTATAAATTTTTTTCTACGAAGGTTCAGAATCTGAAATTCATATGGTGCGAAGCTGAAATCCTGGGAAAATTGATCAAAAAATTTCAGAGCTTGGGTCGCAATATTTTCGTAGATATCATCTGTGGAAGTTAGGTCTTTTTTCAAGCTCCTAAACAGGTCATCGTGGAATTTTCGCTATAAACATTTTTCTACGAAGTTTCAGAATCTGAAATTCGTATGGTGCGAAGCTGAAATCCTGAGGAAATTAGTCAAAAAATTTCAAAGCTTGGTTCGCAATATTTTTGGAGATATGATCTGTGGAAGGTAGTGCTTTTTCAAGCTCCTGAATTGCATCTCAAAGAGGTGATCGTGGGAAACGTTCAATAACTCTCTCTCTGGACAGTGGATTTGAGTGCCGTAAAAAGTGTTTGCAAGTACACAGACTGTAGTTTCTTGGCTATAAATTTCAGAGACAAAGGACAAAACAGTGACACGTGGCAAGTCCTACAAGTTTGCTCTACTGAACCAGTCCAGAATTAGGTCATTGTGGGAGATTGGACACAACTTTGTCTTGGAGAATCCAAATCAGGTCAGACCTGTGGCATTCAAAATATAGTTCAGAGGGCTATATTGATACTAAAATTAAATTATTGAAGTTCTGCAATAATATAGATAATCAAATTTCAATATCGAGCTCCTCAAAAGAAAGTAAAAGGTGTTTATTTGTTTTTTCGAATTGCATAAATCTTGTTTGAAAAATCAGTTTGAAGTGATTCCAAGGGCCTCTTGAGCATATATTTCAGTATTGGGTTCTAAAATTCCTTCTAAAAAGAATTCAACACCCATTAAGCCCTCAGAAATCTATACTATGACGCATGAAGTGGAAGAATTGCAGGATGAGATATCAAAATTACGGTACCAAGTGCAACAAGTTTCGATCTTACGAAGAGAAATTGAAGATGAAATAGATGGTTTAAAAGCAGAAATGGAGGCTAAGTTGGATGGTTTGAAGGATCAAATAATAGCAAAAATGGATGATAAATTAGTGGAAGATCACATCGAGCATCAACAACAAGTTCTCCAACTCTCAAAAGATAACCCAACTTTGGTGCAGAATCTAATGAAACAACAGGAAGATCAACATGACATCGAAAGAAGTTATGAAGCAGTCATAGAAACAAGAACTCGACAAGTACAATCAATTTCAGAGTATCTCAGCAAGTGGAAGAACTTTCCTGTAGAATATTTCACATGGGAGGATGAGAATTTTATACATAAGCATCAAGAAATAATCAAGCGTTGAGGACAACACTTGTTTGAAGGAGAGGGGCATGTTAGGTCCCTATATCACTAGTATAGTCCCTTATTATTAGTGTAACCCCCTTATTGTTATTATTGTACCCTTGTAACCCCCATTTTGTTATTATTGTGCCCTTAAATTATTATTGTTAGGTCAGCTAGGATTACATTGTAGCCCACTAGGATTACATTATGGCCACATGGACTCCTATATATAGAAAGGAGGTTTTGTAAATTGTATCATCCAAGAATTGTTCATTTATGTAATGTATTGGAGGTTGCCCCCTCGAAGTGGCTTATTTATAAGACGTTCATATCTCTTTTCTTCTATTTTTGGAGCTGGTTACACAACATTTGCCGATGCAATTAGGACTTGGAACTCAAACCAGTAAAAATTATAATTTATAGTCCCATCGGGTCCGGGCTCTTAATCGCAATCGCAAGTCTTTTAATATGTGTTCCGACGGTTTGTTTCTTTCCGATGCGATTGAAACTAGAATTCAAACACTTTGTTAAACATGGTTTATAGACCCATTGGGTCCGGGGCTTAATCACAATCACAATTTCTTGTTTATGTGTTCCACTGACAACTTTTTCTCCGATGCGATTGAGTGAGGGTCCCACTTTATATTACTTCGTTTTCATTGATCATCATGCGCTCCACTTATTAATATATATGCCTTGGACTATGGTCATTTAATCTTGCGCAATATATGGATATACGCTGCATATATATAAGTTTTGCTGCTTGGGTTATACGATTCCTGGAATAATATTCGTATATATATATGTTTATATATATATATATATATATATATATATGCATTACATTGCCGCTCCAACCTTTAGTGTATATTCCAGTGGAGAAGGTGATTCTCGGAATTTTATAACGGCTCTGCCTCTGCCTCTGCTGCTTCTGTCACTCTGCCTCTGCCTCTGCCTTCGATGTATATATTCCCTGCTGCTTTTCTTTGCCTTCTTTGCCATCAATGAAAATATTTTCAACACTCAGATCACTCTCCCATATATCTTGAGATTCAAACTGGTGCACAAAAACCCAGGGTTCCCTTTAAGTTAAATTCTGGTTGGCTGGCTGAGCCTGACTTCCATACCTTGGTTGGAAAGGAATGGAAGCACTGTGCACAATATCCGGAGCAGGACCCTGCTAGGTTTCTAAATGACAATATTAACTGTATTAAATCACTCACTATCAGCTGGGCCAGAAAGAAGAAATTGCTGGAGGATGAGAAACTTAAAATCACTGAACAAGAGATTGGTCACCTGACTGGATCAGATTACTTGGGTTTCTGAACAACGAAAAAAAAATATCGCCTTATAGCCCTGGAATCCACAAAGGTCAATATTCTTAGGAAGAGGGAAGAGGAGTGGTGTGTTAAGAGTAGGGCCATCTGGTTAAAGGCTGGGGATGAGAACACCAAGTTTTTTCAACAATGTGCAAAAGGCAGAAGGATTATAAACACTATATGGGAACTCACTGATCAAAATGGGAGAGTGGCCAACAGTCATGAACAACTTTCTGACATGGGCATACAAAATTTCTCTAAACAATATAGAGCACCGGTAAATGCAAATTTTCCGGATATCATGCATATTGCTCACAACTACACAGATTTGTGGAAGAGGAGCTGCTGGAGGATTTAAATGCACTGGTCACGTTGGGTGAGATTGAAGGGGTATTGAAATGTTTTAAGAAGGACAAGATCCCTGGCCCTGGTGGTTGGACCACTTAATTTTACCTTACTTTCTTTGAACTCATTGGCAAGGGCCTTCTTCATGTTATTGAATACAGCAGGACTATTGGGCAGATATATGATGGATTTAACACTAATTTCATTGCTCTTATCCCCAAGGTGGAAAATCCCTCCTCTTTCAATGACTATCAACTAATATCCCTCTTCAATTGCATCTACAAAATAATTTCCAAGATCATTACCAACCCCATCAAACCCATTCTCTCTCTGCACATTGCGAAAGAACAATTTTCCTTTCTCAATCAGAGGCAGATCCATGAAGCTATTGGCACTGCACAAGAGGCATTACATTCCATCAAGACTAAACACTTCAAGAGCACCATTCTCAAAATCGAACTTGCCAAAGCTTTTGATTGTGCCAACTAGAATTACCTGCACCTCATTCTCATTCACATTAGGTTCTCACATGCATTTACGAATTGGATCATGGGATGCATTACTAATGCCATTTTCAACATTCTTATTAATGGTGCCGCAAATGATTTTTTTCATCCTGGGAGGGGACTAAGGCAAGGATGTCCCCTCTCCTCACTCCTCTTCCTTCTCATTATGGAAGGTCTCTCTTCCCTAATGGCTCGTGCCAAATCTAATGGATCCATTCTAGGCATTAAACTAAAAGATTTTATTCAACTGACTCATTTATTATTTGTTGATGATGTTATCATATTTCTTGATGGTTCTTATCAGGACAATTCAAATTTTTCTAAAATACTTAGTGTTTTTTGCAAAGCAACTGGGATGGAACCCAATAAAAGAAAATCTACCATCATGTTGATTCGATGTTCTGTTAATGAAATCAGTAATGCTTTGGGTTTCTTTCAATTTGAACACAAGAATATAGAAGACGAGCTTATATATCTTGGGTTCCACCTTAAGCCAAATGACTATCACATCACTTACTGGAACTGGTTGATTGCTAAGGTTGAACGCAGGATCAACATCTGGAAACATCAATGGCTCTCTAGGACTATCAGGTTGGTGATCATAAAATCTGTCCTGGAAGCCATCTTGGTTTATAGGATGTCGCTTGCTTGGCTCCCAAAAGGTGTGAATACCGGACTACAACAAATTTGCAGACACTTTCTTTGGTGGGGCAAGGAACACGACTGTACATTTGCTTGGATTGCATGGGACAATATCTCAAAACCCAAGGGGTGGGGTGGATGGGGTCTTAAGGATCTATCAAAATTTGCGACTGATTTCGCTGCTAAGATGGGTTGGCATCTTATTGATGGCCATAGCTTGTGGAAAAAAGTCACATGCTCTAAATATATTTCTCCACGCACTGCATTGGATTGGATAAGGGGTACCATCCTACCATCTCTAGGATCTTTGATTATTTGGAAAGCCATCACTAGATCCATCCATCTGATAAAAAATGGACTGGCTTGGCACATTGGATCTGGAACTAGGGTCAGAATTAGTGAGTATGCTTGGTCGAGTTGCGGACAATAATTCAAATTACCTTTGGATATCAAACTTCACTTGGCCCGGGCCGGTACTTTATATTTATCTCAGATAGCGGACCCCATAAATACCACCTGGGCCTCACAAGCCTGGCTGTCTGCACATACACTAGATATTCCTATGGAACGGTGGCCAATTTGGAATTGGTACATCATTGCTCTCCATGCCACTAGAATTCGACTCACTGATAAGGATGATGAACTACTATGGGCGCTCTCCCCCAGTGGCAGATACATTCCCAAAATCAGCTACACCACTCTCTGCGCTGCACTAGAGCGTCATTCTAAGCTTTGGTGGTGGAAACCTATTTGGAAACTGCAGGCGCCCCCTAAAGCCAGATTACTTATGTGGTGTATACTTACCAATTGCATCCCCACTGAGGAAAATCTCACCAAACATGCGTTTCATGGACCTTATCGATGTTGTTTCTACCTCACGCAGGATGAGAATGTAAACCACCTCTTCCTTGATTGTCCGATCATTAAACACCTCTAGCGCTCAACTATATCTGCATTGGGGTGCTCTCTTAATTGGCTTGGTCCCACAGTTTGTTCGACGTGGACCAAATGGTGGCAGGCTTCTAGCCATTCCAAAGAACATAACATTCCTCTACTCATGGCCTGGGGGATCTGGATCACCAGGAATCAATTCATCTTTCTGGATAAACCTGTCGATTGGGATAACTCATGTAGAAGTATCATCTCATTATACCTTCTCATACATGACGATGATCAACCTACACCTACTAGGACTATCTTGCCTGAAATTATCGACTGCACCTTCCCATGGCCATATTTTGATGGGGCATCCAATTATTATGGATGTGGGAGGGGGGGGGGGGTGATGTTTTTCACATGTATGATACTCATTATTTCCACCTCAAGATGGGACTTGGTCCGGGTACTAATAACTATGCAGAACTTAATAGCCTCTGGTTGTTCTTACACTTTTCCCATGAACAAGGTCGCAACAGGATTCAGATCTTTGGGGATTCTCAGCTAATTATAAATTGGTTCAATTTACAGGCACATTGTCACACCCACACCCTTTATGCACTTCTGGATGAGGTTCTTATGTTAAAATCATTATTTGACTCTATCTCTGTCACTCACATTTATAGGCAGAGGAATTAGGTGGCCGATCGACTATCCAAGGAAGCATCGCAGTTAGAGTGGGGTCGGTGGCATATATCGGTGCATGATGCTGCTCAGGAGAACTAATTCTATCACCGTCCATTCATTGACGATCTGGAGGCACAGGTCGCGGTCATCCAATGACCACAATTTTGGTTTTTTACATATTTTTGGAGGCAACACTTGAACAGTCAGGCTGTGACCATTTTTACATTTCTGTTTTTACTTATTTTGCGGCAGCTATTATATATGTATATATTTGTACATATTCTATTTTATATTAGAAGCAAAATAGACTCTGATACTTGACATGTTAATGACTCTTCGGAGTATGGACTATTATTTGAACTTGCATATTTTGATATTATGCTAGATGCAACATGTAATTTTTCCTATCTATAATGAAAAATTACGACTTTTTTATTGGGGAAAAAATAATAGAATATGGATACCTAATGCCAAAATAAAATAAAATAATAATACCTAAAATTTGTTGAGATTTTTTATATATTAATTTGGAGAAAATATCATAGATAATGCCAACAATGGGTTTGTTCCAAAACTATGGCATCAAATCAGCAAGAGGAGATATTTTATTCTATTATGTTGTGATATAATTTATGATTCAGTTTCTTCTCCACATCTATAAATTGTAAGCCTGTAGAGGCAAATGGATATGAGATGTGAGGTGTGTGGAAGAGGAAGTGCAGATGTGCAAATCTGCTATTGTAATCTCTTTTTGAGTAATAATATTGTCGGTACCTTTGTTTGGTGGATGTAGCCCAGATTGGTTGGGTGAACCACGTTAAATCTGCTGTCTTCATTTTATGTTGTCTGCTATGTGTGAATTTATTAAGTTTTTATGCTGTGATTGACTCTAACAAAATAAAAAATGTTATTGTAAGAAACATATTGTTATAAATCTATCATTAAATCAATTTATGGACACTTCAAAATTGTGCCAAAGATATACTAAAATAGTAACTCAACACACACAGTGTAGTATTTCCTATATCAAATTATAATTAAATTGGTTAACAATACTAACATACAGATTATCCTTGTCATCAAATAATATTAATCAACTTTTTGCTACAAACCATTAATAATATTAGAAGAAATATTATAAAGAGTCCAATATGAAGACAGTTGTTGATGCAAGTTTATATCAATTTCTTTTATATACTTTATCATGATAATTTTATCACAAAAAATGATGAATAGATACATTTAAAGTAGTGAACTAACCAATTTTCAAACTTAATCTAGTTAAAGTTTTAAATTCTAGATCCATTGTATAATTCCAATTAATGAAATGTATTTGTTGTTGAAGTCATTATAATATATTTTTTCCAATTTTAATGAAAAATGTGTCAAATACTTAAAGCAGGTCATCTTCAAAATGGAAGGTGTAAATTACAATGTGGCAATAAGTGAATGAAACTAACAAGGTATTGATCAAATAAATAAAATGATAAGCTATTATTATGTTGTTCAGCCTATTGTTTACAACCTTTTCAAAAGAAAATCCTATTACTTAACAAACTATTAATCACGGAAATATGTAAATGCCATCATTCTTTAAAAAATGAAGGAAGAACATGATCTCACATCACTTTGGTCAAATGTGCCCGCAAGAAACATGGTAGGGTAGGAAGTTGATGTTGAAAAGTGTCTCAACCTTTGAAGTATGCAAAATGAACAACCTTCTAATGCCTCACATATCTTACAATAGAATAGAAAAAGATGTAACCTAGAAAGCATTCATCATGTTTAAAATGCACGCCCCAAAAATGTTTAGATGCCTTGTGGCAAAGAAGAGAACGTAAAGCAAATGAGATTCATCATTTTATATTAAGAAACATATAATTATCATAGAGAAAACATTCCATATAATTGTATATTTAAACTTTCCCATTAAAAAATAATAAACAAATTATCAATTTTGCAAATCTTACTCTCATTGACTTCCTTGTAAACTTCTTTGGATATAAGCAATTTCTATTAATATTGCAAATCTGATTTTATTAACTCAAATACAAAACATCTTTATACATAAAACATTTTCCCTCTTATCAATTATTAATTAACCAATTAATATCTATTAACTTTTTAACTATTTTATTTAATTATAATTAAAAATATAATCAATATGATTAACCATAATTAATTATATCAAGAAACTTATATATAACTTACTAACCCATAAATGATGTTAAACACTATTCCACTTAGAAACACAATTTAAGAAATGAGGTTTAAGCAACTTTACATCTTTAAAAAACACGAGATAACTCACTAACCCATAAATGATGTTAAACACTATTCCACTTAGACACACAATTTAAGAAATGAGATTTAAGCAACTTTACATCTTTAAAAAATACAATTTAAAAAACGAGATTTAAGCAACTTAACATTGTATTACAATTTCCTTCCAAAAATTTATAAAAATTAAAATAGATTGGATATATTATTATGGACTTCAATTTTTCTTTTTCAACAAACTGAAATAATAGTCCAACACGAAAAACAAAGGTAACCTCCCTTTCAAGTTATTAGTTTAAGTAAACATTTATATGAACCATGCATCATAGGTATCCTCTCTTCCAACATAGTTACTTTAAGTAAACATGAACCATGCATCATATCATACATGAACCATGGTGGTAACACGGTTAAGATGCGGGTTCACGTGCCGAGGGAAAAGCATTATTACAACCACTTACTTTTTTGACATTTTCATATTTCCGTTGACGCCACTGTTAATGAATCCAGAACACAACCGACAGAGAGATATGGTTACCGACACACTGTTGACGCCATTTTCTTATGTCTGTCTGTGAATGCCACCTGTTTTGCATAATACTTTTTTAGGGTCCCAGAAACAAATCACGAAACTACGAAGAACTTCCTTCTTTCCCGTTCAAATATATAAAAATTAAATTTTAATTACGCCGATAGGCGTAACCCCCTGTCGGAAGGAGCATGTTTTGTGATTAGGCTAATTAATTTTTTTGATCTGATGGTCAGGATTGGAAGATGCCAGTATATTCTGGTCGTCGCCACTAAATCGATGGATGAAATCTACCCCACTAACTTCCTTGCATATCTAAATCAGGTGTTTAAACCGTACTTAAATTAATTTTTTACAAATCTTGATTAAAAATTTACTGTGCATTAGCTGACCGCCACCTATTTGATTGTTCAAATTCTCCATTAAACGTTTGCCCGCCACCTAATCAAATTCTCCATTAAACGTTTGCCCGCCACCTTGTTCAAATTCTGGAATAAACGCACGCCCGCCACCTAATCAAATTCTGGAATAAACGCACGCCGGGGATGTATAAACGTGGAAACGGATAAATTCTGGAATAAACGCACGCCCGGGATGTATAAACGTGGAAACGGATATGGAGAAACGGATATCGGGAATTTAACAGTCGCATGAAGTGGACGAGTGGGAAGAGAAGGGCAATGCTCATGCAATATGCATTGGACGCCATCGTGCACTGCCTCACGGCCGGGAGGAGCCTGGAGGCCAAGCAGAACGCCGCTGCTGCCATTTTCAGCCTTCTCGTCGTCGAGAAATACAGGCCTATCGTAGGCGACCGCCCCGAGGTTATTAGGGCTCTTCTGGACCTTATTCGCCTGGGAAACCTAAGTGCAAGAAGGATGCCCTAAAAGCCCTCTTCCATTTGGCTCTGGATCCGCTAAATAGGCCAAAACTGGTGTCCGCCGGAGTAGTTGCAGTGCTCTTTTCACTGCTGATGAACTCAGGGATGGGGATCGTCGAGGATGCCATGGTTGTTATAGCCCTGGTAGCTGGCTGCAACGAGAGCGTAGAGGCATTTAAAAGGATTTTTGGGATTGAAGTTCTGGTGAATTTGTTGGACACTGGGTCTCCGAGGGCTCGAGAGAATGCGGCTTCAGCGTTGCTCAATTTGGCACAGTGCGGTGGGACGCAGGTCGCTGAGAATATCTTGGACAAGCACAAAGAATGTTTGTTTCTGCAAACGTGATCAGCGAATGTTTGTTTCTGCAATCACGATCAGTGGTCAACCCAATGTTTCTCTGGATATCTCAGCGGATGTTTCTCTGTGCAGTCGACATCACTGGGGCCAACCCAAGCTCATCCTAGTTCCTCTGCTACCTCACCGTGCAGACAGTATCGGCGGAAATGGGTAGGCAAACTCTTCCCATACAACTCCATTTATTTCTATTGGTTTTTAGTTTTTTTCAATTTAAAGTTTCTCACCCTCTGCCGTGATTTCCATCCAGGGTTTTCCTATTCAAGAGTTGACAAGTATGGCTACCCTGATGTATTTCTCTGGAGTTCAAATGTGTTCCCTTAGAAGAAAACAGCATAGCGTTCCCTTCGATCGATGGGTAATTGAAACAAGGTTTTATTTTTAGGTAACCGTGAGAAAGAAAAAATTCATGTTCGAAGTTTTCCCAATTAAAATTTTGGGATCAATGAGCGTATTTTATATTTCATTTTATTGAAACAAAAGGTTATTTAAGGATACTCGGAAGTGGAAATTAAAAGTTGTTTATTGCGGTAGCTATAATTGAGCACCTGAACATGTTCCTCAAGATCATCACACAAATCTTCTAAATCCCATCAACGGTCACAAAAAATAATTTATTATGATATCGTGCATCTGCTGGTAGTTAATATATTGTATCTTGTCACAACATATAAACGGTAATATTAAACGTAATGTGTAAACCCTAATGTTTAATAAGCGTGATTAATTGCATTTTAGGTTTCAAAATGAACTAGAATTGGGCTCCACGATCCACATACCATGGAATGGATCATCGTTCATTCAAAGAGTGTGGAGGTGGAGTGAATGCATTGGCATGTATTGAGCTGATGCGTTTGAACATATTTTGAATCGATTCCAAAATGATTGTTCTACATACCTCAACTGTCTTCCACATAAGTATTCCAACACAAGAATAAGGTGATTCACAGGTGGATTATATAAAACATGGACCCCTGTTCCTTAGCAGCAACGCATCTCTTGCTAAAACAATCATTATTTCCCTGGACCGAAGCTCATTATGATTACTGATGATTTTAGAGCAGTATATGCTTTTGCATCTTTGATGAAGAAGCTTAAGTTTAGACGCTTTGCTTATTACACTTGCACAGTTTCTTGATTATTGATTATAACTTATATAAATAATAATATTTATTTTGTCCATTCTATATTGTATTTTGTGTGAGGTGCAGTGTAGAAATGCAACAGATTCGCCAATGCCAGCACATGATCAAAATAATGATAATAATAATGGGCTGCCAGCATATGATCAAAATAATGATCATAATAATGGGCGTGATAAGTGCATGACAATACAAAGTTGCGCAACGCAGATCCCTTTTGACCACTGTACCTTACCTTGTATTGTATTTAGCGTGGAGGGGAGGAGGAGATTTGTGGGATGAAGGTAATCATATAGCACGACAAAGGTATTGGTCCGACGTTACGTCAAAATAAACAGAATGCTCCTTGTTATGTTTGATCGGTTTAGTATTTTTTTCATTCTATCTATTTAATTGGCCGTATTAAATCTTTGCTATGGAACATCCCGCCAACTGAGTTACTTTGAGTTGATGTTGATTATAAATAGATTCCGGCATTCTTGATTATAAATGGATTTAAAATAATTTAATTTGGTTAATATATTTAATGCGTTCTTGATTATAAATGGATTTAAAATTATTTAATTTAGTTAATATATTTAATTGTATAGGTGTGTTTTATAATTTTAGTTTAATTAATAGTAAATATTAAGTGAATGGAAAATTTGTAGTTTCAATGGAATAGGTTGAAATATTTATAGTAGTATTTATAAATTAAGAGTTAACATTTAATTAGTTATGTTTTTTTAATTAATTTATTTCAAATTATTTATTTAATTAATTAATTAACAAAAATGTCATATCAATATTTGTTATATTGGACATATGATACTTATAAAACATGATAATCTACTCAGAGTTATTTAAGAATTAAAAAAAATCATTAAAAAAATGTGATTTTTCATGGTTTAAAAATTTGTTACATATTTTTCTAAAATGTATATATGTTTAATTTATATATTAGTTTTAATAATAATAATATAAAGTTCATGTTTATTATGAATTCACATCTATCAGTGTTTATCAATTATTTAATTTATATAGTTATCCAAATTAATAATTTAATAATTGAATATTTTAAAAATAAAATTTTGATGTTAATGTTTTAAATAATGTTGATGTAAAAATTAAAATTTTTATTTAATGTTAATAGACCGAGTGAGTTGTTCAAGCACTTTTTAAAGTGAAATTGGCAATTCAATTCAATTTCGACAAAGATATAGTCTTACCTAACTTTTAAAAAAATTATAATATTTTTTATTAATATTTTTAATTATTATATTCTTTTATTATATAATAAATATATTTTTATTTTATTTTATTTTATTAGTATCTTTAATATTTATTGATTATGATATTTTGTATTATTTTAATTAACAAAAATATAATCATTATTTACATAACATTATATATTAATATAATGATTCTATTAAAATATAGATAATTTAGTATTATTATGAAATATTTGAATTTGTAATTACTATTTAAAGTCTTATTTAGAAATTAGAAATTTATCTTTAAAAAATTCAACAATAAAAATTTCTTATATATATATTTATTTATATTTAAAATACACATAATTTAATATACAAATATTAAATATAAACAATTTGATTATGATGATGATGATGATGGTTAATGTCTACTAAGGCCAAAATTTGGTCAATATCTCTTTTAATGTTAATTAATACTAATAATAAATGCACATGTTAATGTTAAACATATAAATTTAAACTATTGTAATAATCTTAATATTAATATTAATAAATAAGAATAATAATATTTATTTTTTAATAATTAACAATATAATTATTGATAAAAATATAAAATTAAAACTTCTATTCACTTTAACAATATGATTAAAGTATTAATGATCTTTTGGTTTATAATATGAATAGTCGATCAATGTCATCCATGATCAAATGCCGCATTTTGACAAATATTGTCTCAATATGAAAATCACCCATGGCCAACCATGGTCATAGAAAATCACCCATGGCCAACCATGGTCATAGTTGGTCCAACGTCGCATTGTGACAACAATTGTCTCAATGTTTAAATCAATTCCCTTGGGTTCACCAATTCCTTTGGTTTATAATATTAAACCCTTGGGTTTAATAGTTCTTTTGGTTTATAATATGAATAATCGATCAATGCCATCCATGATCAAATGTCACATTCTCACAAATGTTGTCTCAATATGAAAATCACCCATGGCCAACCATGGTCATAGTTGGTCCAACGTCGCATTGTGACAACAATGCGTGTCAATGTTTAAATAAATTCCCTTGGGATTCACCAATTCCTTTGGTTTATAATATGAATAATCAATCAATGTCATCGATGATCAAATGTCGCATTCTGACAAATATTGTCTCAATATGAAAATCACCCATGGCCGACCATGGTCATAGTTGGTCCAATGTCGCATTGTGAGAACAATTGTCTCACTGTTAAAATCAATTCCCTTGGGTTCACCAATTCCTGTGGTTTATAAATTGTTGGGTGATGGTTTTCCCTTGGGTTAACCAATTCCTTTGGTTTATGATATTAAACCCTTTGGTTTAATAGTTCTTTTGGTTTATAATATGAATAATAAATCAATGCCATGCATGATCAAATGTCACATTCTGAAAAATATTGTCTCAATATGAAAATCACCCATGCCCAACCATGGTCATAGTTGGTCCAACGTCGCATTCTGACAACAATGCGTCTCAATGTTTAAATAAATTGCGTTGGGTTCACCAATTCCTTCGGTTTATAATTTGTTGGGTAATGGCTTTCCCTTGGGTTCACCAATTCCTTTGGTTTATAATATTAAACCCTTGGGTTTATTAGATCTTTTGGTTTATAATATGAATAGTCGATCAATGTCATCCATGATCAAATGTGGCATTTTGACAAATATTGTCTCAATATGAAAATCACCCATGGCCAACCATGGTCATAGTTGGTCCAACGTCGCATTGTGACAACAATTTTCTCAATGTTTAAATCAATTCCCTTGGGTTCACCAATTCCTTTTGGTTTATAATTTGTTGGGTAATGGTTGTCCCTTGGGTTCACCAATTCCTTGGGTTTATAATATTAAACCCTTGGGTTTATTAGTTCTTTTGGTTTATAATATGAATAATCGATCAATGTCATCCATGATCAAATGTCACATTCTGACAAATATTGTCTCAATATGAAAATCACCCATGGCCAACCATGGTCATAGTTGGTCCAATGTCGCATTGTGACAAAAAATGTCTCAATGTTTAAATCAATTCCCTTGGGTTCACCAATTCCTTTGGTTTATAATTTTTTGGGTAATGGTTTTCCCTTGGGTTCACCAATTCCTTTGGTTTATAATATTAAACCCTTAGGTTTATTAGTTCTTTTGGTTTATAATATGAATAATCGATCAATGTCATCCATGATCAAATGTCACATTCTGACAAATATTGTCTCAATATGAAAATCACCCATGGCCAACCTTGGTCATAGTTGGTCCAATGTCGGATTGTGACAACAATTGTCTCAATGTTTAAATCAATTCCCTTGGGTTCACCAATTACTTTGGTTTATAATTTTTTGGGTAATGGTTGTCCCTTGGGTTCACCAATTCCTTTGGTTTATAATATTAAACCCTTTGGTTTATTAGTTTTTTTGGTTTATAATATGAATAATCGATCAATGTCATCCATGATCAAATGTCACATTCTGACAAACATTGTATCAATATGAAAATCACCCTTGGCCAACCATGGTCATACTTGGCCCAACGTCGCATTGCGACAAAAATTGTCTCAATGTTTAAATCAATTCCCTTGGGTTCACCAATTCCTTTGGTTTATAATTTTTTGGGTAATGATTTTCCCTTAGGTTCACCACTTGCTTTGGTTTATAATATTAAACCCTTGGGTTTATTAGATCTTTTGGTTTATAATTTGTTGGGTAATGGTTGTCCCTTGGGTTCACCAATTGCTTTGGTTTATAGTATTAAACCCTTGGGTTTATTAGTTCTTTTGTTTATAATATGAATAATCGATCAATGTCATCTATGATCAAATGACACATTATGAGAAACATTGTATCAATATGAAAATCACCCATGGGCAACCATGGTCATAGTTGGTCCAACGTTGCATTGTGACAAAAATTGTCTCAATGTTTAAATCAATTCCCTTGGGTTCATCAATTCCTTTGGTTTATAATTTGTCGGGTAATGGTTTTACCTTGGGTTCAACAATTCCTTTGGTTTATAATATTAAACCCTTGTGTTTATTAGTTCTTTTGGTTTATAATATAAATAACCGATCAATGTCATCCATGTTTAAATCAATTCCCTTGGGTTCACCAATTCCTTTGGTTTATAATTTGTTGGGTAATGGTTTTCCCTTCGGTTCACCAATTCTTTTGGTTTATAATATTAAACCCTTGGGTTTATTAGTTCTTTTGGTTTATAATATGAATAATGACAACAATTGTCTCAATGTTTAAATGAATTCCCCTGGGTTCACCAATTCCTTTGGTTTATAATTTGTTCGGTAATGGTTTTCCCTTGGGTTCACCAATTCCTTTGGTTTATAATATTAAACCCTTGGGTTTATTAGTTCTTTTGGTTTATAATATAAATAATCGATCAATGTCATCCATGATCAAATTTCACATTCTGACAAACATTGTCTCAAATATTATAAATAAATATTCAAATATTTATTAATAATGATTATTAGTAATATTATAATAATATTATTAATAATATAACCAACTACGATATAATATATATTATTAATATATTATTAGTTCTTTTGGTTTTTTAATAATATAACCATCTATGATATTAATATATAAAAAAATATTAAAATATTATATATTATTTTTATTATTTTTATATTAATAAATATTATATATATTCCAAGTTAATTTATAATATGTATATAGTTAATATTATTAATATATTAATAAATATTTTTAATATATAGTTAATATTATTAATATATTAATAAATATTTTTAATATATATTATTAATACTTATTATAATATTAATAATATATATAAAATATTTTTGTATATATTAATAATATTATAATATTATCAATAATCATTATAAATAAATATTCAAATATTTATTAATAATGATTATTAGTAATATTATAATATTATTAATATTTATTTAGTAATATTAATAATATTATAATATTACTAATATATATTATTAATAAATATTCAAATATTTATTAATAATATATATAAATAATATTATAATATTATAATATTTATTTAGTAATATTAATAATATCATAATATTACTAATAATCATGATAAATAAATATTCAAATATTTATTAAGAATGATTATTAGTAATGTTATAATATTATTAATTATATAAACAACTATGATATAATATATATTATTAATATATTCTTACTTCTTTTGGTTTATTAATAATATAACCATCTATGATATTAATATACAAATAAATATTAAATTATTATATATTATTAATATTATTTTTATATTAATATATATTATATATATTTCAAGTTAATTTATAGTATGTTTATACTTAATATTTTTAATATATTAGTAAATAATTTTAATATATATTATTAATACTTATTATAATATTATTAATATATAAAATATTTTGTGATTTTAGTCATAATTAATATATTTAATATATTAATATTCTTATTAATATATAATATATATATATATATTTCAAGTTAATATAATAAAATTATTATATATAATATTTATTTATTGATATATAAATTAATGTGATGGGTAGTGGATAGAGGTCTATCGGCCTATATCAACCACATTGTTAAATGTGGTTGTAAATCTATTTTATATACGCTTATCGGCGTATATCAACCACATTAGTAAAAACTAATGTGGTTGTGCTAGTTTAATAATAAAGAGAAGGGAAATATATGCAAATGAAATAAGTCATCCAGATTTCGGTGAAGTTTTGTTTCAACCGATTGGCGAAATATTGCGATACAGAGACACAGAGTCTCAGAGTTGCAGCTGGTACGCACAGAGTCTCAGAGTTGCAGCTGGTACGCATTTTGCACTTGTGGGATCGAGGGATTGGCCAAGTATTCAGATATAGAGACACACACGCAGTTGGTAGGCATTTTGCCTTTTAAGATCAATTTTGAGGGTGAGCTGAAACACGCAATCTCTCTCGTATTTCTTCATCTTACAGTTTTCTATCATTATTCTCTGCTGTATCCCATGGCATCTCCATCTCCATCTCCTTCCACTTCTTATGAAATCCGCAACAACTACTATCGATTTGATGTTTTCCTCAACCACCGGGGACCTGACGTTAAGAAAGGCCTCGCCACCAAACTCTACCGCAGCCTTTGTGCACACGGATTGTCTTTCTGGACTGTGAGGAATTGCAAGCCGGTGACAATTTAAACCCTCAAATTGAAGGGGCTATTGATACAGCCTCCCTTCATATTGCAATTTTTTCTCCTCATTACGCCGAATCACCGTGGTGTCTCAATGAACTCGTCAAGATGTTGGACTCGAAGAAAAGCATTCTTCCGATCTTCTATAATGTCCATCCGTCAGTACTTCGGTGGACGCAGGGTGGAGACGGGGTGTATGCTCAATCCCTGCGCGCTCTCGCAAAGAAGACAACATTCGATTCTCAACCACGGCACGACTCCCATACTATTGAAAAATGGATGAACGCTCTTTCTGTTGTTGCAGAAATAAGCAGTTTTGAGCTGAGCGCGTGTGACGGGTAAGGGAATTCACGTCTCTTTGTTATTCTTACAGATTTACTGGATTCATTGATAGGTAAGTCATACTTTATTTTTGTAAGAGTTCCTTACTTGTGATTTGATGGGGCTGCTCGTCCAGAAGGTCGTCCAACAAGTTTTGAGAAAGCTTGGGAAAACACCGCTGAATGTCGCTACATATCCAACTGGCCTCCACGACAAAGTGGAGGATTTTGAGACGACAATGTTATCACAGCAGCAAAGCGAGAAAATTACAACTATTGGAATTGTGGGTTATGGCGGGGTCGGAAAAACGACCCTCGCAAAAGAACTCTTCAACCTTTACAGATCAAAGTATGATCGATCTTGTTTTCTCTCTGATGTGAGAGAAAATGTAGCCAAGGGCCTTCTAAGCGGATTGCAGAGCAGGCTTCTTACGGACTTGGCCGGTCAACCACATGTACACATAAGCAGCACCCATGAAGGCGTAGAGATGCTCAAAAGACATCTCTCACGGCCTCCTCGCCGGGTTCTCGTAGTTATAGATGACGTTGATCACATGAATCAATTAGATGCATTATTTTTACCCATTAAAGATGCCATTCATTCATCTAGCTTCATTTTAGTTACATCTCGGGACATGGGTCTTCTTAAAAATTCCGGGATTCCAGAGTCATTTATTTACAAGCAGACAGGTCTAAATAAAAATCACTCCCAACAGCTATTTTGCCTGCATGCCTTCAACCACCCTTAACCACTCCCAACAGCTATTTGAGCAATTGGTTAAACAGTTTTTGGATGTCTGCGGTGGATTGCCTTTGTCTCTACAAGTGATCGGAGCGCTTCTTTGTCATCAAGATTTGCGCTATTGGGAAGAGCAATTCAAAAAAATCTCCAACATACCCCCCAAAGATATACTAAACACACTGAAGGTTAGCTATGACAGTTTGGATGATGAGGAGAAGCAGATATTCTTAGATGCTGCTTGTTTCTTTACAGGAGAAGACAGGGACACTGCCATAAGGATATTAGGAGTTGTCTACCGAGCCTGCGTTTTGGCCTGGACGGCAGAAATCCGCCAGAATCCGGTCAACTAAATTTGCAAAAATCAGGTAGTTGCAGTGCTTGGAATCCATTTTTGATAGTGGAAATGGATTCAGCACTATCAAAAACCCCTGGGCACTCAAAATACTAATGTTTAACAACTATAAACAAGTTTCTGGGCAAATCTTTGCCGGATTTTCTGAAAATGGTGGCCAGAATTTGGGTCAAAACGCGGGCTCTTTAGACTACGCTTAAGGATATGGGATGGATCCCGCTGGCCAGGATGGCTGGGTCTTCGGAACTTAGAAAATAAATGCCTGTTGGAGGTGGACAGTGAAAACTGTATAAGAATGCACGACCACCTTCGGGATCTGGGCAGAGATATCGCGAAAACAGAAATTCCGCGTCGGCTTTGGTGGTCAGATGACATTGTGTACGACCATTCACCTGTACGTATTTTGAAGCTTTTGGACCAACTTTCAAAATAGGGTTGTGTTATCAAACTTGTGTTTCTCCAGTTTTTTATTTTTAAAACTTTGCCATATTGTCAACCTTGACTCTAACAGCTCCGAATGGGACCCACCCTGCGGAATCTTTGGAAATACGCGGATTGCAGCTGCTTAGGGCTAAAGGTAATAGCGTTGAAAGAATATTTAGTGTTCCACAGCTACCACAGCCGGTGTGGCTCCGCTGGGATTCATGTCCGTATTCCTCCCTACCTTCCTGGATTCAAGTAAAGAATTTACGAGTTTTGCATATACAAGGGGGAAATTTGGAAACACTCTGGCAAAATCTGTTGTTTGTTTTGTCTTTTATTCAAATTGTAAAAATTGCTTGCTCTTCAGTTTTGTCTTGTCTTCGCATACATTACCAAGTTGAAATGGAAAGGATAAAACCCACTTTTGAACATGTGAACATTGCAGGCACCTCTGCAGTTGAGGGAATTGAATATTAATGCTAACCTTTCTAATGTTCCAAAGTCCATTGGAATGCTCAAGCACCTTGAAGAATTTGTCCTGCACTGGCCGGTAAATGACTGGCAGCGTGTGCGTGATATTGATCTTAAAACTTTGCCAGACGAAGTTTGTGGTATGCATTCCTTGAAACTCTTGAAGTTACAGGGATGTCGAAGACTGAACTTTCTCCCAGATTCAGCCGGCAATTGGAAGAACATCCAAGGTAGCTACTTCTCCTTTTGCTCCAGCCTACGGGGACTCCCAGATTCAGCTGGGAACTGGACGAACCTCATACAGATCGGCTTGAGAGCGTGCACCGCCCTGCAGGGGCTCCCAGATTCAGCTGGGAATTGGACGAACCTCAGAGAAATCAACCGATACAAGTGCTCCAATTTCCAGGGGCTTCCAGATTCAGCTGGGAACTGGACGAACCTTGAAGTGATCAACTTCAGCTACTGCGCCAATATGCAGGGGCTCCCAGATTCAGTTGGGAACTGGACGAACCTCAGAAATATCAACCTATCCAACTGCTCCGCCCTGCAGCGGCTCCCAGATTCAGCTGGGAACTGGACGAACCTACAACGCATCAACTTCAGCTACTGCGCCAATATGCAGGGGCTCCCAGATTCAGCTGGAACTGGACGAACCTCAGAAATATCAACCTATCCAACTGCGCCAATATGCAGGGGCTCCCAGATTCAGCTGGGAACTGGACGAACCTACAACGCATCAACTTCAGCTACTGCGCCAATATGCAGGGGCTCCCAGATTGAGCTGGGAACTGGACAAACCTCAAAAATATCAACCTATCCAACTGCTCCGCCCTGCAGCGGCTCCCAGATTCCGCTGGGAACTGGACGAACCTACAACGCATCAACTTCAGCTACTGCGCCAATATGCAGGGGCTCCCAGATTCAGCTGGGAACTGGACGAACCTACAACGTATCAACTTCAGCGACTGCGCCAATATGCAGGGGCTCCCAGATTCAGCTGGGAAGTGGACGAACCTCAGACACATCGACTTGACAGGGTGCACCGCCCTAGTGCAGGGGCTCCCAGATTCAGCTGGGAACTGGACAAAACTCCAAAAGATCGACTTGACCCTCTGCTACAATTTGCATCCGAGAAGGTGGTGCTGGTATCTCGAACGACTGTATACATGAACACTTGTAGCCGTTATATACCTAAGTCATTCATAATTGCAGTGGTGGCAAGGCGCACACGTTGGACACAGAGCTCCTGTCATTCACCTTCAAAGGAATAGCCAATATGTATGTATTCTGTCATCAATCAATGCCTGTTAGCTCTACATTTTGCTTAATTATAGTGATTAAAATTTTGCCGGGCTTAAATAATTTTACCGTGTATAAGGTGAAGAAGATAAAGTATATTGAGTGGATTTCATTTACTCCATTCTCATGCACAATTTATCATTTCATTTTATCATTAATGTATGATTTAGTTTTATAAATAATAATTATATTATTTCCATTATTTTTATATGCATCAATATAGTGTCATATAATTCAAATATTTAAAGTTGAGTAATTCAATACTTTAAATTTTTTTTTTTTTTTTTTTAATATAGGATAATAAAAATATTTTATTATTATTAATAAATTATATTTAAATGAATATATATTATTATTAAATTTAAATATTAAAAAAAAAATTATAATATTTTTAAATTAAGTTTTTTTTAAATAGTGTAAATCAGTTTGTTATAAAATGTATGAAATGTATGGTAAAGTTATTTTTTAAGATTTAGTTGGTTTAAATTTGTATTAATTTGTTGATTTAAATTTTTATAAAAAATGTAATTTAATATGGTAATATGGATATTTTTATAGGTTATAGAGATGGTGGACAAAATTTCTTGTGTGAATGGTAAAGTTATTTTTTTAAGATTTAGTTGGTTTAAATTTGTATTAATTTGTTGATTTAAATTTTTTAAAAAATGTAATTTAATATGGCAATATGGATACTTTTATAGGTTATAGAGGTAGTGGACAAAATTACTCATTTCACACAAGTATGGCCCATTTTAGAAATGTGTAAATATATATTTTTTAATATATAATGACGTGTTTATTTATTAATTTCATATAATTTTATGTGAAATTAGCTTGCTCATCTTTAGGAAAAAAAATGTCTTACAGATATTATAGTTAAAATAGAGTGTTAATGGATTTGTTCATCATTACAAAAGTTTGTCTAATGCTTTTAATAAAAGTTTGTAATATAGTGGTAATTAAATATAACTGTAATTAAAATAATTTATAGTATTAAATTTTTTATAAATTGTTATTTTTAGTGACGTCACTGGAATTTTCAATGAAAATAAAAAATTACAAAACAATTAAAACAAAAAAAAATAATGTTGATAACATTTCTAGATATTTAAGATTTTGATTGGGAGAGTAATCAAAATATTCCATACTAAAATAACCCTAGGAGAGGTGGGATTAGGCATTTTCATTCATCTGTTTCAATAGTTATAGGAAAGAATGGAAAGAAACATACAAAGATTTCCAATACATTTTGGAATCTATTGCTCTCTCTCGTTTTGTTAATTTGCTTCTCCTCCCAAAGCTTTGCAAATAGCAGTGATACCAGAATTATAAGTACATAAAAAAATGTGATGTGAGTGGTGAGAATGAGTAACCTACCAGTGCATATTAATGATATGTCCTCAATGGACCATTTCTATTAAGAAATGCCAATAAAGAGATTGTGAAAAGGTTAAATGTATCTTTATATTTTCAAATTCTACATTACCTACATTCTCCATTGAATATCCATGACTCACATGACTCACCAAACTCACTTATGACCTAAATTTTGGTTGTGAAACTTGCCTATCAAAATGCTCAAGATTTGGATTCAAAACAATATCCACTTTGCTTGTTTTCCTCGATGAATAAAAACGTGTTGATTGATTTTAATCCAATTATTAATTTTACTTTCTATGAGTGCCGATGTTTGAGCTATATCAAAGTCTCCAAGTATTTGATTTCATTTCTAGCATATGATTTTGGAATTGTGGGTATGTTTAACTCTATCCTATCAAAATTGGGTAATCAAGACTAGCTATAGGAAATTCTTCACTTATGTGGCAATTGATATTGGACCAAGGAGGGAGGGGTCATTATCAACATTGTAGAAAAATTGTTGCTTATATGAAATTGGCCTAAGACCATAGAATAATTATTGTTTTAGCAAGGAGTAATTAGTTTTTTTTTTAATTGTGAATGATTATAGTTAAGTTTGAGAATGCTCTTTTTTATCATTATTATTATTATTATTATTTTTCTTAAGTGGACATTATTTAGTACAAGGAACTAATAGTTGTAATTAAAACAATATCCATTTAAGTTATAATTAGCGAATTTTTGGTTTTGAAAGAAACATATCTAGCATTCAAGGCCCATTTAAACCTTGCTTGTTTTTACTAAAGGATGAGAACATCAATCTATTTTTAATGAGAGTATTATTTTTTATATTTTCTTAGGTCTAGATTATAAGATCCTTTTTATGTGTTATATTGATATGTTGACATTACATTTAATGGTTTATGAGTTTACTGCCACATTTTCCACATTTTTATCTGGGTCTTATTTTTAAATAGAATATGTTTAATGATATATGTGTTATAATATTTTGTTACACTTTGGTTACAAATTCAATGTATGAATCACCATCCTTGAGGAAATAAGAGTTCCAATATTTTGACTATGATGTATTCCTTATATATATGGGCCCTATATTTTCTTTGTAAAAGAGAAGTGAATAAATCAAAATTTCAAAACAAGCTCAATGGAAGTGCGAGATAACTAATGTTATGTATAAACCATGGATTGTATTATTAAAGGATGTGCTCCCTTGATTGTTAGTTTCAAAAATTGAAAATATGATTAATGGTGATTCCAAATATGTAAACTTAATTGATACTATATAACACATTTTGGTTCAAAACCATAGGGTTAAACACTCATGTTAGTGTTTTTATATCAATCATATGAACTAAGGAAAAATGTAGACATCAAGGTTTAGCTATTGATGATCCAGGAGGATTCCCAGAACTGATCCAAATTGATGGTCTCAAATGTTGACAAAAAGGATTCTATGTTGAAGAGCTCATCAAGAAGTTTCAAATGCAATTTGGACAGGCTCAAATGAACATCGTATGCAAAAGTTATGACATTCAGAAGTTGAAGGAAAAATAGGGGTGGCACACTCGAAGGATGAAACGTGGAACACCCAAGGAAAAAACATGACACACCTAAAGGATGACACATGGCACACCCCAAGGACGACATGTGGCACAAAAGAGGTTGACATGGAACAATAACCTGACACAATCAACAAATTGTATGAGGTGGATAATTATTCCTTCATAAATTGGGAATATAATTTGATTTTACATACATAAATGATCTAGGTGGATGTTGGTGGTGACCCACCTATTCCACTAGCTCACAACAAAATTTTCCTATATTGGTAGTTTTATATTTTTGGCAGTTTTCTAGTCTTGAACTTCTGGATTCATTTTACTAAACGACGTCTTTTTGGGGAAATGAGTCGATGAAAGTCAAGTTTGTTGATAGTTGAATGTTTTTTAATTCAGATAGACCTTTATGGTGGGCTATCATATGCACCAAATTGATATCACATGCTAAAGTTATGACCTTGGGAATTTTATGTCCAACATACCCCCTTGGGGCCCATAAGCATTTGGTGCTTCATCTCCTAGGGTTATGGTTTTGGATGTGTAGGATTTCTCACTACTTTTTCATAGTAAAAGGGTATGTGAGCCTTGTTGTAACATAGTTCAAGAAGACAAATAGTCATCACATCTATTCTTAGAGATAAATTATCACTATTTGAGCTAGTTCATTTTCATTCTGCACGTATACAGTTTTAAAAATTTTCACTTATTAATTGAAGTCTAGTTTCACTGTATCTTTGCATTTTGGTTCTAAATATGTATTTCATTTTTTTCCTTTCATAAATTCAAATTAGTGGTATCAGAGAAATCTACACTTTATGTTATTTTTTTTGCATGTCCCCAACGAGGTTGAGGTATAGGGAGCTGGGACTTGAATTGGTTAAGCCCTTGCAAGACCATCCTCACCAACCCTGATGGTCTCCGATGGAAGAAGAAAAAAAATATGAGGGAGTAAGAGATCATACCAAAATATTTCTTGAAGAATCCCTCGAGTGACAAGGGCACAAAATAATTAATAACATTTCCTAGATTCTTCAGCAGATACCAATAAGTGAGGCATTTTCATCCAAAGGACACTTTGGAGGCACTTCCCCTTTTAAGGTACAAGTTAATTTTGATATTCCTAGATTCAAAGGTGAGATAGATGTATATTGATCCAGGTGAATATTGGTGGTCACTTGACTATTCCACTTGGGGCCCCACCATTGTCTCTTTCAGTTTTTCAGTTTTGGCACAACTTACTATTTTTAGCAGTTTTTTAGGTCCTGAACTTCCGGAGCCGTTTTGAGGCCCTAAACGACGTTTTTTGGGAAAACGAAGTGCGTGTCCAAAATTTGTAGTCCTCAGATAGATCTTTCTAACGAGGTATGGTACGCATCAAACGGAGATCGTATGCCAAAGTTACGCCCTTTGGAAGTTGAAACACCAATTTACCCAAACGGGGCCCATAGTTTTGGCGCTTCATCTCCTAGGGTTAGGGTTTTGGCTGTTTAGGATTTCCCATTGTTTTCAAATAATAAATAGGCCCTCAAGCCTCATTGTAACTTAGTTCAGAGGCCTGTAGTCGCCACATGTCTTCTCAGAGATAGCTACCAGCGCCCTAGCTAGTTTTATTTCCATTCTGTCTGTAAGCAAATTTCAGTTCTTTGATATTAATGAAATGAAGTGTTATTTCTTATCTTGTATTTATAGTTTTCTGTTTGATACATTTGTGTTCTCGCATAAATCCGGATCGGTGGTATCGGAGAATGATGCCTTTTTCTTGATCTGTTGCATGTCCCCAAGGTCGGGGTATAAGGAGTTAGGGCTCGTGCTGTGGAACACTTGCAATCCCGGCCCTTGAGCAAAAATGGACGCCCATGGGGGACGAAAAGAAAGGTGAGGGAGCAGGATATCCTATCAAAATATTGCTCGAGGAGGCCCTCAAAAAACAAAGGAATGCGATGATGGATAACTTTGCCCAGATTCTTCAACGGCTACCCACCGGCAGCGCATCTGCATCCAGCAGCCACTATGGAGGTGCGAATCCTTTTAAGGTACAAGTAAATTTTGGCATTCCCATATTTGAGGGTCAAATAGATGCAGATGTCGTAGATAGATGGTTGAATCTATTAGAAGGATATTTCTCGGTTCATGACTTTTCCGACAGGGAGAAGATTATTTTTGCACTCCTTAAAGCTGCCCCCCATGTCAAGGACTTGTGGGAAACCCACTGTGAGAAAAAGGAAAAGAAAAAACCCTCTTTGTTCTCGGTAGTACCCACTTGGAATTCTTTCCGAGATGCCATCAAGGAACAATACTATCCTGTGGGGAGCTATGAGGACAAGTACATACAATGGACCACGCTCCGACAACAAAGAGATCAAGATGTGCATGAGCTGACGAATTTGTTCCATACCCTGCGCACCAAGTTGGGTATCAAAGATTCAGAGAAACATCTGGTGCTAAAGAATCGTAGTTGTCTGCACAGATACATTCAGGAGGAAATGGAGTTCCTCAACATCTCCTTGCTTGGTACGTCATACCGGTATGCTGCCAAGATTGAGCAGAAATTCAAACAGAAGAAGCGAGACTTTGGATCTACGAATCAAAAGCAACGGAAAGGTGCTCCCAAACCGCAGAACAAAGGACAGAGCCAAGGCATGGTGACTCAAGACAACCTGTCGAAGCCACAAGCAAAGAATAACACCGCAAAGCCAAAGAAGGACACGGGAAAGTGGTGTAAGTTCCATAAGAGCTCCACTCACAACACAAGTGAGTGTCGAGCCAAGTAGTCGCTGGTGGCCGAGATGCAGGCTTCTGAGTCAGATGCATTCTCCGACTCTGAATCAGAACCTGACAAGGGGAATGAAAAAAGGAAACAGATTATTGATGCGGAGCCCAATGCCACTGTTGCCACTATGAAGATCCAGAAGGAGGAACCGGAAGATCCAGAGGAGGAGGAACATCTCTTCCACTCCCAGATGTGGGTAAAGGGCTCCCCGGTACAGTTCATTGTCGAAAATGGGAGCCAAAAGAACTTCATTTAAGTAGACGCCATGAAGCGGTTGGGCTTGCCGACCATAGCTCACCCACATCCATACACCATCAGGTGGCTTCACCAAGGACGAGATCTCCGCATCAGCCAGCAGTGCTGCCTTCCCTATAACATCAAGCCCTTCACAGATGAGGTATTATGTGACATTGCTCCTATTGATGTTTCTAATGTATTATTAGGACAACCATACTTGTGGATGCGTCATGCTGTGTATGACTCTCAGCCTCGTGCTGTTATTGTTACTTTGGGAAATAAGTTGTACAGGATACCAGAGGTACCACTTCCTACCGCTATCTCTTTGGTTACTGCAAAACAATGCAGTAAGCTCATTTCCCAAACCAGGAAATTCATTTTTCTGATGATCCGCCCCCAGGGCAAGAAGAAGACTGTGGCCACGACCTCCAGACAGGGCTCCTCTGCACGACAACAACAAATGGATAAGGTTGTGGAGGAGTATGGGGACATCTTCACCTCACCCATAGGGGTTCCTCTGCATTTTCAGGTCAAGCACTCGACTGATATGACCCCAGGTGCCCCGCTACCCAATGGACCGATCTATCGATGCTCTGTTATGGAGAACGATGAAATCAAGAGGCAGATTCAGGAGTTGCTACAGAAAGGTCACATCTGACCAAGTTCATCACCCTGTGGGAGCCCAATCGTGTTGGTACGGAAGAAGGATGGGACGTGGAGACTTTGTATTGACTATCGAGCACTAAACAAGATCACTGTCCAGAATAGGTACCCGATCCCACGGATTGATGACCTTCTGGACCAACTCAAAGGTGAAAAATATTTCAGCAAGATTGACTTGAAGTCGGGGTATCACCAGGTACTGATTGAACCCTTCGATGTGTGGAAGACTGCCTTCAAAGCCAAGGAATGCCTTTTCGAATGGTTGGTCATGCCTTTCGAGTTGACGAATGCTCCCGCAACCTTCATGAGGATAATTTGTAGTGGTGTACTTGGATGACATTCTAATCTTCAGCCAGACTTGGGAAGAGCACCTTCACCACATCCGACAATTCCTCCAAACACTGCGGCAACACAAGTTGTGTGCCAATTTGGAGAAGTACACTTTTGGCATGACCCAGGTTCAATATCTGGGATACATTATTGATGAAAAGGGGGTGCATGTGGATCCAGCCAAGATCCAAGTCATTCGGGATTGGTCAACCCCAACCATTATAACAGAGCTTCGCAGCTTTCTAGGTCTTGCTAATTTCTACCGGAGGTTCGTGTTGGGATTCTCTCATATCACTTGGCCCTTAAGTCAAGTCACCAAGGGAGGAGCGAGAGAAAAATTCTTTTGGTCAGAACCTCAACAGAAGGCGTTCACAGAATTGAAAAATCGCCTCTGTTTTGCCCCAGTCACTCATACTACCCGGAGACTTATGACGACCATTTGAAGATCGAATGAATGCCTTTGGGCCCCATACTGTTCGTACAGTTCTTACTCAACAGGGACATCCAGTGGCATATCACAGTGAGACATTGTCTGACACAGTTCGCAAGTATCCCACTTATGACAAAGAAATGTATTCCATTGTGCAAGCTTGTCGATAATGGAAACATTACATTTCGGGGAAGGAAACAATCATCCACACAGACCACCGGCCCTTGCAGTTCATACAGACACAAGGGAAGTTGCAGAATGATCGCCATCAGAAGTGGTCCACATATCTGCAACAGTTTCACTTGAACATCAAGTACAAGAAGGGTAGCACCAATAATGTCCCAAACTGCCTCAGCCGACCACCGATCGTGGCGCTCACCACCATGCTCAACTCTTGTGGGCACGAGACTTCTGATTGGCCACTTCTCTATGAGAGTGACCCAGAATTTGGCCACACTTACAAGGCGCTCTTGGGGGGTACGCAAGTGGGTGCACTTTGGGATCTGACAGTCTATCATATCAGATCGGGATAGCAGGTTCCTCAGTACATTTTGGTCCAGCCTCTGGTCAATGTTGGATACCAAGCTCACCAATTCCACAGCTTTCCATCCCGAAACAAAAAGCTGGACAAAGCTCGTCAACAAAATGATTGTACAGATTCTTCACATGTACAATTCAAAGCATCCATGCACATGGGACGAGAGCCTCCCCTATGTACAACATAGTTATAATCGGGCTCTCCACAGTTCAATCGGCCATAGCCCCTTTCAGGAGGGCTTGGGATTCTAGCCACTATGTCCCATTGACATAGGCATGCCATTTGCAGCTGCTCAGACCAATTCAGCTCATGTCTAGTCTAAAGTTGACAAAGCAAGTAGCTTCATCGAGCACATTCAACACATATGCCAACAGGTTCATGATATATTGGACAGAGCCAATGCCAAGTACAAGCAACGCCATGATCAACACTGGGTGCCACACAACTTCTAGGTGGGCGAAAAAGTATATTTACGGCCCCAGGAAGAGCCTCACGCACAGACCCCACACCTTGGCCATCGCTCCCGATATGGGTCGTACACTATCACCCAGGCTGTAGGGAACAATGCGTTCGAGCTCAAAATTCCTCCATTCCTTGGTCTACACCCAGTCTTCAATGTGGATCGCCTTCATCCCTACTTCCCACCTCTACTAGACACCTCAGACATTGCAGAACAACTCACACCAACAGAGTTAAACCCAGACTGCATGGAACAGGCCACCACAGATTGTATCATGGACATGCAAATCAAGAACACTCGCCAACAGAAGATCCAAATGTATCGGGTTGTCAAAGCTGGCCAACTCCTGCACCAAGGAAAGTGGTTCACCAGGGACCAAGTTCAGCAGAAATTTCCTCATCTCATGGAGGAACTTAACGCAATGGGGACCATTGCTTCCTAAGGGGGGAGGAATGATCCAGGTGGATATTGGTGGTCACCCGCCTACTCCACTTGGGGCCCCACCATTGTCTCTTTCAGTTTTTCAGTTTCGGCACAACTTACTATTTTTAGTAGTTTTTCGAGTCCTGAACTTCCGGAGCCGTTTTGAGGCCCTAAACGACGTTTTTTGGGAAAACAGAGAGCGACATCGGTCCATGGATCAATGTTGCTCATTCAAAATTTGTAGTCCTCGGATAGATCTTTTTAACGAGGTATGGTACGTGTCAAACGAAGATCATATGCCAAAGTTACGCCCCTGGGAAGTTGAAACACCAATTTACCCAAATAGGGCCCATAGTTTTGGCGCTTCATCTCCTAGGGTTAGGGTTTTGGCTGTTTAGGATTTTTCATTGTTTCCAAATAATAAATAGGCCCTCGAGCCTCATTGTAACTTAGTTTAGAGGCTTGTAGCCGCCACATCTCTTCTCAGAGATAGCTACCAACGCTCTAGCTAGTTTTATTTCCATTCTGTCTGTAAGCAAATTTCAGTTCTTTGATATTAATGAAATGAAGTTTTATTTCTGTTGCATATCTATATTTATGGTTATGTGTTTATTCTGTTGCGTTCCTGCATAAATCTGGATCATATATTCTCTAAACAAATGGTTAATTTTTTTAGAATATATTTTTTCGATGCATAATTTTTTTAATAGAGAAAATATTACTTTTTCACTCTTTAAGGCCACCACCCATCTGAGGGGCTAGTGAGAAACATACTGTGAGTAAAGGGCCACAAGGGAATCCCACCATTTTCATTATTACCCGCCTAAAAATCTTTTAGGGATGTTGTTAAGGAACAATATTACCTTATTGGAAGTTATGAAGACCAATATATGAGATGCACCTCACTACGACAGGAAAGGGACCAATGTGATATCCCTCAGCTTAACGATCTCATTGTAATTAAAATGCACAAGTTTAATTTTTATTTAGTATGTTATATTAAAAGAGATATAAACATTTAATTATGAGTAATTTTTCTAATAATAATTATTTGAAAAGTTGTAAATATGTTTGTATTTTATAAATAAAGTAAAAAATGAGAATTAATGGTTGATTACATATGGATGAAAGAGAAAAAAACTACAATTTATTTATAAGAAATTATTATCCATCAACAAGTCCTAGGCATCTAATCTGGGTGATTAGATTTATTTATGAAATTAAGATATTAGTCAATTAAATGTTTCTTAGAAGATAGGGAGTTGTCTTTAGAAGTGGGAAACAAGAGCTCGTTAATGAGGAGTTAACTATCTACCACCTATTCATGAGGTCGAAGTAGTGAATAACTACCCAAAGAGTGGTAGATGGATAATATCTCTATAAATTTACTGGCTTTTGTCTCACAATTCCTAAGAGCAGAATTGATGAGACTGAAGAAAAAGAGTAAGAAAAAAAACAAAATAAGGACTGCAAACCTTATTTTGCTCGGGGGGAGCAGTAGAGGTTGTGTCAAGGTTGGGAAGAGCTAGATACACGACCCTTAATTCCCCATGAAAAAATGTTCAATTCAGTGCTTCTAACTCTTGTATATTTTAATTAGCATTAAAAAGGAAATTGTTTATTGTTCTGTCTGGTTAATTATGTTTAATTATGTTCTTAACTAGAATGCATAATAGAATGTAGAATAATTTGTTAGTTTTTGGTACTGAGTATCTATACTTTACTTTCGAGTAGAGAGCAAGGTTAACTTATTACTAAATATCAGCATCAAATATTTCTACGTTATACCTTCAAATGAAAATAACACTAAATGAAGAGAAATGACAAAAGGAATCCAATTCCATGTAATTTTTACAAAGAATTTTAATGTCAGAGTATGCTAAAATTGTTAATCGTATGTTAGTTGAGAAGGTAGTAGAGAAGGAAATGTAGTGAACATTGTATTACAGTAAGGATTCTCTATTACAACGAGGATAACTGTAGAGAATTAGAGAATACATTTATAAAAAAAAATGCACTAAACATACATGTGTTGTATAAGTTAAAGACAGTGGTAAAATTTTTATAAAAATCCAAATCATTCCATTCATAGAAATACTACATATAACTATGATTAGGATGATTATAGTAAAACTGTTATAATTTTAAAAATAGTATGTATTATAAAGAACAAAGAGAAGAGTTGGTGTAGAAATAGTGAATGTGTAAACCATTAGTAAATAGTAGCCAATGGCCCTTGGTATTGGGATACAAGGATAAATTTGAGAATCATAACAAGAACTCAGTGGGCAGAGCTAAAAAGAAGATTTATATAGAATATTTATTTTCACAAGACTCATTCATAAGACATAATAAAATTCCTTTGTTATATTATATCTATATTGAAAAATATTTCCAAAGGGAACCATGAGGTGAAGGCACATATAATGAGCTAACAAAATAAATGCTATTTACTTTGAGAATGAAATATCCTACTCAAATAATATACAACTTGAGAATACAAAGAAACCTTGTCATATAAAGAATATCCACTTAGTTTGATTATCAAATCTTTTGGAGAGGTAGTAAAATAACACTCAAAAAAAAAAATGAAATCAACAGGAAGTTCATTTTTATAGTATTTTTCTCTATGAATCAAACAAACCTTTTTCCCAAAAAGGAACTAGAGGGTTTGAAAATTTTGTCCAACTTGAAGGTAGCATGGATTTGATTATTAAAAACTAAAAACTTGGGAAAATTTTCCAATTTTCCAACAATGCCTTGAGAGAGCACGCACTAGAATAAGATGAATCAATGAATACCTAATACAAACATAATAGAACGATGTTTTTTCAGTGTTGGTAAAACTCGTAAATTGAAAAGGAATTACAAACTAGAGGATTTTTCAGGAATTGAGGCACATAAAATACCTTGAACGATCGTCATGATAACTCCCAAAATCCTCCTTTGTATAAGAAAGAAAGGAAGAATGGTCACACAAGGGGAAACAAGTAAACCATATAAATATAATTTGAAGATAAATAAAATAATAACTAGAAAACATGAATAAAAGAAAATGGAAGTCGAAGTATCCAATTATGGTACATATTCAGTGAAAAAAAGAATCTCTACAATTAACTGAAGAGAATAGCAAAGGAATTTTATATATAAAAAATCAATATTAATATCCCACAACGC
This sequence comes from Pinus albicaulis, assembly GCA_034641835.2. Classification (NCBI taxonomy): domain Eukaryota; kingdom Viridiplantae; phylum Streptophyta; class Pinopsida; order Pinales; family Pinaceae; genus Pinus; species Pinus albicaulis. The sequence continues at coordinate 1,389,946,155 of CM076570.1, forward strand.
CATTGATGAAATGTGACATAGAAATAAAAATAAAAATGCACATTTCCTGAAGCAAGAAACACTAGGGTCTAAGATGGGGCGGAACACTTGCCTATAATCCTAGTAGGGTAAAATAAAAGGGGATTTGGAAACAAACAATCTTCGCAAATAAAGGAAAGTATTCCAACTACAAAGGAACAATAAATAATAAGCTAATAAGAACGTATCGAGGAAGTCACTTACCATTCCTTTCAAAGAACTATATTGGACATAGTATAAACTTAAAAATTTAAGGAAAAACCCCTGTAAATGTACAAAAACACATAGAAAAATACACACACACATAGAGAGAGAGAGATATATCTTACACACAAAATTGTATAACTTCAACTGTAAATTCAAAGAATGGAGAATACAACTACAATTAGAAACAATTTAGGAGTCCCTACCTTTGGTGAGATGATTTACACATTACGTGATATAAACTTATACAAGAACACAATACAATATAGATATAAAAATAAACACAAAGATGCAATAGAAATGAAACTTCATTTCATTAATATCAAAGAATTGAAATTTGCTTAGAATGGAAATAAAATAGTTCGGGCGATGGCAGCTTATCTCTGAGAAGAGATGTGGCAACTACATGCCTATGAACAATGTTACAATGAGGCTCGAAGGCCTATTTATCATTAATAGGCAATGGACAACTGTAAACATCCAAAAACCTATCCCTAGGAGATGAAGTGCCAAAACTATGGGCCTCGTTGGGGTAAATTGGTACATCAACTTCCTGGGTTCATAACTTTGGCATACAATACCTTGTTAGAAATATCTATCTGACTAAAACTTTCGACTACAAATGCTAGTCAAAGGCCTACGTTTGTCCATTTTGCAAAAAATTTCGTTTAGGGCCTCAAAACAGATCTAGAAGTTCAGGACCCAAAAAACTACAAAAAATATTAAACTGTGCTACAATTAAGGAAACTAAAAAACTAAAAGAAACAATAGTGGGGATCCAAGTGGAATAGGCGGGTGGCCACATATATCCACCTAGATCATTGCAGGTGAAACCTTCATGTGTTTGACAAAGCACAAATTTAGTGGTCTTTGTATGAGAGATAGAGGTAGTATACCATAGGAGGGAAAATAAAATCCACTTGATGGTATTGTGCCAATGAAAATGGAGGAGATTGATTGAAAACAAGGTTGAAGACTAGTCGCAAAGTGACATAACCAAAGAGCGTAAATGAGAAATGAATCGTTGAAATACGAAACTGAACAAGGTCATTATGTAATATTCCCAATTAGCAGCAGCTAATTGGAAATATTAATTTTGACTAAGTTTGCTTTTATAAAGTTAAAATATAAATAAAGTGGGTGAAAAGGAGAATATGACCCACTTAGGATAAGACGCACTCCCTAAAGTCACTAAGGAGATATAACGATGTAATCAAGGGGCCAAATCGTGCACGCAACCAAGGGAAATTACCATGGTATCGTGGGTGGAGGCGGCTGTAGGTTTTGAGAGTGGCAACATTATATAAAAGATGATAGCCACCTCATTTGGGGATCATGATTTGAGTTTATGAAAATTGCAATTGGTCGATACAACTAGAGCACGCTGGCTGTTTAGCCTATCTGCAGCACTGTTTAGTGCGCTGAGTGTCTCCGATTGGAGATCTCACCCTCAGCCCCGGGGGACTTCGAGTGCTTGCTCGGGTGAGGCAGTCCCATCTTTTTTTTGCGGAAGGAACGGGTTTGGAGCTTGTTGCGGAGAAGTTCCATTAGTGGCTGCGTAGTCTCGAGTGAGAAGGCCGCAGCTCATTCGTGAGAGTTCCGCGTCATTATCATTTTGGAGGTTCAGGTTTAGAGGTGGTGCAAGAGGCCATCCCGTACCTATTGAGGGCATTGGGCAGAATCGTGATAGTACCTTGGGGAATCCCATTCGGCCGCAGCACAACAGCAGCTATACGACAGTACATTCTAGCCGCTTGAATGCAGATCGGAGAACCGTTGTTCCTCTGTCATTCTGAGAAGATCTCTTGATTTTCCTTGGGCAAGTTTTGGGTGCTATCACCTGAGAAGCTATTTTATTTCCTTATAATTCTCAGCATAATAAAATGGCTCAGCATTCTCTCTATTTTATGCGTATCCGTTGCGTATACTGTTTCTAGCATTTTATGTACTATTGTCTGAGCTGCATCACTGGTTATTTTCCCTTGGAGACGCTCTGGTTGATGTACCATCTGTGTGGTTGCCCTTACTCTATAGACAGAGTCTGGTGAGGGCCAGGTAGCCTCCAGATCTCATCCTCTTTCAGAGGTGAAATATCTGGTAAACGCCCCTCCAGTCCATCTCTGGTTTAGAGTTGACTGTGTTTTAGAAATATCCTTAAAAAGGGATATTACACATTAACTCAACAGTAAAACCCTAATTATTTTACAATCGTTGCTCTGGAAATAAACAATTTGAACCATTGATTAAGTCCAACACACTGCAAGATATATGTGGTAGTTGTAAAATACAACACACTTAGAAATAGGGATGAAATTATTGCTTAAACATGGAACAATCCATAAGCGAGATAGTAATACATCTAATTTATTTGTATCATACCACATTAGAGAGGGAATGATATGAACCAATATCATATATTATGTCTAGTCAACATAAATTAACAAAGTTGAATAGCTTGCATAAGGAAAACATGTTATAAACAACACTAAACCCTTAAGGGAATGTAAATAATTGGAAGGTTATCATATCATGAAAAACTCATGTCTAGGTACTTGTGACATCATTATATATATAATTGAGAATGTGAAAATGGACTAAAGTCCAATGTTTTGATTAAAATTTGTGAGAGAAATTCACAATAAAATAAGAATTAATATCCCACGTAGAGAATTCAAACGACAGAATCGATGCATAAATGATCAAAGGATTGATTGCTCGAAAAAGGAAAATGGTCCACTTTTAAGATAATGTATGAGTATAAATAGAGTGGTGTAGTAAAGATAAGGAGTAAGCCTTATGGCTTAAAATTTTTACACACACATGTGTGTGTGTGTGATAAGATTGAGTTAAGAACCCCTATCATAATAAACCTTTGGAGTAAAATCTTAGGAAAGGCAATAGCTACATAGTTTGTATGTAAATTAAGAAGTCATTTTTTGGCATGAACTCTAGAATTAGTTCTCAACACAAGTCTTCAAAATGTTAGCATGAGAAATGATAAGAATTTGACTTGTGAAATTACTATAAACATTTAACAATGAGTCATGTAATATCACATCTTTAAAGGTATTATTAAGACTAGTCATGGATCCATGGATTGATAAAGTTTATTATAAATAGTAACTTTGTGAATAGTTGATATTATATCTTGAAAAAAAAATAGTTGGAATGTTGAAGGGTCTTTACAAGTGGTATGAGTTGTAGTTACACCATTGGGATTTATCTAGGTCCTAAAACATTTATACCTGTTATGAAAAAATTGCACAAAAGAACTACAAAGTTGAAAGATGGTAGAAGAATTTAACGAAAAAAAAATTGTAGGATCACCAAGAGGTGATGCATAAAATGATACTGAATTAGGAATGATTGAGGGTGGAACTAGTAAAGCAAAAATATAATATTTTGAATTGTTGTAAGTGATAAGGAGTCTAAAGATAGATCTAGATGATATTAAGGCCAATTAGGAAAGGTTAGTCAAAGCTATAGAGGATTAAGAGGAGATAAATGGATACATGTTAAGAAAATGAGAGTATGATAAAGTCAATAAAAATACTCAGAGGAAAATATATAGGAGTACATATGTTAGCACCACAAGAAGAATTATCTCAATAACTTCGAGTGATAGCCAACAAAATGAATCTAGTGAAAAATAAGGATAGAAATCAAGTAACAAAATTTATTTACCCAAAGATTTTAAGAAAATTAGACCTCCCAATTTCGATGGTGAAACAAAAGAGGGAGTGAAGGCATGGCTCCTGAGTCCTCAATATGTCCAAATATTTTGAAATTTACAATTATCCAAGTAATTTGAAGGAAATATTGGAAACTTACCAGTAAAATGGTAAGGAAGCTTTATGGTGGGAGAACAATAAAGCTGTTAAATGAATCGTAAGAAAAAAATTAACTTGGAAATTGTTCAAGAAAGAGTTTAAAAAGAAATAATTGAATAAGAGGTATTTTGATGAAAAGGCTAGGGATTTTCATGAGTTAAAGTTTGGATAAATTACATAGATGAATTTCTTAATGAATTCATCAGTTTATTAAGGTATGTTCCTTAATTGAAGGAGGAGAAAGAAAAAATCCAAATATTTGTTAGTTGTATACCTTTCCCTTTTATCTGGGCAAGTTAGCTACCAGATTTACTCGTGATATTTTAATTCTATGATGTGGTTAAAATTGCACTGAAAAGAGCATTAAAAGAACACATATGCATGTTTTAAGAAAGAGGAAACAATAAAATAATCAAGAATATAAGAACACGAGACGTTGATAATGGAGTTCGTCCAATTTTGACTATGTCTCTGGGCCCAATGTCAATATGGGGTAGGCCACTTCATCTAGTGCTGGAAATGGTGATGATGTACATGGACTATGTTTTTTGTCATACAAGGATATATGCCCTCAACATGAGTGGCTTGTATCTCCACGAGACGTTCCGCTACAAGAACTGTCACTCACAATAAGACTCATATAAAAATGACATAATCTCACACAGGGTGACGATGAGCATCCCTTCAACAAGGTTGGATAGGGATCATAACAATCCATGGCGAATACATCTCACATGAAGTAGAAACATAGATCCTGCAACATACATCAAGCGAGGATCTAACAACATATTACATCTCATAGCAAATGATAAAAGAGGCACATGATATCAATAATGCATATACCTCACCCCTTGAATTTGGATGAAGAAGTGGATGCAGCTACTGAATCTGGCTGCACCATCAAATTTGTGGCGTCGAGAGGCATAAAATCGACTGTCCACACTTGAGAATCTGACACGGTCACTCCAATCTGGAAAATCGCCAAAATATGGGAAGCTTTGCTACCGAAATGGACATCGTCATTGGATTCCTATCACAGAGAGGTGTAAAATAGGCATAAAATTTGTCAAATTTTGACTCCGGCAAGTTCGAGACCTCAAGGAATTGTTTTGATTCCCCTCAAGATTCCCTGGGCAAGGTCCCGCCCCTTTGGTTGCTCATGGTTCCACACCTTCAATAAAAAAATATTATTCATTGAAGAACGCGCTGGCCTGCTCCAAGTTCTGCCTTTGTTTTGCTCACGGCTCCATTGGCCTCCCTATGCCCTCATCTCTCATGTATTCTCCATCATTCTCCATCGTTTCCTTGAACCATTTGAATGACATTTTATAAAAAAGTGTGATAGTGAATAAGACAAAGTGTGAGGTTGGAACATTGGTTGGCATAATCATATTAAGATACTTCTTGTTGGGAGGTTTTGGGTTCAAATCCCATTGACTCCCAATATTGTTTTAAAGCCCAATTTTAGTTTTAATATAGTTTTTCAAACTATATAATATATGGAATTCGTATGTCCATATTGTAACGACTCCAAAAAACATGAGAATAAGACAAAAAATGGAGGTTGCACCATCCAAGGCCACTTGGGCCTAATTTTAGGTGAAAATTGGCACCATTTGATTGGGCCATGTGGCAAGCCCTCATTGGTCCATGTCATATGCCACCTCTACCACATACTTGTCATGTGTCGACTTGTGGTGCTACCACAACATCTTTTTGTGGGTCCACTTGTTTTGTTCAATGGGTTGCCACATTAGCTTTGTGTGTCCCACTAGGCCTACCACATGTCATCCATATGGCCTGCCATGTGGCAAAATTTTGACTTTGAATTTTTTTTCGTTGTTTGGTACAAACTTCAAACTGCAATAAATTTCTCATACAAACTTGTATTTGAGTGTTGTTCACGCCATTGGAATCGGGGCCACGAGCACTACAATTTTTTCTTGGTTCAAAAGAATTCTGACCACTTTGAATTTTGACCATTTCTGAGCCCTCTTGGTCTCTTGAGGGTGTCTGGAGCCACCTGGATCACCCTTATAGAGAAAGAATTGAATTTGATCAACCAAAAATAATGGATGAAACCATTAGATAAGCTAAAATATGTTTTAATGAGAGATAGAAAAAAGGGGAAACTTATAAAGGATGGGTGACAAAGAAACCTGATAAATTTAACAATAAGAGAAAGGGGTTTATAAAACCTACTTTTAATAAAAGTGAGCAAGCAAGAAATTACAATAGAAATTTCAATCAACAGAAAAATACTGGGTAGAAGGGAGAATTTTCTATAGGAAACATAAATTTCAATGAGACAATGAAACCACCCATTAAATGTTGGGGTTTGAATGAAAATCACCTATGGAGAGTGTTAGCACGGAGGGAAACATCAAATCACTTTGGAATCCAGGACCTAGCCTTCCTAGATTCAGAGAGGGCTCTCTCTGTTAGATATAGATTTGTTTATAGGGGAATTTTAGGTTATCTATGAGTGCATAGGGGTTGGTTTGAAGATTTGGTTGAGGCAGCAGAAGGGGGCCATTGGGCTATGGAGTCAAACAGGTGCAAACAGATTCCATGGATGAACAACTAAGGTAAGGTGCAAACAGGAAAGCTAGCCATGCCAATGGATCTTAACAACTTATTAAATGGAAGAGAGGAGGAGCTTAAGTTTCAACGGGAATGTAGAGCAGACTGTCTTTGAATTCTACATTTCGGTCTTAGAGGAAAACTGTAATATTCCCAAATGGGGAAGCAACAATATATGAACACAATAGTGTAAAGAACAGTGAATTAATCAACACACCATGATATGAGACAAATGTACAACCATATTATTAAACATATCAGCAAATAATAGGCACAATATCTTGAGGATCTAATCACTCAAGCAATAGAAAACATACCTCCTCTAAGCAAATATGCCAATACATGTAAAAACACTGCCATACAAGTGCCATGAGCCATGACAACGTAGTTTTAGGGCATAAACTGTTGCATAAAGATAGATATATGTAAATATGCTATTTTATAGCTCAAATAATGCTAGGAGTGAATATCTAGCCTCCTAAACACCTTTCCAAGAGAACCTGGGAAGGATTTCTGGAAATACACAAAGTATGAATGGTGGATCTAAAGCCCTAGAGCTGAATATTCACTACAACTAAAGCACATAGAAGGAGGTGGCTGAATCTGATGTAGATCTGAAATAACTCCTCCAAAAATACTCTCTCAATGAAGGGTTGATCCCTTCAATGGAAAGCAAATTACTGTTGCTAAGGAAACTCCTGCTGTTGGAAACTGCTACTTCTGAGGAAAAGAACCATGTGAGGAAGGATGTTAGCTTGCTCAGAATGATTCAGGATTTTAACCATGAATTCTACTAAAAAACCCCAGAAAAATCCAGAAATGGTTTGGCCAGATTCTAACTTTGGATTTTCGGCCATTTTTGGGTTGCTCATTGCAACAACTCACTAAAATAACGCAATTCCCAGCTGAAATTGCACCGTAAATTATGGGTATAGGTTGGCCTAATGCTAAATATCTGAAATATTCCCAGGAACCATCCTTACTGATCTCCCAAGAGAAGGAATCCTTCCTCCTATGGAAAACTAGCTCAGAAAGTGGGTTTCTCAACCCTCCACTGTAACACCCTGCAACAAAACATAAATCTGAACAGAAACTATGTTGTAGCTGAATACTGAAGCTTGGCAACAATTCCAAAATGTGGAAATGATAGTACAAGACTCCTCCAAGAGCTCCTCAATGGAAGAGGTGATATTCCCAATCAGGAACACCCGGTGCTAAAAAGAACATCAATCTCAACTAAACAACTGAAGAATGCAAATAGTCATGTAGACCACAAAATCAATAATCCATAACATAACCTCCTATGGCTGCCATCGTCTTCCTTGTAAACAATTTGAGCCTTCTCACCTTGGGTCCCACTCATTGGGGTTCCCACCATCATGCAATCAATCTCCCTCCAAAACTGCGTTGTTGACTTGGTTAAACTTGACCTTGTCCACATGCATTAGCCCCTATTCACACATGAGGGTGCTTTATCCAGCTATGAAGATGATCCATTTTCACATATAAGAGGGATTTTATTCCTAAAAAAGAGGTTTATAGGTCTCCTTATGCATTTATTCATCTAACTAAATAATAAGAGCAAAATTAATATTCTAATTAGCGGCATGCTAATTTAGGAATATTACAGTCCTCCACTCCCAAAAGTTGCTTGTCCTCAAGAAAATACAAGGATAGAACTGAAGAGCCTCCTCTCCTCCTCCTGTAGCATCCTCATATGATAATCTCCTCCAAGGAACAAGATGTTGTCTCATCAATAAATCTCCAAATTGCCCCTCCCAAGTGTATAAGTATGCCTTTGGTGAAAAGTCCAAATGGCTCTCATCATGAAAAAGTGGGATATCCATGGAAGAAACTATATGTGGTCTAGAGGCCTTCTTGAGGAATGGGATCAAAAATTGATTGGGAACCTTCCTTCCCATGTAAAGCTCCAAACCCCAAGCTATCATCCACAAAAATCAAGTCACCCTCCAACATGGCAACTCATGAAAAGTCTGCTCCACCTTAAGCTCTTGCAATGTAGGTGGGCTGCATAGCTTAATATGATATATCAATTTGTCTATCCCACGCCATCTCTCTCTCCACGTATGATAAGTGTAGAGCTTCTGCTGAATTTGGGCTGCAATAATGTTGCCTTCATGAAGCAGAAAGGCAATTGGATCCTCAAAGACCCATTCTTTGGTTCTTTCCCAGATCATCCCATATAAGGTGAATATGACATTATCATCATACTGAATCCAAATGAGAGAGGTACTGAAGGTTTTACATAATTCTGGAAGGTACCAACAGTCTCCCAAGTAGTCACAGCGCAATTTTTCTAACTGTTGTTTTAGAAAATACCATGGCAAGCTATCTCTTAACAAATTGCTAGTGGTGTATGTCATCACATCTACTAATAAATAGTAAATGGATTTGTATATCAATTGAGCATACAGAAAATAATACCACACTTGCCCAAACCCATACAAGAAATGGCTATCTTCATCATAGATGTTGGCCCAAAAATGGCCATGAAGCCCAAAGAGAGGCTTGCCCTCTTGTGGAGCAATGCACTATATAGAGATGGTAAGAGAATGAAAATTCTGTGTTATATCATCAATAAATGAAAAAACATAATTTTTACCATATACTGAGAGTAATATGATAATAAGATGCATGGATGAGCCCTCCATAGTGGTATGACATACTCTCACAAAGAGGAATGAACTATGTTCCGTATGAAGATCTCTCTTCTTATGCTTGGAAATCCAAGTCAAAAAGATCATAACATGGTAATAGATGTCTCCATCCACTACTCCATCACTCTCATCTCCTACTTGTCCATCAAGTGCATCATATATGAAGTGATCCTGGGAACACTCCATCAACAATGCCAAGCTCCCAAGTGACATCGTTGTTGACCTTTGTAATAAGGCTCCTATCATCTCATAGCTCCATTCTTTGACATGCCAAATGTAAAATTAATCTACCATAATGCTGCTGTATATGGGAGATTCCTTCCAAAATGGAAGTCCCTCCCGATCCTCCAAGGCTAAGGAGTAGCCCCTTTGCACCATGATAGTGCCATCACCTAGTCTTGCAACATTATGCAAAGTATGTGAGAATATCAGCCCATACTCTCCCAAGAGCCTCCAAAGCAACAACAACTCTTGTTGCCTCCCCACACCATCACCATATAAAATATGGAGCAACAACATGAAGGTTGACATGAAAGATATCACATCAACCCAATACACCCAAAATCCTTGCTGCCATATGATGCAAGTGACATGCCGAGTCCCAACTACTAACACACCCTAAAAGATAGGATATGTTAAAGGAGGGCCAAACTCTTTCAAGAGTAGCCAACACAACCTTGCCTCCTACTACCCTGTGTCATAGATCTGCAAGGGGTTCTCCAACCTCTTGCTCATCAACATCACCCATCCACCCAATGGTGAGTGTCTACTGTCATGCTCCCAATGGGTATTTCTCCAATGGAGAATACCATCCTCCCAAATCAAATTTCTATCTTTGCATTTCATGGGATGTTGAAATGCAATCTTCTGGAGATCTCCAAATGAAGACCACTCATCAATGACAAAGTTGACCCCATAAGGATCCAAATAAGATGTAGGCAAAAAATTCTCATCAAAATGTGAAGTGATCATCAAGAAGTATCCACCATAATAATGGAAGATGTCACCCATCATAAGATGTCCTCCATCAACCATTTGCCTATCCACTGCTACAAAAGTGTGTTGGTCATAAGAATGCCTCAATATTAGTTGGGCCCCCAACTCATCATTGCTGCTCAATAACAGTGCTGCTGATCTCCATGATGGTGCATCTGCTATCTCAAGATCATGCTCAATGCTGAACATATAGTTCTGCATTTCATTGTTTAGGACAATACACATCCTATCCTCCAAAAATATACACTCCAACCCCAAGAGCTGTGTGCAACTCAACAATGAATAACCAGGATGACTGTTTAACCCCTCCTTGAACACATCAAGGCTCATCAGTGCAGTGATAGTCTACTGCTCCAAATCAGCAATGTACTTTGTCCCTAGGTCATGCAATGGTATATTCCCACAATCCTCCATATGATGTGCTGAAATAACAGAAAGTGGAAACATGTGCATACCTCGGTAAAGCTTTGGGACATCTTGTACTGCTACAAGGGTTCCATCCTTCGATGTGATGACTTCTCCAACTATTGATGATGATGGCTGCTCTTCTATGGATGCATCAGCGCTGGTATAAGTCTCCTCCTCCTCATGCATCTCCATAATAGTGCATGGGACTCTAAATGTCACAAGATCAAGACCACTTTCCAAAGGTGCAAGTGTTCTTCCTCCTGATGCAAGCGCTCCTGCAACAAGTGGTGGTGAAGGCCTCTTCTCCTCTGATTTCTTCTTGTCAAACTTCTTAAGCAACCTTTGAGTAAATTATGCATATGCAGTCACTCTTGCATGACTCAAGTGGCTGAACCACCAAATGTTTGCTTCACCCTCAAGGTGCAGTGCTACAATCTCAACATCCTCTTTCTCTACTACTGGATGTAGCAAGAAAAATGCATCCAACTTCATTCCCCAAGCTCTTTCTCTGCATGTAGATGAACCATCAAAAGTAGACAATAGAAATCTATTGCTGCAAGGTATTCTTTCTTCTTTAAGCTGAATGAACTATGGGAGAGTTAGATTCTCCTTGAAAGCCCTTGTTTGAGATTTTCATTCTGTAAGATACTCACTTAGAATATCATGATCTAAGTGTCCCCCATCTCCATGCCTTTTTTATTATTCCTCAAAAGGAAAGGGCATAGTGTATTGTTTTGGAGCTCTCTGCAACACCGATTCTTTCTTCTGCTGATAGGAAGTACATGGAACTTCCTCTTCTTGAAACCCTTTTGAGGTCTCATTGCATCTCTCCTCTTTCATTTGCTTGACCTTCATGGAGAGGCTCTTCATAGATCTGAAAAGTGATGAGACAAAGCTCATCCCTTCCTCATTTTAGATCTCATTTTCTTCTCTTCTTCTTCTTATAGCATATTGGCTGAAACTCATAGGCTAAGCCAAGATTATGCTCTGATTCTACTGTAATATTCCCAAATGGGGAAGCAGCACTATATGAACACAATAGTGGAAAGAACAGTGAATTAATAAACACACCATGATATGAGACAAATGTACAGCCATCTTAATAGACATATCAAAAAATAATAGGCATAAGATCTTGAGGATCTAATCACTCAAGCAATAGAAAACAGACCTCCTCTAAGAAAATATGTCAATACATGTAAAAACACCGCCATACAAGTGCCATGAGCCATGAAAACACATTTTTAGGGCAAGATAGATCAATGTAGATACGCTGTTGCATAGCTCAAATAATTCTAGGAGTGAAGATCTAGCCTCCTAAACACCTTTCCAAGAGAACTCAGGAAGGATTTCCGAAAATACACAAAGTATGAATGGTGGATCTAAAGCCCTAGGGTTGAAGATTCACTGAAACTGAAGCACATAGAAGGAGGTGGCTGAATCTGATGCAGATATGAAAGAAATCCTCCAAAAATACTCTCTCAATGAAGGGTTGATCCCTTCAATGGAAAGCAAACTACTGTTGCTGAGGAAACTGCTGCTGTTGGAAACTACTACTTCTGAGGCAAAGAAACATACGTGTAACGCTGTAGCATGCTCAGAATGATCCAAGCTTTTAACCACAGATTATACTCAAAAACCCCAGGAAAACCCATAAATGGTTTGGCCAAATTTTAACTTTGGATTTTCAGCCATTTTGGGTTGCTCACTGCAACAGCTCACTAAAATAACACAATTCCCAGCTGAAACTATGTTGTAAATGATGGGGATAGGTTGGCTTAATGCCAAAGATATGAAATATGCCCAGGAACCCTCCTTTCTGATCTCCCAAGAGAAGGAATCCTTCCTCCTATGGAAAACTAGCTCAGAAAGTGGGTTTCTCAACCCTCCACTGCAACACCCTACAACATAACCCAAATCTGAATAGAAACTACGCTGTAGCTAAAGAATGAAGCTTGGAAAGAATTCTAGGATGTGGAAATTATAATACAAGACTCCTCCAAGAGCTCCTCAATGGCAGAGGTGAGATTCTCGATCAGGAACACCCGGTGCTAAACAACACAACAATCTCAACTAAATAGCTGAAGAATGCAAATAGTCATGTAGACCACAAAATCAATAATCCATAACATAACCTACTATGGCTTCCATCCTCTTCCTTATAAATAATGTGAGCCTTCTCACCTTGAGTCCCACTCATTAGGATTTCCACCATCATGCAATCAATCTTCCTTCAATACTGCGTTGTTGACTTGGTCAAACTTGACCTTGTCCACATGCATTAGCCCCTGTTCACACATGAGGGTGCTTTATCCAGCTATGAATATGATCCATTTTCACATTTAAGAGGGATTTTATTCCTACAAAAGAGGTTTATGGGTCTCCCTACACATTTATTCATCTAACTAAATGATAAGAGAAAAATTAATATTCCAATTAGCTGCATGTTAATTTAGGAATATTAAAAAAAAATAATGTACTATTTCAAGACTGAGCAGGGTACCTCATGGTAAATCCTACGCAAAAATTTATATCCGCAGTAAAGAAAACAAAACAGTATGTAAAACAGAAGAATCACAAATTACATAGGAGAAGCACTTCACCACATATCATAACACAAGAATCTGGAAAACAACATAATCCTTCATTCATCCACAAGAGAGTGCTTACAGCCAGCTGAGTCTATTAAAATGGTTTTTCCCTTCTGGGCCCCCTTTCATACTGCTAATGCATGCAATATTTATACAAAACTTAAGGCGCTTAATCTGCCTATTGTAGTTATTACATTCAAACTGAAACTAGACAAGTTGAAACATGCAGACAATGATAAGACAAGGTCAGCCTCCAACAATGGCTTTAGCAGTCTGTTTATTGATTGTGCAATGATTAGGATTTGGCTGGTGTGATGTCGAAGAAGAGAAGAAGGCCCTAACACCTTAGCTCTTCATCTTCAGAAAACTGTTGTGGAATTATTAAATTTATGAGGTGCTAGCGTTTTCATGGATCGATGTCCATGTTGTTGCCTCTTTATGCTCTTGCAGTTATAATATGATCATCTTTGCGCAAACGCCTTTGCTCGAATTGACCCTTTCTATCTATATCCATTACTAGCGTTACGTTTCGTATTACTCTGCCCTTTTGCTCCTTGCTGGGTCCTACCCGAGTCCTCCTACCGTGTGGAAAAATAGTGCACAAACCCATAAGCCCGAAAGTGGAGGGATGATGGTTTGCAGATGTGGACAGATGATGGAGGACGTGGTACGGTGGAATTGGTAATGGTCACAAGGTGAAAACGATTTGGAGGACAACTGAAACAAATTTTCGGAGGGGGTCTCAAGTGGTAAGCGGTAACGGAGAGGGGGGTTGCAAAATGATGAGAGGAAGACACATGGAGGAGTGGGCGGTAATGGATACCACCCATTTCGGACCCCAACCCCCCTCATGATAAATTAAAAATGTTGCGGGGGGGCCGAAACTAGATAAGGGCCATCAGATGTGGGGAAGAGGAGTGGAGAAGGAGGAAAGGTGGAGGGAGATTAGAGGTGGAATGACGTAACACACAGTTGGGACCTGACCCGCATCACAAATCGAAATTCAGAAGCTTTAGCTTATAAAAGGCGGGGTAAACTATAAAAATTTCGAAGTGCGAAGTGCGGGGAGAGGGAGGTGATGTGGTGGGGATGGGTCCCACAGATATCACATATTTCAAATCGACGGATTTAGTTGTGAGTGCCGGAGGTAAACTCTAAAACTTGTGAAGTGCAAGTGTGGGGAGGGGGAAGTGACGTGGCAGGGAAGGTGGGCCTCGACTTGCAACGCAATCACAAGTCAGAAGGTTTTGTTATGGGTGGCAGAGGCAAGTGCTAAACCTCGCGAAGTGTGACGTGTGGTGAGAATGGAGGTGTCGTGGAAAAGAGAGGTGGGCCCACCCACAGCCCGTAGATTGCAAAATTTAACACATTCCTTAGTGCTAACCCTTTAAACTTGCGAAGTGGTATGTGCGATTGGGTCCCACCCATATCACACATCGTAGAGTTTAGATTTTATCACACACCGCAGAGTTTGGGGTTTATTGCATACCACAAAATTTAAGTTTTATCGCACATCGGCGATCGTAATATTTAAAGGTTGGCGGAGATGCGGTAAGTTAAGTTTTGCGATATGCAAAATAGTATTTGCGATGCAGGGAAAGGGTGACGTGGCTTGGAAAGGTCCCACTATATCGTGTCAGAAGAGTTATAAGGTGACAAACTTGGATGTGAAACGGTAAAGAGTGAGAATGCGAAAAGGAAAGGAGGGGGTAAGGTTTATGGTATAATGTTATATGCCATGGTTGTTTTATGGGTGGGAGGAGCTATAGCATTAAGACTTCGGAATTTGATATGTGTGGGTTTATATAGTGATAAGTCCGAAAGGTTATGTATGTCAATCTAGGGTTCAAAATGAGATTTATGGCGTTGGAAATTAGAATTAGGAAAAATGAAGAGTAGGAAGAGGGTAGATGTCATGAATGGGGGCAGTATGGATTTTTCTCACCATCACAATCAGTAACAATTTCCTCTTGCAACTGAGCTGAAAGGCATATATATTCATTTGATGCTGTTGACAGCCAGGATCTTGCTTTCTTATTCTAAAATAAATGGTAGCCATGGAATATTATTTTCAGTAATGAAAAATCTAAGAAATAATCATTCACCTAGTGATATTGTCAAATACATGAGTCTAACAAAGAGATTTCCCATAGAATCCATTAAATAAGAAAACAATATTAAAGCATGTTAAGGAAGCATCAACTAGAAATGATGTAGCTTGCAACATATGATAATTAGCATTGCCTTGGATGGAAGGCAAGAAAATCATCAGTAAACCATGGTTGAAGTTCAAGGTAAATTCTCTAATAAAACTATGTTCGCACGCATAGGTCTCAGATCTACTTTAAGTTATGTTTCTCTTGTTGTACTTGAAAAGTGTAAACTGGGAAAGGAACAACAATATAAGCCCTAGTTAATACAGTTGGCCACATAAAATAAGAGAAAAGTGACTAAAATCAATAAGAATTGTACAATAACTCTGAATGGAATGAAAATTTTGATTAATTTAGACATCTTACAATTAGGATGTTATGATATTCTCATAGGAATGGATTGGTTAAAAGAACACAAGGTGATATTAAACTAGTTGGAATATTCCTTTACATGCGTTGGTGATGAAGGGAAAGCTTGCATGATACAAGGAATTCCAAGGAAGATTTATGTTAGGAAAATCTCATCGATACAAATGAAGACATGTGATACGAAAGGATGTCAACTATTCACTATTCAAGTGCAAGAATTTTCTGAAAATAAATAGCAACCATCATTAGAGGATAATCTATATTAGAAAAGTATAAGGATGTATTTCCAGAATAAATACCAATACTTCCTCCAAGGATGGATATTGATTTTACCATAGATCTCATACTTGGTGTTGTTCGACTTTCCAAGGCCCCATATAGAATGAGTATTCCTGAAATTATGGAGCTGAAGACTCAATTGCAAGAATTATTGAAAAAAAAGTACATACGACTGTTTGGCCACGGAAAAGGTACAATTTCCCTCCTAAAAATTTATCCTTAACTTGTAATAATTAAAGAGAAAATAATGATAAAAGTAAGTCGAAAATGATATAGTTAATGTGAGTTTTTGCGAAATAAAAAGTTGTAATTCGGGTAAATCGTTATGCACATCAACCTAAATGAATGACTGCTTTTCCTTGAGATATCTGAGCGAGATACTGATTGAGCCAACGCTATATTAATATTAGGTTACAACTCGATGTCTGGGCAATCGGAAAACAAAAGCAATAGGAAACTGATTGATACTATACAGAGATTTATGGTTGAAGGAGCAATCCTGAGAGTCTTTCGATTCTCAGGATAACTCTACATTCAGTTTTCAAAATATAATATATATAAGATAGTAAAGTAAAATACAATTGTTGCTCACTCATTGTTAATGTTATGATTTATTATTTTACTGTATATTATATACAACAATCTGAGTTAAACCTTTTTGAGGTTATTCTGTAAAACGCTTTGAGTAATGAAGTTGAATGAGTTTTTACTTTAGTCTTCTAGATTGAGTTTGTCTAGGCAATATTTTTGGAGACCGTGGGCATAGTCACTGAAGGTTTAACTGTCTATTATGTATCATTAATAGTTAGATTACTTTTATGTAATTTTCATTAGTTATATTACCTTTTATTTGATTTTTAGTTTACCGTAGGTAATCGACTGAATTCCGTATCTTGAATTCGGTTAAGTGTTTTCCGAAGTTATTGATTGAATGGTGTTACACAGATGTAAATGTGAATGCATGAATCTGCGAAGTTACTTTTGAAAAAAATATTTTCTAGCATTTGTGTGATTAACACTTTTCCCTTACATATAGGAATCGCTGAGAAATAGATCAAGATAAATTGTGAGTTAGAATAGTTTATTTCATTAGAATTGTAACTGTAAGAGTAATTGTTTGTTGTTATTATTTCTGCAACAGTTGAATTATGCTAATGATCCAAGTAGAAGTTATTGTGCACTTTTCCATAGCCTAAGACTTTATTATTGCATATACTTTGTTGATAGCCTTGAAATAAAAGACAACTCTCAGGTTGATAAAATTAATGAGATAGGATTAATATCGATTTTCAGGAGTCGTCTTAGTGCCCAACATTTTGGCTCTGTTGCCGAGGAGGTTGTCAAATTAAAAGTTGTGTCTCTGGAAGGTTAGGTATTGAAGATGCAAGGTAAGAACCTACGCATGCGTTAAGTAATAGTATTGCACCCAACGCTCACTTTCAGTTGGCGCGATTAGGCTATATAAGTGTGTATCTAGGTTTTTTTTTTTTTTTAAATAGAGCATGTACTCAATTTATTTTTTTTTTTCCGATTTAAATTAGTGATGCAAGTGCGTATTTAATTTATTTTTCTGATTGACGCAAGTGTGTATTTAATTACTTGTCTGATTTAAAATATTAATGAGTATTAAAGAGTTACTGTAAGTGTGTATGACTAAGAAAAAGGATTAGGTTGTAATAGAATGAAAACTAGCACCAAAATCCACAAAAACAGAGGGACCGATGAGCCTTGGGAGAAGGACCTTTATTGATGAAATTATCTAAAAATCTGAGTCTCAAGCATCATTAGGACCCCAAACAACATCCGGGAAGGGCTCTATAGCAATCCCTCAAGCGGAAAAATCACCAACTACAACTTAGGCAAAGATTCATAACAAAATTGAAGGATCTGAGCAAATATTTCAAAGCACATTTGTTTGACATTCTAGTCCTTCACAAGAGGGAAATTATTGTAATTTAAAAGAGGGAGAAGGAGAAACCAGTGGATAAGATCCACGATCCTCGAGATATAGATCTCCTGTGACCTTGATAGAAGGAAAGACACCAAATATTCCAGACTTAGGTAGCATAGTGAAACCCCCTAAGGAGTTGAGTAATATCCATAACTCCACTGCTCAAATAATACCTCCTGAACAAGAAACCCCTGAAAATTATTGGTAGATCTTTGATCAGATGGAAAGTCAGGCACAAAAAAAATAGACCTTGAAATTGGAATATCCTATTGTCGATCCGGTGGCTAACTCCCCAATGAAGGCCACCCCTTTACAAAATATTCCAACCTTTCATGGGATGACTTCAAAGAATCTAGATGCCTTCTTATTTGAATTTGATGTCTTGTGCAGAGGGTATGATTACACCATCGATCCACATAGATTAAAGTTTTTCCCTTCTACTTTGGAAGGGGCATCATTACGATGGTTTATGGGTTTAGGAGGGGGCACTATCGATTCCCGAGATGCAATAAAAAATGCCTTTCTTAAAAAATATCAAGATTACAGTCGATCAAGGGATCTAAAAGATGAAATATTTAAAATCACTACAAAAGACAATGAAAATTTAAAGGATTACATTGAGATATTTCAGTACAAATTACAAATATCCCCATACACTACCTTACCAAAAGAAGTATTAAAATATGCTTTAATAAAAGGCATGAAAGATGAGTGGATAGAAACGTTGAATTTAATGGGTTAGGGTGATATTTATCAGGAAGCCTATGCCAACATTGTTAAGTTGTGTATTAGGTGTTCAAGTGGGAATACACGAGCCAGATTTGGAGGATGGGATCCCCTCAATAGAATCAACAAAACCACTAGAGGAGGTGTAACATGCACATAAATTTTTAATCTTTTAGAAGATTTTAAAACTGATATTTTGGGCATAATGACTACACAATTAGATGTTTTTCAAGCTAAACAAAATAAATCTTAGGTAGAACGAGAATTGGCCATATTCTATCTCCAATGCCGAAATAAACACACGGAGAGGGAATGCCCGATGGACATGGTTCAAACCTATGCTATTTGCACTAAAGAGCATTCGACGGATCAATGTCCACCACTTCCAAGATTAAAAGATGTAATCAAGGAATTCAAGGAGGAAATAGAACCTGTATACCTAATGGATCAACATTGACAATGGAAATCATGTCCTCCAGGTATGACGCAAGACCCCTCCTCATTTTATTCCGGAAAATACATGCAACAATAGAATCTTGGAAATGCATGGCAGGGACAATCACCCTTTAACTCCACCTGGAAATCCCAGTCATATCCTACTTCACCATGGGTGAATCAATCATTTTTTCGATCACCATGGCTAAATCCCCAATATCCTACCCCATTATGGAAAAATCCAATCACTAACTCCTATCCCTTGTAATGGTTAAACATACTTGCACAAAATTTGATGTGGCCTCCAAACTGGCAATGTACCGGGGGATTGGTAAATCTAGCCCTCGAGTCGATCCCTCAATATCAACCCACATTTCCAACTCCATTTTAGTTACCTGCTAATCCTCAACATCCGATGCGTCCTCAACTATCAGCTCAACCGAATACTAACCCCAAAAATAGACTTGTCCAGTATGTGAAAATCATTGAAAATATGGTCTATGAACTAAATCCTTTGGGATGTAATTAGCTCCAACTAAGGTCTGGATGCATTTTTTCTCTTGAAGAAAATCAGAACGATCAAGAAAACAGTAAAGAAGAACAAACTACGATAAATCCTTCGACTGTAGTTATTTCAGAAACAGAGCCAACAGAAAACACAGTCGAGCAACAAAACCCTAAAAAAAGCATAGCCACCTCCCTACCATTACCTAAAAGACTCACAATAACCAAACTAGCAATTTACGCTGAGTTTTATATTGTAGGGGACTTGAAAAACTTGTATATAAATATTCCACTCTTGCGGGCTATACGATGTATCCCGATATATGCCAAAACGATCAAGGAGTTATGTGGGAAGAAGCTTGGGATAAAACCAAAATATCCACCCACGGTTCACATTGTAGGAATGCTATCCGACCTCACTATAGGAAAAGAAATTCCTGTTAAATATGACGATCCAGGAAGTCCATTCATAACCGTTCAAATACATGACTGCACTTTTCCAAACACGCTAGTAGATTTAGTAGAGGCTATTAATATTCTGACCTATGAGACTTGTAATATCTTGGGTATCACAAATTTTAAACCAACTTCAACCCTGTTAGAATTAGCTGATAGGTCAGTGGTCAAACCTGAAGGAACTTTGGAAGACATCATGGTCTCTGTAGACTCCTCGGAATATCCTATAGACTTCCTGGTCATCAATCCAAGAAGTTGACTGGATGGACATTCACTGATACTAGGAAGACCATGGTTAGCAACAATAGATGCATATATAGGATGTCAAGATGGAAACATGTCGATTGTGAGAGGAAACATTGTCAATAATATTATTCTGTATCCTTCGGCTAAACCAAGTTCGCCTGCTGTAAATTTTCAATTACACCCTCCTAGATATCAAGAAGAAAATCTGCATTTTCTCCTTTCCCCAGATGAAGCTCTGGGACTTAAAAATAAATTATAATATGATGTAATCAACATCTTCATCAATAAACCAACTGTTAGACATGCTGAATGCTAAAATATATGCTTTACAATGATGCACAAGGACACCTCTTAGAAAATTTAAATGACAATCATATTCCCACAATTGTTGTCCATAACTGCATTCCAATTGAAATAGAAATAGGAAAACACTTAATATTAATGATGGTATGGAAAAACATTAGCAACAGAGATTGAGTAAGGTTCTCCACAAATACAAGCAAGATTTTTTCTAGGAATATTCGGACATGAAAGGTATTGACTCACCGCTGTGCACCCATCACATCTATATCAAGAAATATGCCCACCCTATTCGACAGCCTAGAGGAGGTTGAACCCACACCTCAGAGACATTGTGAAACAAGAATTGCAGAAATTGTTGGATGTAAAATTCATATACCCAATTTCAGATAGCTAGTGGGTTTCTCCGTTGTTAGTTGTCCCCAAGGAAACGGGAAATGGAGGATTTGTGTAGATTACAGAGAACTTAATAAGGCTACCCAAAAAGACCATTTTCCCCTTCCTTTCATAGACCAAGTCCTTGATACTGTAGCTGGAAATAAATTCTTTTCTTTCCTAGATGGTTTCAGTGATTACAGTTAGATTTAGATTGCTCCGAAAGACAAAGATAAAACCACATTTAATTGTCCATGGGGAACATTTGCATATAGGGTTCTACCCTTTGGACTATGCAATGATCCCACAACATTCCAAAGAGAAACCTTGAGCATTTTTTTTGACCTGATTAATGAGGGACTTGAATTATATATGGATGATTTTACCCCATTTGGGGATGATTTTGATCAAGCTTTGAAAAATTTAGAAAAAGTCCTTGAACGTTGTATCACTACCAGATTGTGTTTAAGTAATGAAAAAAGCCATATGATGATGACTGAAGGTGTAGTTTTAGGGCATTACATTTCTTCTACGGGAATCTGGGTGGATCTAGCTAAGATTGAGGTAATCCTTAAACTACCTATGCCTCACACAAAAACAGAGGTACGCTATTTTCTCTGTTATGTAGGGTATTATCACATGTTTATAGAACATTTTTCAAAGATAGCTGCACCTTTATACACTTTAACGGGAAATAATGAATTTGAATAGTCTGATAATTATGATGTTGCATTTCCAGGTCTTAGATAATTACTCTCGACAGTGCCATTATTAAGAGGACCAAATTGGGAACTACCTTTTCACATCTCCTCGGATGTGTCAGACAAGGCCATAGGCACTGTTCTGGGGAAAGAAGAGGATAAAAAACCTTATGCTATCTACTATGTTATCACTCAAAAAATGAAGCATCATTTTACAAGGTTAAATAGGTTCGTTTGTCAAAAGTAGGGTTGTAGGATTCATTTTTTATATGCTTGGTCAAGGGAAATATTAAATTTTTCTTGTTTAAGTTTACCCTAAGGTCTAAACCCACTCATTTTCACATTCCCTCATGTCACATCACTCATCATATTCTAAAAGATTTCAATTCCCAATGTTTATGTACTAAAAATGTCATTTTAGCCAAGAAACCAAAGTTTCGTAGCGAATTCAGTGTAAAATAGGCAAAAAACGCTACAAAACTGTTGAAAGTTTCGTAGCGAAATATGAAGCAATTCTCTGTTTTCTGGTGTTGCGCAGTCAACTTCAAAGGCGGTTTATGGGAAAAAAGAAAGGTATTTTAAGAAACTGAGAGAGGTTATTTTCAAGAACATATCAAATAATAGTAACCTCTCTCACTTTTTATACAGGTGTTATCAGTTGGGATATACAATGATTTATTTAAAGCCCTATTTTAAGAAAACATAGTTTTCCTGTTTTACACATGTTTTTCAAATGCAGATTTTGGACAGTTGGAGATGGTTTTCTAAAAACAAAGAGAGGGTTTTCTTCAGAAAATTTTTAGTGAAAAAAAAAATCCTCCATTTTTTCAAAATACATCATGGAGTAGAATATATAGGCTCTATTCTAAGACCTATTTTTCAGAAAAAACATGAAAAATATGTAAGGGTGTCTTAAATATGAAAGGTGAGATTGACACCTAAAGGATCATAAGGTGAGATGGTTTATGGTTTTTGAAGGCTAATGACATGTTAGAGACAATATTTTGGCACTTACAAGGTTCATTTTTCAAAATTATACAAAAATCTACATTTTCAACACTTTTCAGCAATTTCGTAGCACCCTTGGGCTTGAAGGGTAGCAAAACGCTACGAAACTACTGTAGCTGCACTTTTGAATTTTTGGACCAGTTTTTAATGCTATCAAGAGGTTGAATAGGTGTGGGAGATGTGTTTAAGGATGATGAAAATTATTCCAAAGGAAAGAATCAAGAAATTTGAGGTAAAAAGGTATGTTTTGCAGCTCTACGAAACTGCCTTACTTTTGTAGCGTACTGTATTTCAACATTTTTAGCAGGTTTTGGAGCATCTTTGGACATATGGAGATTATGGAAGGGTTAAAGACCATTACAGGAAATTATTTAGCACTCAAGGACCATGAATTGAATATAAAATGACAGCCAAAGTATTCGAGGAAGAAGAAGACCATTTGCCTAAAAAACAGGGTTTTGTTTCCTAGTTTTGAGGAGGTTGGTTAAGTGGTAATAAAGTGATGAATCCCATCATCTCTATTCGACCATGTAAAATTTTACTTGTCAAAGAATGTAATTTCTTTAGTAGATAAGGTTGTTAAAGGAAATAATGAGTAGTTTGAGTCCTATTAGGAATAGGACTATCAAGTAGGATAGGTGTATGTTTGTCATTAAAGTTGATGTTTTATGGTTATACAAGGTGTCATTAGGAAAAAATTCAATGTATCTAGCATGGAGGAAGATCATCCCATGATTTAACAACTCTATTAAAGTCCATTGAGTCGAATTTTTCAAGGGTTGGAGATTTTTGGCAAAGTTGCAGCTTATTGTAAGTTGACTGTTTCAACAATACAAATATTTGTTACTTGACCAACCTGAGATTCTGAAGGAGTTTTTAGTGCTTACCTATCTTATCTATACCTTTAATGTATCTCATTTATAGTGGTTTTCATTTATAATACTCATAATTCATTCATGCAATGCTCTGACTTCCTTTATAGATGAACTGACTGTGTATTTTCCTATTTCATGTGTGTGTGTGTCCTACTACTAAAAGCTCTGACCCGCCTTAGCTTCCATGTCAATTGAACTCACTGATTCACTGAAAGTGTTGAATCCATAAGCCCAATGCCTACATACTGATATTATTTTCAACCTACACTCATCATAAGCAATTTGTTTCCCAAATAGAGTTAGCCATCTATATCTTTATTCAATATCATTAACCCTTTGAGAGAGCCCTCTCAGACTGAAGAGATTAAGCTTCAGTCAAAATATTGGTTTGAAATAGCTACATGAGATTGTTTGATTAGCAGCCTATCAGGTGCAATTTTGTGATAACATACTACATCAGCAAAAAACTCACTCCTGTTGAGTTAAATTATACAGTAATAGAAAAATAATTTTTAGCTGTTATTCATGCTATTAATAAATTTCGACATTATATAATAGGCTATCTAATTTTTGTTGTATACTAACCACTCTACTATTAGGTACTTAGATAATAAACCTATTACTAATGGCTAGGTGACTCGGTGGTTATTGCTGTTATAGGAATTTGCTATCACCATCAAGGATCGACCAGGAAAATAAAACTTTGTGGCAGACTTCCTATCTCGAGTACCTAAAGTAGATGACCATCAGCCGGTGGATGAACAATTTCCAAATGAGCATCTATTTTCTGCGACAATAAAAACACACTGGTACGTTGATGTGGAAAAATACTTGGTGGTAGGAAGCTACCAACACATTTGTCACCAAGAGAAAGGAACTTGATCATACAACACAGTGCACGCTTTTCCTGGATCGGTGGTTATCTTTTCCACACTGGTTTTGATTTTAAAATTCGAAGGTGCATCGAAGAAGATGAGGTTTTTGATATTATGAGGGCTTGCCATGACAGACCCTGCGGAGGACACTTTGCAGATCACTGCATTGGACATAAGTTCTTCAAATGGGCTACTATTGGCCCACAATATTAAGAGATGCCAAAAAATATTTTCAGGCCTATGATAGTTTTCAATGAATGGGTTGTCCTAGCCAAGCTGATGAAATACCCTTACAACCGGAAGTGGTGGCAGATTCATTCGAAAGATGGGCGTTGGACTTTTTTGGTCCCTTTAACCCGCCATCAAATCAGAAAGTGTACATATTGGTTTGCACAGATTATGTAACAAAATGGGTCGAAGCAGTAGCCTTGCCGAGAGCTACGAAGGAGGCAATGATTAATTTCATGGTCAAAATTTTTGTACGATACAAATTACCAAGGGAGGTAATAACAGACGGAGGGCTAAAATTCACAGGTCATAAGATTTCAGCCACTCTTCAGAATTATCATATCAAGCATAGAATTACTTCTCCATATCACCCCCAGGAAAATGGACTAGTGGAAAGCACTAAAATGGTCCTGGAAGCAATTCTATCTAAAACTGTATCCACAAATCATCAAAATTAGGAAACCAAACTCCCTGAAGCACTTTGGGCTTATCGGAAAACATGGAAAAACACTACTCGCCACTCGCCATATCATCCGTTCTCTGGAAAAGAACCCATTTTTCCAATAGAATTTGAAATAAAGACTCTCAAGATTGCGAGGGAAACTGGATTGGATTTTACGAAAGCCCAAAGCCAATGCCTATAATAACTTAATGAGTTAGACGAATATCGTCTATTTGTTGTGGAATGAAATACTATTATACAACAACAAAGAGCTAAATGGCATGACCGACTAATTAAAAAGAAATCATTTCAAATTGGTGATTGGGCGTTGCTATATGATTCCAGGTTCCACGATTTTCCAGGGAAATTATAGACAAAGTGGCTGAGCCCATACGAAATGAAAGGAGTCCACAAGAATGGTATCGTAACTTTAAACACCATCGATGAATATGGTTGTTACACCATTTTTTGGTCATCTAACCTTTTATCATTAGATGGACCCAAGTACACCATGTAAGACCAGTTTTACCCTAAGTAAAACTGCTTTCACTATGTTAAAATAGGAAACCCCAAAAGGAAATATTAAACATACCTATATTTGTTTGATTTTCCTCATGGAATAATTAATTAAACCATAATTTAATTATTATTCCCAGTCATGTTTAACCCAAAAAACAAAGAAATTAATTAGATAAACCTTTATTTATCTTATTATTTTCTAGGAATAATTATTTAAATCTTATTTAGATAATATTCCTTGTTAAATATAACCAAATCACCCACAAATAATTAAATAAATCATTATTTATTTGATTATCCTTCAACCACTTCCTTAAAAAGATAAATAAATCATTTATTTATTTATTATTAACAAATAAAGGGATTTGACCCAAGTCAAATACTTTTTCCCTCCAACAAATATAATAAAATATTCCATAAAAAGTGGATCTAGATTTGGTTAACATTATTTTAATCATGCACCAAGATCTAGAATGACCCAATATTTTGTTATAAATAGGAGGGTTTTCCCCATCATTCTTCACCTTTTGTTGCCTACTAGATCACTCTGGATCTATACACTTGGTCCCATTTTTCACCATTTGCTCCCATTGAGCTCTATTTTCTACATTGGGTTTTCTACACTTACAAGAGAGAGAAAGCTTAGATCTGAAGTGTTGAGGACTACAAAGAACCCATCCCATTGAGGAGAGCTGGATACACCTTCTTGTTTTCCTCCCAGGTGCCCTGTAATATAAAATTCTTTCAAAAAATCGTGTTCTTGTCTTGTATGTTGGATGCATGGAGCAAAACCTTTACTTTACTGCTTAATGTCTTTCCATTTATAGATCTGTTTGTTGCAGCATTTTTACTACTAATCGCAGATCTGAAGATGTTTGGCAGCCTCTATTGTTGTTAGGGCTATTAGTTATGCGTAGCTAAAGTGGTTCTTTTTCGTACACCTCGACGAAGAATTCATACTAACAATGGTACCTCTTTTCTATAAATGTACATTGGCTACACCTTTACCAACAACCACTCACAAAGGAGTGTTTTTATCATGAGGTAATCAATGATCCTGTTTTTCAGATCTTAGTTGACTGGGGTAGCAACCCGCCCACTTCATCTTCATAAATATGATTCTATTTATCAAACTATGTGTATAATTTACATATGTTTTCTTTAAGAGTTAATTAAATTTCTTGATTTTCTTTCTTTCTTTCTTCTCTCTTGATAATAAAAAGAAAGGGGTAAAGAGGAATTTGGCACAATTGTTGTTCCCTTTGGCACAATTTTTGTTCCCTTAAGCACAATTGTTGTTCCCTTCAGAACAATTACTGTTCCCTTGGGCACAATTGTTGTTCCCTTTCTCTTTCACAATTGTTTTTCCTTTGGGCACAATTGTTGTTCCCTTCGGCACAATTGTTTTTCCCTTCAGCACAATTGGTGTTCCCTTCAACACAATTGTTGTTGCCTTTGGCACAATGGATGTTCCCTTTGGCATAATTGTTATTCCCCTCGGGCACAATTGATGTTACGTTCGGCACCATTGTTTTTCCCTTTCTCTTTCATAATTGTTGTTCCTTTGGGCACAATTGTTTTTCCCTTCGACACAATTGTTGTTCCATTCGGCACAATTGCTATTTCCTTTGGCACAATTACCGTTCCCTTTGGCACAATTGTTGTTCCCTTTGTGCCAAGGCGTTTTCATGTAATTAATACCAATATTTGAAAAGGAACTTAAAAATTATTGATATTTATTCTATCATGATGTTAAAAACAATGCCTTATCTATCACCCTATGAGGAACATTATTTTATCCTCTGGCACATCCTATTTTAAATATTTTCTTATATTTAGATCTTTCTATAAGAATTATAAATTGTTCATGATCTATCACCACCATAGTAGTTTTGTCTTTTGTGTACATCTTTAAATGGTGATTTTATTTCATTAGAAAAAAGGATTGACACATGCTTTATTTGGCATCCTTTTTTCCTTATGCCATCCTTAAACACTTAAGGAGGTGATGAGCCACCCTTGATGAATGAAAAGACCAATATTTAAAAAAATTGATACTTAGAGCTAGATTTCCTCATAAGAATAGGGGTATCATCATAAGCCAACCTACTACGATCATAAGATAATAACATAAGTGACATTCCCATTATGGTTACCAAGCCAAGGTTATGGCCTTTTGACAACAGTGTCAAAAGGACAAGAGGTCTCATCATGAGTTGTCTTGTTCACTTTGTTATGATCTGGCGAGTAACATTATTGCTATCTGGTCACCATGCCAAAATAATGACCTTTTGAGAAAAATCGGTTTAAAACAATAAATACGATATATCATCTATAGGATACTGGCTCATCCACAGGTTAAAAAGAAAACCTTGTCGAGGATATGGACAACTGTTGGCAGTAGTGGCTCTATCTATGGTATTGGAATAAATCTTGAATTGCCTTATCATAATTATGCTGTTACACCTATTTCTTTTATAAATAAATTACCATCATCAATATATACACCTATTTTGAGAAAACAGCTAGAGGTGGCATGCACACTATAACATGAGCACATCTCTAAAATTTCGGACCTCCGAAATATGCAGATTATCTATAAAGGAATATCGCCGGATATCTATTTTTTTTTTGTTTCTCAACGGTTATTTATCTTAAAAATGATTTTTTTTCACACATGCTCTACCATTATTATTATCATACGTCAATAATCCACGTCTATGTCCTAATTAATTATCCCCTCTACTTGGTTGTGCCTGATTTGACCATTTCCTTGCGCATTACTGACTACTTCTGTGTGATCATTTTATTCCCATAATGCTATTGATCGTGGTCGACCTTTTTTTTATCAGGGGAGGTAAGGCACATCACGTGCATGATTGGCTAAGCAAAATTAATGAAAATAGCAATTTACGTCACACGAAATAATATTAAACAATACTATTCTATCACATCTCTCATTCTATTTCTTGGTTTTAAACAACTCTGTGTTTATTGTTTGCAGCAAATATTTCCAAACTAGCTCTGTGTATAGCTTATTGCAACAATTCCTTCAAAACTTGTAGCAATGGGAGGTAAATCCATCCGTAACGAGCCTGCTACACTACGGGTAACTGAACAAGCTCGAAAAATCTTGGAAAGGGTGCTTTGGATCAAGTATTTAACCCATTTGCAAGGATTTGATAACATTGTGGCGTTGGAATTTTTACAGAATTTAAGGGATGAAAGCACAACCGTCAAAGGAAAGTAGATACGAGTGAATGAAACAGTCCTGGCAGAAGTCACAGGTCTCTCCACGGAAGGAGAGAAGTGGAGGGACATGCATGTTGGACAACAGAGTGAAATGGAATTTTTTATTGACACTGGAGATGAATTGGTCTGCAAAGGAAAATGCTTCCACCCTGCCTCATTCAGAGAACCTTGGCAAGAGCTTGCTGATATCATCCAATGATACATCACATGTGATAGCCATCATGATGTGGTAAGACCATGACATATCAAACTACTAGCAGCTTTAAGATAGAATATAGTGCTAAATATGTTGTTCTTTTTAAATTTTATTCTACATGAGGTTGTCGGTAGAGTAAATAAAGCTAAGGATCCAAGCATCGTAGTTAGTCATCATTGTTTAATTAAAATGATAGTCAGTAGGGAACTGTAATTATCACAAACAAGTGGGACATTTTTTAGGACAAAATGACCTGTCACCCATACAAGAAAGGCCTAAGGAAGAAAATACCTAGCCTGACACAAAAAACAGTCAGTTGAGAGAAGAAAATGTTAATCAAACCCTAGCTTTGAAAAAATTGTCTAGAGCCGAGAAGAGGTTAGCCTATGTTCTAGTTTCCCGGCCAGTTAAGCGTAGAAGTTCCAAAAGGCTAGCCAAGGAAAAATACATGGTAGAGTCCGTTGGGAATGTGCTAGAGAGTGAAACTCCAATAGAACAACAAGGCAACTCACCACAAATTAGAGAAGAAGAGATAGCCCAGGTTTTGGAAAACATGGGAGCCTTCTTTTCTTCTAATGAAAATGAAAATTGTTGTAGAAATGCGGCTGAACCGGATGTTAATATTTCAACCTCTACCCCTAATTCTCATAATACAGAAATCCTGTCATCATCACCCATCATGCATGGCCAATACCATATGGAAGAATCGTCCAGAATGATAAACGAGCTAGAATTTTCTAGAGAGGGGACCATTCTTGATGACTAGAATTATGAAGGTAACTCCATTGCTACTGTCCTGATCGATGAAGAAATTGAAGCTCCTCCTAATGTTATTATGATGCCATATTCACTTACAACACTAATTATAGAACCCACTGAAGGGTTAACAAGGAAAGATAAATGGAGAATCAAGTTATTGAAACAAGAAAACATGAAATTACGGAAGAATATGGAACAACTCAGAAAAATACTTGCAGATTACAGCATAAATAAAATACAAATCGTGACAACTGGTGCAAATTTATTTACTAATGCAAAAGTACAAAATGAGGAAGCCCACATTACTCATGCATACATCCAGACTGAGAAATCCCCCATTACTCATGTAGAAGTCCAGACTAAGGAAGCCCCCATTATTCATGTAGAAGTCCAGATTGAGAAAACCCCCATTACTCATGCAGAGGTCTAGACTGAAGAAATTCCCATTACCTATGAAGAAAATCAAATTGAGGAGGTTCCCACCAGTTCTATGGGAATTCAGACATATATTAGTTTCTCTATGATTACAGCTGAGGCATCGAGCCAAATAGATCTACTAATGACCATTAACCAGGCTACACAAATTGGTGTGGTACTTCCTTACTCTCATTAGATCAAGGAGGCCACTATTCAAATACTAAATAAAGAACTGGAAAGGCACAAACAAATTTTGGAACAACACTAAGCAGAAGTAGTACCCTTAGCAGAAAATTAGGAATTGTTGCAAAATCTCAAAGCCTTGACTG
Organism: Pinus albicaulis; assembly: GCA_034641835.2. NCBI lineage: Eukaryota > Viridiplantae > Streptophyta > Pinopsida > Pinales > Pinaceae > Pinus > Pinus albicaulis. The sequence goes on from CM076570.1 coordinate 1,389,976,858, forward strand.
TCATTGCGGATGATACCCATGCCAAAATTTGAAAATAGAAGAAGAAAACAGAGAAATTGAAAGGGAAACTTTAGAAATCACTAGAAAAAATCAAGGAGATATGTTCTGTATATTCTAATGTATTGTCTTGAGGGTATCCAGCCAAAAATTATGCCCTATTTTTACTTGAATAATACCTATTACTGAAATTAAAGGCCATACAGGCTAGCCAACTTGTTGAGTGCAGTTCTGTTTCTGATTTATTAAGTGTTTTCAAGAACAATAATATAATGTTAGATATCTCTTATGTGAACTCTACATGCACAAATTTTCTTGGAGGAACAAAGGGATGGAAACCCCAGTCTTTCATTAGGGATGTACAGTTCCAAGCTTTCATATCCTTTTCGAAGAATAAAATTAAGTGGCACAAAGCCTATAAAATATTACAAAGGGGAGAAAATTGGCTAGACCTTTGGGTCAGAGGAGAACCTAGTAGGCCTTTGCAAACTTTCATAAAACATAAAAGGTTCATGCAATGACCCCAAGTCGTTTCAACATTGTATCCTTCACATAAGGATGTTCTTATTATAGGACTTGAGTACTTTTAAGACATCAAAGAAGAATCCATACAGGTGGCAAGGAAGCGATTGAAGTTATATTCTAAGGATATTAAGAATTGAGAACCTTATGGGTACAAGAAATTCCAAGCAGCACCTAACCGGATAAAGCAGTATAATCAGATGGTTCTTTCTAAAGGACCTACTTGGATTGGATGTCGATACCAATGCCCTATCATCTCATATCCACTAGAGGGGTATAGTGCTAAGTATGAACTCCTAGAAGGTGCAAAAACTGAAGCCTTCAAGGTTCTTAGGAGTAAAAACAGATTTCGAACTTATGGTGAACAGTCTTACCTAGCCTACTGTTTAACTTTGCTACATGTGAATCATATTTTTGCACAACGTCACACAAATAGGTAAGCTGTGGGGTGATGTTGGGCCACGGAAAAGGTAGAATTTCCTACTTATTTCCTTAATAATTGTTATATTTTTAGACAAGTTTATCCTTAAATTGTAATAATTCAAGAGAAAAGAATGATAAAGTAAGTCGAAAATGATTAGTTAATGTGAGTTTTTCTGATATCAAAAAGGTTATAATTCGGGTAAATTGTTATCCAGACTAGCCTAATGGAACGACTATTGTTCCTTCAAATATCTGTGCGAGATACTGATTGAGCCAACGTCGTATTAATATCAGGTTATAGGTCAATGTCTGTGCGCGGTCAGAAAATGAAGGCAATAGGAAACTGATTGATAATATTCGTAGATTTATGGTTGAAGGAGAAATCCTGAGAATCTTTCTATTCTTAGGATAACTCTACATTCAGTTTTCAAAATGTAATATATAAGACAACAAAGTAAAAGAAAATTGTTGTTGGCTCATTGTTAATGTTCTGATTTATTATTTTATTGTATATTATATACAACAATATGAGTTAAACCCTTTTGAGGTTATTCTGTAAAACATTTTGAGTAATGAAGTTGAATGAGATTTTACTTTAGTCTTTTGGATTGAGTTTTTCTAGGTAGTACTTCTAGAGACTGTGGGTCTAGTCATTGGAGGTTTAACTATTTATTATGTATCATTAATAGTCAGATTACCTTTCTGTAATTTGCATTAGTTATATTATATTTTATTTTCTTTTTCGTTTACCATAGGTAATCGGTTGAATTCCATATCTTGAATTATGTTAAGTGTTTTCCGAAGTTATTGATTGAATGGTGTTACACAAATGTAAATGTGAATGCATGAATCTGTGAAGTTACTTTTGAAACAAATATTTTCTAGCATTTGTGTGATTAATAGTTTTCCCTTACACATAGGAATCACTAAGAAATAGATCAAGATAAATTGTGAGTTAGAATATTTTATTTCATTAGAATTGTAACAGTAAGAGTAATTGTTTGTTGTTATTATTTCTGCAATGGTTGAATTACGATAATGATCCAAGTAGCAGTTATTGTGCACTTTTCCATAGCCTAAGACTTTATTATTGCATATACTTGCCGATAGACTTGAAATAAAATACGAATCTCTGGTTGATAAAATTAATGAGATAGGATTAAGATCGATTTTCAGGAGTCATATTAGTGCCCAACAATGACCAAGTGTATCTCCTTGTGGAAAACCTATATTATTTGGGAAAAATAAAGATGGAACATTGAGACTGTGCATAGAATATAGTGTTCGCCTATTTGTGTTGCCATTGATGTCACATGCTGATGTATGTACTCATGAATCCCTATGTATCATCTTGAGTATATTTTACACTTGTTGAGACCTTTCATGTTGATGTAAAATATTTTCATAATTCTTAGAAGGTTTGTCGAATATATGTCATGATGTATCAAGGTTTCCTCTGAATTTGAGCTAAATTTGTGCTAGTGGTCTAGTTGATGATGTGAGTAGAGTGTTTTTTAGATTTGAAATTGGTTTCCTAATGTCAAGTTGGGCTTCGAAGGATGGTTTACAAGTCATATCACCCCACTGAATCTTAGTTTCAATATTGAGGGCTGGATCTCTTGTTTTAGCCTATGATATGCCTCATTCACATGGATGGATGCATGTGGGAGTGGCTGAAATATCCCAGTTGTTGGCATGCTATGTCAAGGGAGTGACCAGTTGGATCAAATAAGTGTTTTGAAATAAATCTAAGAACAACACGAGAAAATATCCATATTTAGCACGCTCCTGTGGAATTAAATTGCTTTTGGCAAAGCTTGTTGTTAGAATCTTCCAGAAAAAGGTTGGGACCAGTTGTGGGGCCTTCATAAAGTGATCAAGTTTGAAATTATCAAAAGGCTAGTGGTATGAGTGGCTTGATTTTTTCAACAAGTCCAAATCAATCAAATCTAAAAGATGTGAACATGATCTGGGAAAGCTACATCACTTGAAAAATTAAATGATCTCAAGAATTAGAAATATGTGAAGGAAGTAAGTTCATTTGGTTGGTTCTCTAGCAGTGTGAGTGGGTGACTGTTCATGAGTTGCAAGTGCACAACCTGTGAGTTTTGCAGTGAGTTCAAAATTTCAGAATTGCACTGTGTTTCAGATTTTAATCTTCAACATTGTTTCACAGTTGTGTGCAGTGATTGTAAATACATCTGGTATGTCCATAACATACTATAAGCATACATATAAACTTGGGGAGAACATATGCCCCTACATATCCTCATCATCCTCTAGAGGATCTCGTGCCAGCAGGGTCAAGTGCTTGAATATCTTATTCGAGCACATGGAACACAATGGAACTCCACAAAATCGTCTAGATAGGGAAAACATTATCACCTTTGCATACCCGATCAATCCCCTCCATCATCATATGTTGGGGGGAAGTATCTCATGTTTTGGGGCATAATGGCACCCCTGACTACCTTTTTTTTAATTAACATAAGTCTCAGCCTAGACCCCAATGATATAGGTATAATCAATTATCCTTTCATTCCTCGGATCTTTTTTCCTAATGGTCTCTACGGCGAGCCATATACACATCATATATTATAGATTATTGATGCAATATCTTAAAAAATTCTACTCTATGTGGTGCTACATTTACCATCTAGTTCCCATGTTTGACTTGGTGGGCAGGATGATTCTATACCTCCTCTAGTAGTTCATTCCTATGATATTTTATTTCCTTAATTATTCAGTAGGAACCCTCCTTACAATAAGCATTAAGGCCATATTTAGACAAGTAAGGCTACCAACTTGAAAGTCACAAATATAAAATTCGGTGGTCGATTTTTCTACTATGAGATCACCAGGATTTAGGGCCTCATCCTCCTCTCCAAATTCTCCAACAACTCAACATGAAAATGAATTAGAATTGTAGGAAAGAATCCCTTTTATAGGAAAAACCCTGGTTTTCCCCTCGGTTAATATGAGCAAATCGTAGCTCGGTTTGATGAACCATCAACACCATTAGAAATCTCTCACCGAGAACTCTAATGGGTCTCTCTTCATTTTTTGTAATTTGAAACTTGTATTGGAAGCCATTTTTTGCGTGAGGTCTCATTTTGCTTCATATTAAAATCAAATCTCTTCATATGAGTTTCCATTACTCTAACACTACATTGTATTTGCACTGGTCAACTTATGTGTTATATCGCTTCATGAGTAACCATTATTTACTCATGTTTTTATGGTCCCCTTTGGGCCTTCCCTATGTGGTAGCATCACCGAGTCACCCTTGTTCAGAGCATCAGAGATGAGATGTCCTTGCATCCTTGGAGTCTATTTAGAGTCCCATTGAGTCTTGTTACAATACATCATCCCTCTTTGTGTCACATTCATCCCGTTTTTCTCACATTTGACCTCCAACTATTATGATCAATCTTTGAAAAGCCTTCATCTGAGTAATTGACCATCCCCTTTGGAATTGGCCATTTGTTGTGAGGTTAACCATGAATATTATGCTCTGATAATGTAAGTCATTAGTCCACCAATACTCTTATTCCTCCATCATTATACTTGGTGTCAATCTATCATTCACAACACTATATCCCTCGTGCCTTTATTCAGGAATCCTTATTTCCTCAACTGTGATAGACCCTTTTCTCTCAACATCAACACATCTATTCGAGTAGAGTGGTAAAAAGGGAAGTGTACCTTGGTTCCATCTATCATCCTTGTTCGATAGCTCATATCAAGTAAAGGGAATCCTTATTTCCCTTTCAGTTGGTTGTTTCTCGTGAGCTCGACTTCAACACATTAACACACGTTTGATAATATTACACTTGACGGTCCAATGATCCAAAAAATTGTGCCATAATTCCCTGGGTGTGTTTGAAATGTTCAAGACCTCATGAGGGGGTGTCCCTTCAGGTATCCTCCCACATGCCCAGATGATAACAAATTATGATATATCCTTAGATTTCATTCTTTTGATTTGACTTGCTCGATTTCTGTCGATGGCATAGGCCACAACATATATGTCTCCTTCAAATAGTCCATTCATACATTTAGAGCCTATTCCTATCCAATGGGTGCTCTTTAATTATGATCTCCCCCTCCTATCAGCTTGAGGGGGGGATTATGTGTCATGTACTCGAAGCAAAAATTGCTATTGTATTAGTCATGGCCTCTGTCTTATAGGCACTTATGTATATGGAACTCATTATATCATTGTATCGTTTCCTGGCCCAAATGATGCTAGCATATCATGTATCATGTACTCTATTTCTCGGTCCCAAATTTCTAAGCACATTATTATTATTTGTACTCAATTATCTTAGCGAGTATGGGTATGCATCCTCTGCCTCATTGAGATAATGTACTTACCAATGAAAGGAGACTTCTTCCAGACAAGTAGGTCTTGCCTCCTCCATACTCAATCCTTCCTTGCATTGCTTCAACGCTATCTCCCTCTCTCTCTTTTTATGAATCCCCTTCGATGTCTCGTGAAAGTGAAAACTACAACCTATTTCGATCATACGATATTCTCTCGACACTCTTACATTGGGGGGCCATCTGTTATCACCCAAAAATGTTCACCTAGCCATTTCTTACTAGATTGATTGAAATACACCCTGTAAGATAAGTTTTCCCATGGTAAAACTCACTTTCACCCTACGAAATAATTTAGTGAACCATTTTCCTAAATTATTTCTCACTAAAATCCAAAAAAACCCATGATAATAATTAAATAAATCATTATTTAATAATTATTTCAAATTCACATTTGACTTATTCCTCATATAATAATTAATAAAATATTTTTTATTTGTTAATTACTTTAACCATTTTCTAAATAAATATATTTGAACATTTTGAATATCTTTTCCCTCTCAAAAAATATAATAAAATATTCACACCAACTAGATTTTGATTTAGTCAATAATATTTTATTATTTTCTAATTCTCAATCTATCTCAATATTTTTTTATAAATATAGGATTTTTCTCCTCATTCTTCACCATGACCATTCTCCCCATTATCATCTCAAAACATTTGAACTCTAACTTATGTTCAAGAACCCCTTGTTTTTTTCCCCATTGCATACCACCATTGAGAGAGAGCACAATGTTGTTGAAGTGCAAGGTCAAGAAGGGCCCATCCCATGGAGGGGGATCTATAGACGCAAATCTATAGTTTCTCCTCATCATGTGTATTGTTATTTATTAATAAAATTAATCATTTACATTCACCATTAAGTTGTTGCACTTATCTTTTTGTTGTTATATGTTTTTTTTGCGTGATATATTTTTCTCCAGGCATTTTTTAATTTTGTTGCAGATCTAAAGCATATACACAACCATATTTTGTTTTTGGAGTCACTAGTCACCAGTGAATTCAGTGAAACATTTTTGGTATAGTCGTCAATAATTTTCATACTAACAAAAGAGTTTAGACTCAGTTAAAGAATCCTTGTAAATGTGGATGAGAATCAAATGGCTATTGTAACTACTACTCCAAAATATGGTGGTTGGAAAAAAGTGGAGAAAACGAAGGGTAGAAAAGGGTATCTTAGTGTCTTCATACTAAGCCCCCAAATGCTTTTTTTTTGTGTTTTTCTTTAGCTATGATTATTGGGTACCAGCAAATAACTGGTATGATAGAATTATTTTAGCATATGAAAGATTGATTTTGTTATTTTGAATAAAATTGTGATTTTTACTTGGGGAAAAAATGACATCCTTATTTTATATAAGTCCTAGAATGAAATATGAAGTGTTGAAAGATAGTGCACAAAACCTAGACAAACAAAAGAACCTATCATGACCATGGTTCATTCATGAATTTCATTCAGTGATGATTGAGGAATTTCAAATAGTTGGTCTAATTAACACAACAAAAGAATCCATGAATATTTTGAAAAATAAAGGGGGGCTCAAAACTTAAAATGGACAGGGTGAAAAATTTTGGGGGGTGTTGTAGACTCTACAACACAAGATCATGACCATGTTATTCATTTGTTCCCAGAAGTGTAACATAGATAAATGAAGAAGGGGAAATAATACTAGAAGTAGAAATAATCCTTGAAACAAGGATTAAGCAACCAAATGACCCAATATTTATGTAGTACATCATCAAACGAAAGAACCTACCAAGGAAGAGATGACATGGGAAGATCACTTATTCTTGTAAAATCACTAGCGGTTAGTCAAGTGTTGCGAAAAACACTTGTTTAAGTATAAGGGGTATATTAATTAATATATAAACCCCTTGTTAACCCTATAAACCCTTACTAAGCCCCAAATATTGAGTGATTACATTTATATTGTTATATTGTTATGTAGGCTAGAACCCCTCATGGTCCCATTTGATTATAATTGTGCCCCTTATATCCTATATATATACTAAGGAGAACTAGTATTAGAAACATATAATATTATATTATACATTGTACTCATTGTTAAGGAAGGTTTCACACTCAAATAAGACTATAATTATTGGTTTATTATCATTTCTAAGTGGAATGTATAATAATGGTTGACTAGTGAAATTTTTTATCTCCACGAGAAAGTGAATTGAACGTATCACTGAAAATTGGCTCTCTCTTATTTCTAGTAGCCATCTGTTTGTTGTAATTAGGGAAATATTTCTTGACCAATAAATCCCTTTAGTGAGTCTTAGCTATTAAATCCTTGTTCTTCGGTGCAATTACTAATGTGTCAAATTCTCTTGTGCCATTTCATTGGTTGAGGAAAAATAATAAGTAGAATTTAATAACCATGATCATTCTTTACAAGGGGTGACAGGGAGTAGATCTTAAAATATAATTTCCATCACACCACCTTTTTCTAGAGATAAATTTCCTTTATTGATACTCAAAATTGACCTTGAAATGAAAAAAATTAGGAGCGAGACAGTTGAGGTGGTAGAGTGTTAGGTCCCTATATTTCTAGTGTAGTCCCTTATTGTTGTAAGTGTAGCCCCCTTATTGTTATTGTTGTACCCCTATAGCCCCCATATTTTTATTATTATGCCCCATAAAAAGCAACTATTGTTATTGTTGTTCCCTTACATTATTATTGTTAGGTAGACTAGGATAATATTGTGACCCCATGGACTCCTATATATAGAAAGGAGGTTTTCTCATTTCAATCATCCAAGAATTGTTAATTTATGTAATGTAAAGGAGGTTCCACCCTCGAATTTGCTGATTTCTAAGGCGTTGATCTCTCTTTTCTTCTATTTTTGGAGTTGGTTTCATAACATTTGGTATCAGAGCTTTGGATTCTAGGGTTTCGCTTCTTCAAATAGGTCATCGTGTAATTTTCGCTATAAATTTTTTTCTATGAATGTTCTGATGCTAAAAAAACCCATTTGCAAAGAAATCCTGAAGAAATTTGTGTAAAAATTTTAGATCTTGGTTCGCAATATTTTGGGATATACGATATGTGGAATTTAGGGTTTTTGCAAGCTCCCGAATTTCATCTAAAATAGGTTACCTTGGGAAAATAGTCATAACTCTCTCTTTGATCATCAGATTGGAATTATGTAAAAATTATTTGAAATTACACGGAATTTAGTTTCCTGGGTGTCAATTTCAGAGCCGAAGGAGGAAACAGTGACACATGGCACGCCGTACAATTTGGATCTACTTAATTATTCCATAATTAGGTCATTGTGGTAGATTAGGCATAACTATGTCTTGAATAAACAAAATCAGGTAAAACCTATGCATTGGAAAGAAGATTCATAAGGCTACTAAAGGACTGAAGATAAAATCTCAGGGATCTGAAATTACAGAGATCCAAGGGCATATTGAGGCATAAACATTAGAATTGGGTTCTAAAATGCCCTCTAAAAAGAATTTAACACCCATTAAGCCCACATAATACTCTGTTAGCGCTCCATAATTCCAAGGCTGAAGATAGAACCTTGGAGGTAACATCAAAACCGCTTTTGAATCTAGGATCTAGCCCTCCTAGACTCAGAGAGGGATCTATGTTTATGATTTAGCTTTGTTTGGATTGGATATTAGGCTACTTATGAGGATAGAAAGGTTTGTTTTGAGTTTTTGGTTGAGACAACAGAAGAGGGCCATTGGGATAAATGGAGTCAAAAGGTCAAAGATGATCTAAATGAATGAATAATTGAGATCATGTGTAACCAAACAAGAGAGTCATGTCAGTGGATCGTTACAGTTTGTGAGATGGAAGAGAAGAACATATTAGGGTTCGACCCAAATGCAAAGAAGACCTTATATGAATAGTCCATTAAAATTTCAGAAGAAAATGTAGATATTGTTTTAAGCCAGAGCAAGGTGTCTTAGACAAATCTTGAACATAATTTTCTTATAAACAATAAGGAAAGAAAACAATATGTGAAACAAGAGAATAAAAAATTACATCAAGAATCACTTCACCACATAATTGTGACACAAGAATCTGGAAACAAAAGGTCTTTGTATTCATAAAAAAAAAGTCACTTACAACATGCTGAACATCTTTACAATAGCTGGTGATATTCCCATACCATCCTTCCCTTCAGGTCCAACCCTTGATACTAAGAAGGAATGCAGTATTTTAATAACTCTACAGTGATTTCCATATCTACATGGGAAATCTGTTATTAATTAAAATTTTACTAGTGTGACCACGAAGTTGACACGATGGAATAAATTTGACATCTGGCCCTATTCTCCAGAAGGTCGTTGTTGCTTGATTTGATCTGGTATATGCTGGCAGATTTGGATGATCTGATGCTGATATGCGGAGTTGCTAACACGCTGGCTTTCACCCTTCTTGGTGGTCACACAAATTTTCCCACTGTTGTTCATTTCGAATCTTGATTCTGATAAGCTTTCAATATATCTCATCTGTCTCTGTGAATTTCAAAAAAGTTGGCCTCAACACAAAAATGTGTTTAATTTCAAGCTGGATGAATATATCATTATACATGGCTTCAAGGAAATCTCTTCCAGTCATTGATCCTTTAATCCACCCCAGAAACTTGGTTGTGTCCACAGGCTTCACTAACAAACCTATAACATATCACCTCGCGATCATAGCAGTTAAATAATACCTTAATTTGAGTACATATTGGAAAATACCCCTAAAAATCACATTATTTAACCCCCTACCAATATAAACCCAATACACCTTCACAATTTAAAAAGCCCCTACTCTCATTATATATTTTAGGTATCCATTTTTTTATTAACATTTTTTTATCCCTTTATATTTTTTCATTCAGTTTGCGCTCCATTTTTTATACATGCTAATATAAAAACCCTTTATCCCCTATATATCCCACAATATATTATGTTAATTTTCTTCATTGTATAACCCCCAATATGAACCCATGTGCTATGTTATTTCTCTCAGAGTGAATCCCTGTGGTTGTGTCCTTTGGCAATCTCTTTCGTGTTCTTCACATAGTCTCGTGTAGGCATAAGCTTATCATTTATTACAAATAGTGAGGGCACCTCTTTGGTCAGTTGGTCAAGATTTTGTTAAAGGATCTATCACACCAACTTCTAGATTGTGGCATTTTTCCTGTAATCAGGTGACCAATATTTGAATCACACCTTCTTGACTTCTAGAATTGTTGTTGTTCTATCCGAAACTCCAAGTGCCTCTTAATTCAAACTTGTTCTTTGGAATTTAAGAATATGATAATGTTATTTGATGTCTGGGCATCCCCGCAAGCTCCTTGGTTGCTAAGCTACTTGGTTTCTTTCTCTATGTCATCATTTACCTGTTCAATCAGTTATGTATGTTCAAATATGATTTGAATAGAAGGCCATATTTCATTCATAGAATCTATTATACTTGTCCAAATAATATTTTTTTCTGGCCAATGGTCTTATTAATGGAAGTTTCGATCTCTACCTTTATTTGTCTTTCAATCTTCTTTTGAGCTCTCTGTATTTCTATTTCATGTGCATTGTCAGACCTTATCTACAGATCCTTCAAGGTATTGATTTCTGCGTCCATCTTTTTTATTTCCTATGTTTGTATAGTCATATTCTCCATGGCTTTGGCCAGCTGTTCTGCACCACCTGATGTGCTTGTAGTTTCTGGAGTAGCTGTAGGGATGACTACAATAAGAACAACATCCAAAGGAACAATGGCCATTTCTGCTACTTTTTCTTTTTCCTTGACCAATTTCTCCATCTCTGTCTCCATTTGCTCCATTATCAACTTCATCATCTCCTATTTTTGTGCTTCATTCTCCTCTATGTACTTTGTTAAAGGGTCTTCAGTAGGTGAAATTTTAAGTTGCTTTCTCAGGGCTGCTATGTCAGTGTTCTTATTCTTTAGGATCTCTTCCACTACCTCTACATTCGTTGGATCGTACCCAATCTTCACAACTAAATCCTCCAAGGATTTGATTCTAGTATCATTGGTAAGAGAAGAAATATTCTCCATCTTGAGCTGATATTGAATGTTAGCTAGTGATACCTGCAATTTAGAAAAGCTCATTGTAGTACTTGTTAGTGTGGAGGAGATCATCTCTCCAGTATGCTTGTGCATTTCCATCTGATCTATTGGATGGATGTCCTTGACATTAAATTTAAAAGCAATATGCTTGAAATCTACAGGTGATTTAGGCTGAGAAATACGGGTTTCTAAGAAATCCATTCTCATCTTTCCTTTCTCTGAGTCAAAGGCTGATAAAAGCCTACTTTGTGAACTTCTTGTCTTCTTCAAAAACTGGTTATAGGTGCTGGTCTTCAAAATCTCATTTTTTTCTCTTAATCTCCCTGAAGGTGTCATAAATTGTCTCTGTCCTTCTCCCCTGTAGCTGCAGTAGATGTAGGTGTTTGAAGGGTTTTCTCTTGAAATGGGATTGTGGTTTTTATGTAGAAAATATAGTTTGGCCACTTGCTGGAGATGAACTAGGAGATGAATCTCTAATTGTTTTGACTATCTGCTACTTTGTTTCCTTGTTTTGATCTATGTCCATATGAATTCTTGCTCTCTTTTTGTCTTTCATTTTAAATTTTATGCTAGATTTATCAGTCTCCAAAGTAGACTGATAATCTCTTGGCCTCTTTCCTATTGGCTCTTTATCTTGTTCTTTTCCTCTATCTTCCTTATTTTCCTTATCTTCTTTTCTTGTGGAACAGTATGCTTGAGGATGAAATCACCTACTCTTCAACCTCCTGTAATGTATATGTTTCCCACTCTGATTGGTTCATGAATTGCTCAATTTCAGGCCTGTTGGTGTGGAGATATAGAGTTTATTTGTTTTGCACCCTTTTCTTTGAGATGATGCCCAATGGGTCATAATACCAAGTGAAGCTGTGTGTGAATTTCATCTCCTTCAACATCCTATCAGCCTCCTCTCATGTTGCTCTGCTATTGCAAATGAAAGGACCAATTTGGGTCTTGATCCTAAATTGAGACTTAATTTTGCTAGATACAAAATGTACCTCATTTGCATTGATCATCTGTCTGATGTACTCTAGGGCAAAGATCCTCATGGGGAGGAACTTTGGCAGCTTGTAAGGGTCTAACTCACACCCATAAATTCTGAGCTCTGTGTAGTTCTAGTACAAGTACCAATCTCCTGTTCTTACTTGGTCTGAAAGCTAAATGATATTGTTAATATCTTCATTGATCCTTGGTTCCACTGTGCTGTTGAGGATGCTCATTGCTGGATGCATAAAGGCTTCAAAAAATATTTTGTAGGTGTAGTCCTTCTATTCCTTCATTAGCATGGTTGTCCAAAAGATGATTGATTGAGGTTGGGAGTCTTCATTAACTTTCCTCATTGTAAACTTGAACCTACTTGCCTGAAAATATACAAACATGTAAACTATGACAGAAGTGTATTTAAACACTTCCTCTGTATGAAATTTGACAAATTGGTCGTGAATGGCATCAAATAGGAATTGACTAAAGTTAAACATAATGGAAGGCTTGGACTATAATGAAAGTATGAATAGGAAACCTATCCGTTCTTCATCTATCCACTGATCTAATTGGCATCCTAGCAAGTATGAAAGGAAAATGAAAATATGATGGGTCTTGTCAGGGAAAGTAGAAGAAATATATGGAGGATTCTTCATTTGTAATTGAGTGCCTGTAGCCATGAATAAATCTAGGGTTTTGGCTCTGCAGGAAAAATCAATTTTCGGTATAATTCTCTAAGGGCTTCATAGGAGAAAGGAATGGTTTCTTCAACAACAGGGGATTGCATCATTTGCATGATGGACTGGGCACTAATGGTGAAAAGGAATTCCCTTGTGGGGGCTACAATAGCTCTCTGTTTTATATCATAGCAGGCATGACATTTTCTAACAAATTCATGGCAACTGTGGGTTTTTGGGAATATATAATACAGTAATTTAGTCTCCCAGAACCCTATATCATCAACCTCATCTATAAGCTTGTATTCTAGCCAATAGTATACATAAAAAGGTCAAACTTGGAATCAGTCTCATGTATTTTAAAGTCTCTGTCAGCCAGAGCCACATGATCTAGGTCCACATGAGGGTGAACCATTGGGTTAAATGGTTGCTTCTCCTTATTTGGAGGCATAATTTCTCAATGAAAATAAACTGATTGAAAATGTACAAAAATAGATTTGAAGCGGAGGGGAATAAAGAAAGAGAGTCCTACTGATCATAATGGGAAATGGAGAGAAAGAGGGGATTGAAGAAGGGGGAGTTGTGGTTGATTTGTAGAGAATTTAAAGACTTACATACATTCTTTTTCTCTGTAAAACTTTAACTGTGATCACCTGTTACAAAAAAAACATGGAAGTAGTGTAAACCTTGAAACAAGCGGGGAAATTTAGTTTTATAGAGTGTCAAGAATACCGTTGACATGGCGCAGGCCCGTTGGATAAAGACTTAGTGAATTAAATGCCTAACAGACCTGTAGGCAGGAGCGTAGGTGATTGGATGGAGGTGATAGTAGTAATCATCGTGGCACAACATGTGTGGAGGGGATATAACGGTCAGTTGTGCGATTTAACAATGGTGGAAAGCCACTTTTCGCAGGGGGTCGTGAATGGTAAGTGGTATGGAATGGGGGGGGGGTGCGAAAAAATGTGCGCCCGAAAAGTAGCAGATGGGACGGTTTGGCTGGTAAAAACCAGCACTAAGAATCTTATTAGTAGTGGTTTTATAATAAATATGTCCACCAAAGCCACCTTCATGGAATTCCTGTGTAACTTTATCTGCATCATCTTTTAGCAAACATTTGAGTAAAATACTTCCAACATATTTCCAGTATAATACATTTTCAAGAATGCAGAATTTGATAGCTTTTAATTTTATAAATATTTCTTTAGTTTTGGACAAGCTAGGAGGAGCATTCAAATGAAACAAAACATATAAGATATCTACATACCATGGAGAATTTAGGAATAATTCATCAATTTGTGGAGTTGCCAGTTCCTCTTGATCATCCAACGAATAAACCATGTTGATGTCTAGTGCATGAAAATTTGATTCAACCATCAATTTGGCTAACCCTTTCCCTTTAATCAATTTGGTAGGTTTGATTTCCACATCATATTCCAAAATAACAACAATTCATTTGCCCCTCTTTCCATCAGGACCATTCTGTGTTAAAATGTCTTTGGCTACTGCATTGGGCACATAAGCAATAATATGTGAATGTATAATGTAAAATTTGAAATCCTATAATGCTTTAACCAAAGAAAAAGCCTGTTTTTCCATGATGTTGTATTTTAAAGATGAATCTCTCAAGGCTTTGCTAAAAAATGCTATTGGTTGTTCATGTTCTTCACTATTTTTTTGCAATAAAACAACAACAATAGTATGTTCAGATGCAAAAGAAAAAAAATATGAAGTCCTTGGTAAAATCCGGGCTGATTAGGACTGGAGCTTTTGTCAATGCTTACTTGACTAGATCAAAAGATTGTTTAGCTTCAATGTTCCATTTAATTTTTGAATCTTTTTTGAGAATGTTGGTTATATTTCTCAAATGTTCTGCAAGATTGGGTATAAATCTTCTTAAAATTATTTTACCAATGAAAGATTGAAGTTCTTTGAGATTCCTGGGATGACTGATTTTGAGTATACCATCAATCCTGATAGGATCAATTCTAATTACATATTGAGAAATAATGTGACCCAGGAGCTTTCCTTCTTCAAGACCAAACAATGTTTTATTGGGATATAATGAAATTCCAAACCTTATATATTTTTCAAAAACTCTTTTTAGATGTGCCAAGTGTTCTTTATTAGTTTTTGAATATACAGTAATGTCATAAAGGTAGATCACAATGAAATGGCCAATTTCATCTGCAAAATCTATGTCCATAGTTGTTTGAAAAGTAGCACCAACATTCATTAATCCAAAGGGAATTTTCACATACATAAAAGTCCCCCAAGGAGTAGTAAAGGTTGTTTTTTCTTGATCATCAGGATGTACTAGAACTTGATTATAACCTGAAAAGCCATATAACAAAGAAATCCTACTGGAGCCTACTACCCTCTGTAATATGTGGTCCATTTTTGGTAAGGGGTGGTTGTCCTTAAGGGATACTTTGTTTAGATTCATAAAGTCAATACAAATTCTGATTTCACCTGTTTTCTTTCTTGTAGGCACAATATTGGATACCCATTTAGAATATCTGAGTAGAACTATGATTTTGGATTCATACATTTTCTTGATTTCTTTCTCAACCAAAGGCATTAAGATATAATTTGTCCTTCGCAACTTTTTTTTTAAAAGGTTTTTGATCCTCCTTGATTGGAATTTTGTGTTGTATGATGCTAATATCATAAGATTTTAAGTTCTCATAGCTCCAAGCATATACATCTATGAATTATTTAAACAAAGCTATATACCTTTGTTTTGTAATTATAGGTAGTGATTTTGACAATTTTATGATTTTGGGATTTTGTTCAGTGCCTATGTCACACTCTTCAATGGTTGTACCTGTTGGCTCCATTTTGGGTTTCTTGGCCACGTAATTAAAGTCAAACAGTTCTTCTAAAGGGACCAACCCTCTAGGCAGGATATTATCCTTGAGTTGAAGTACTTCGAATTACTTTTTTTCTGGGTCTTTATGTACTTCAGTTTTATGTACAACTTTATTTGCTGAAATATTTACATCAGAAAAATCAAATTGTTTTTCTACACTAATTTGTACATCAATGTGATTGTCTTCTTCACAATATAAGTCTTTATTTCTATCCTTAAATTCATCCTTTGATTGTAGAAAACTTTCAATTTTCTTGTCACTATTGAATACTTGCTAGCATCTCATGTTGTCAGTCACAGATGGACGATGTTTAACCTCTACTATGTATTGTTTGTTTGGGTGAGGCAACTGACATGTGCTTGCTGAAAAGGCTAAACTGTTTACTAGGACATTTTGATTTTTGGGGATAACCGCTAGATCATATCCTTCAAATTTTCTTAGGAAATCAAGTACAACATTTCTGTAAGCTCTCAACCTAGGATCTTTTGTAGCATATTTTCCTTTTATTTGTTTTATGACTAATTCATAATCACCATGGACATAAATCCTCTTGGATCCTAATTTTTTCGGCAATTGTAACCCTAAGATCAGGGCTTAATATTCTACTATATTGTTGGTGCACTGAAAATTGAGGTTGTAGGAGTGACCTTGCACACAATTTTTCCTTGCGTTATATACCCAAATACCTGCTCCCGAGCCTGATTTTCCACATCAACCATCAAAACTCATGTTCCAAAGGTGTTCATTTTTAGGATCTTATTGTACAGTTTGTATTTGATTGTCATGTTTTTCTTTAAGACCATTTTCTACATGGGTAACCTGTGAATCAATGTCTCCATCATTATAAAGAATGAAGGAGTCAAGGTCAGTATGGACAGAGTATAGAGGAAATTTGTGTGGATTTTCTTAACTACTCACCATGTACTTCATTAAGGTTTCCCTATATAGTCTTCTTTGTTGACCAACCACCAATATTGTAGCATAATTCATATCCATTTGAAGGGTCCCTTGTAAATTTTATTCCCATGAGCGTGATAAAATCATGCCATACTTAGGAGGGATGTAAGCTACTACTATATCCATCACTAGACTCTTTGCAGGTATCTAAGCTAAAGTGACACAAAGATCTTTGATAAGACCTAGACATCTAACTTTTCTAGAATCAAATGAGTACAAATATTTGTAAGGTTTAGTAATTTCAAGACCAAGCTTCTCCATAACAACCTTTGGCATAATATTATGTGATGCACTTGAATCCAACATGGCATTATGGAGAATTTTTTCATGAACATTAATACTGACATAAAATGGAGGGATACCTCCTTCTTAGGGTTTACCATCAACTTCTGGCCCAAAAAAAAGTTCAGGCTGATCATCATTTAAATGAAAAGTATCAATAATATCCCCTATTTTTAGTACCTTTAGGACCTGAGACCTATACACATTCTTGTTTATGAATTCAGTGAGAGGAATATATATTTTCAGTTTAGCAAGTTTGTTCTCAATGCGGAATTGTATTTGAACTTTGAGCAGATTTGAAAAATTAGTTCTTTCAGTCACTACTTTTTGGGTAAATTCAGTTTGTTTACTTGTACTAGGGATACCAGTTTGAGCAATTTTGGCAGGGGTATCAACTGTTCTCCTAGTAATTTTTTCTGTGTTCTTATTTTCTAAATTGTTTACACTTTTCTTTGAACTTTCTGCTATTTTTTTGAGATCAGGTTCAAATAATTTTCGAGCAGAGTTTTCAGAATTATTTTTGTTGGAATTATCAAATTTTTTCTTACTTCTAAGGTTATACTATCTGTGAATATCCATGATGAAATTCTCAAAAACTTGTTTATAATCATCAGATTATTTAGATTCTAACTCTGTTTGAGTCAATGAAAATAATTCTTGTTCTTCTTGAGTGAGAAAAACAGAATCATCTTCATTAATTCCCATCAAATTTATCTGATTTTCTTCTACTTCTTCAACTACTCCTTCATCCTCATTGGCACAATTCACTTGGAATGGAGGCCTAATTTTCCGATCAAGACCTCTTTTCTCTCTCTATCTTATCTTAGGAAGGTTTCTTCTAGGATTTTGATTTCTATTTTTGGGAGCTGGTTGATTTTCTCTGGGAATAGGTCTCTCATTTAGATTGATTCTCTCCATAGTCCTAACCAATGAGTCAATTTTAGCATTAGATGTGGAAGTTGAAGTTTATTCTCTTATAGTAACTCTTCTTTCAGTCCTCATTCTAGCTCTCTTTGCTAACAGGTTGGCTTCTACACTCATTTCATCCCTCTGCATTTCCTCTAATGTGGATAAGTTTCTTTCTCTTAGCTGATAAGACATGTCTGGTTCAAAACCATATGGGAACTTAACCAAGGCTAAACCTTGTGGTGGTTTTATATGAGCAGGTATTGCATTATATAAATTGTTAAATCGGGTGCAATAGTCCTGAAAACTTTTAGTTGGGGCCCTTCTAATATTTTCATATTTAGATAAAATTTGAAGAGGGTTCTTTTTTACTTTCCACCTATTTAGGAATGTTTGACTAAATGTAGGGATGTCATTTATATTGTTTGCAGGTAAAGGTTTGAACCATTTCCTAACTTCTCCACTAAGACTCTGAGCAATCATCCTTAACTTAACACTTTCTTCATCAACCTCTTGAAGATCAAAAAAGTCATTCATTTTGTCAATGTGCTGTTGGGCAGTTACAAGACCACTTCCATCATATAATGTAATTTTAGACTGGTAATCTTGTGGCATAGTTACCAAAGGTGTTGGCAGCACCACTGGGGAATATATGGCTGCCATGCATAGTGGAGGTGGTGGAGGAAGGTGAAAAATGGATGAAGAAGGATGGATAATGGGAGAAGATGTATGTGTGGAGGTTTGAGTGGTCTTATGAGGAAGGATAAAAGAAGCAGTGGGGATTATGGAAGTACTAGGACTAGCTGAATTAAGATGGGCAGTCTGAGAGGTTAAAGAAGAAGATGATATGGGTAATGCAATTAATTCCACATATTTTTGAAGGTAAGAATCATAAACAGTTGAAGTAAACTCTGTTACAAAACCTTGGAGAGTGTCAAAATATTGGAGAGGCTAAAGATCAGATTGAATTTGTGAATAAGCTTCCTTCACTGGACTTTGTTTCAAAATAGATGGATCAAATATTGTCTGGTCTGTCCAATTCTCATATTTAATCCTGAATAAACCTTGTTCAAAGTGTAAATCAAACTGAATGTCATGTAAGGTGACAAAGTTTTTAGGGAGGGAATTTGCTCTGTGAAGAAATATACTACTGGTTTGGCTCTCAGTTCTAGGAGTTTTTCTTAGAATCTTCTCAGGATTGTCCACTATAGGAGGAGGATTTGGATCAGGATGGGATCTAGTAGAGATTATTTTAGGAGCCAGAATTCAGATCAGAAGCACAGACAAACTGATAATTTTCAAAAAATGAAGAAAACCAATATTAGAAAATACTTCTATCATACAATGCTTTTAACCAAGGTTTCTGAATTCGAATGAAATGACAATTTTTCCAGTTTATTTCTCCCAGTATGGTCGCCACTATGTTAGCGCTCTGTAATTTCGAGGCTGAAGATAGAACCCCGAAGGTAACATCAAAACCTCTTTTGAATCTAGGATCTAGCCCTCCTAGACTTAGAGAGGGATCTGTCTTTATGATTTAGCTTTGTTTGGATTGGATATTAGGGTAGTTATGAGGATAGAAAGGTTTGTTTTGAGTTTTTGGTTGAGACAACAGAAGAGGGCCATTGGGCTAAATGGATTCAAAAGGTCAAAGCTAATTTAAATAAATGAATAATTGAGATCATGTGTAACCAGGAAAGACAATCATGTCAGTGGAACATTACAGTTTGTAAGATGGAAGAGAAGAACAAATTAGGGTTTGATCCAAATGCAGAGCATACCTTATTTGAATTCTACATTCAAATTTTAGAAGAAAATGTAGATATTGTGTAATATTCCCAATTTTTCATCAGATGATTGGAATATTAGAGTTCTTAATTTTCATGATTAATTAAGTAAATAAGAGGGTGGAGGGACCCACAAACCCCATAGATGAATAAAATCCACTTTTGGTATGTATATGAGGATATTTTAGAGCTAGATATATATTATAGAGTAGTGGAGCAACTTCTTAAATGAAGGAAGAGTGGAGATTATGGATCTTTAATGTAAAATGATGAGGATCTTGGAGGAGTTCAACTGAGATCATGGTGCATTCAAAGTAAGTTCATAAAGCACTTATGATAAGATAGTGGAGGAAGTGGTGCATCTAATGCACACATGATGGAGAGAGTGGAAATTAAATGTAGACATGATGGAGATCATTTAGAGATAGCACAGTCTTCATGGAGGCTAGTAGTCACATGTACAACGTAGTTCTGAGGTGGGCCAGGGCTATGGAAGGCTCGTAATATATATAATGAATATGAAGGCACAATATAAGGTAGGATTTAGATTATTATCTCTAATATGTTTCGATCTATATTTGACATTTGACATTTCTATGCATGCTTATGTTGTTTAGTTAAGTCTGCAGTGTTGTTTATCACACAGGTGTTTCCGAGTGGAAATCCCACCCTTACCTAGAGGGGACTTCAAGTGCCTACTCTGGGAAGGTTATTCTGAGATGCCATACATCATCAGGCATTGGTGCCACATTCAACCACTCTCATATGCATATTCAGTCACAAAAATAACACATTCCTGCTTCAGGGTTTGAGAGGTGGAGGTTGTTTCTAGCACTTCAGCTAGGAAACTGGTGGAGGATTCATCCTTTCACCTTGTTATTCAAGTTCATCCTTTCAGTAGCATTAGATCTATATCCCAAATTTAGGCCATCACTTTATACCTCCATGAAGCAACAATCCCTTCAAGGATTGCGCAATCCAGTCTTGTAGATCTGAAGGGGGAAGGAATTTTCTAGTATTTCAGCTGGAAATCCTGTGAGGGACCATATCCTCACATTGGATTCACCGTTTCCATCATTCAAGAGATGATTTAAATAATTTATCAGCAGGCTTGAGACTCTCCCTCCTTGAAAGTGAAATTTACTTTAGTTTTTGAGTATTCAGCAGCCACATTCAGTGGAGGAGGATAGAGAAGCTAGATATTGAGCTTTTAGCTTAAGAATCTAGTGAAGGGATCAACCCTTTAAGAATAGATCTGATTTTCCATAATATTGCAACCATATTTGATTGGATTATGCTTCAAATATGCATACTTAGCAGTTATAGTTGCAGGGCTTAAGAGGGTGATTTTCCAAGATTTTCAGATCTGGAAATCCTTTCTAGGTTTTCTTGGGTATCCATCATAGAGCCGAGATCTACATTTTCAGCATCATCTAAGCTTACAAACTATTAGATATACATTGTTATATTTTGCTGGAAGTTGCAGTCCCGACATTTGTAGCAGGGAAAATGCAATATTCCTTCCAACAGTCCAACAATTAAGCAGTCCCTCTTGTGGGAGCATTTCAGGGTCATTCTAGGCCATCTCCTTGGCTTGATTGTCTCATATTTTGAGCACTATTTTACTGGTATTCCACCTCCTATTTACTAAAATGGCTCATCTATTCTGTGCATTTGTATGGTGTATTTAGATTATAATGTTACATTCTTGTAGTTCTTATATTGTGTTTTTGTATTACTGCATTCTCCATTTTTGGATATTACTGCGGTACCAGAGCATGATCTTTGGCTCTACTTGTGGGCACTTCATCTTTTGCATCAAAAGAAGAAGTAGATAGTAGAGATATACCATGAAGAAGGATTGCAGTTTTTCCACTCTTCTCTTTAGATCCATGCAAGATCTCTCGAAGGAGGTAAATCAAATGAAGAGAGAAAGGAAAAAGGAGGATCCAAGAAGAAGATTTGATGAGGAAGGTCCCAACATTTCCTATCAACAGAAGAAGCAACCAGAGAAGCAAAGAGCTTCACATCATTGTACTAGTTCCACTTCCTTTGAGAATGAAAGATAATGGTGTGAATATGAAGGAGACTTAGGGCATGAGACCCTAAGTAAATACTTTTCTGAGTACAAAGCACAACCTAGAGCTGTCAAGGAGAATCTAACTCTCGAACGATTTTTGCAACTCAAAGAGGAGAGGAGATCCCATAACAGCAATAGAAGAAATATGCATAGATTCTTCTTGCCTACATTTGAGGGGTCTTCCAAAAGCACATTGAGGGCTTGTAGGGGAGAGTTAGCTACATTCTTTCTGCAATATCCTGTTGTAGAAAGAGAGTTTGTGGAGATTGCAACGCTGAACCTAGAAGGTAAAGCATGATATTGGTGGTTTAGTCATTTGTCACATATGAAAGTGTCTTCTTATGCAGATTTCATTCAAAGGCTGAAGAAGAAGTTTGGTAGAAAGAAACTAGAGACATATCACATGGAGACATTTCTCATCATTGAGTAGATAGTACATGAAGAGCCAAAGGAAGATGTCCTCATTATCACTCAAGAGGAGGAGCCTCTACCACTACCACCAGCTGCAGATGTACTTACATCAGGAGGAGGATCACTTGCATCTTTGCAAGATGGTCTTAAGATCTTGACATTGGGAGCCCCATGCATGGTTCATGAGATGCATGAGGAGGTGGAGGCAAATACCAATGATGGTACTATAGAGGAGATGCAGCCATCATCATTACCAGTAGTTGGAGAGGCCATTGTGCCGGTTGGAGGAGCTCTTGTAGATGTGCAAGATGTTCTTGAGATTTAGCTTATCCAAGGTTTTCACATACTTTCATCTCATATCATTTTAGTACCTCATATTCATATTTGTGATACCATGTCATCAGGGCAAGTGCATAACCAAGGATTAGAGCACCTCTCTAATTTGGAGCAGCAAATTATCACTGCATAGAGGATGTAATATTCCCAAATTTTCACATGATATTTGGAATATTAGAGTTCTTAATAAAATTAATTAATTATGTAAATAAAAGGGTGGAGGGACCGACAAACCTCAAAGATGAATAAAATCCACTTTTAATGTGTGTATGTGGATATTCTAGATCTAGATCTAAAACATGGAGTAGTGGCCCAGCTCCATTAATGATAAATAAATGGAGATCATGTCTCATTTATGAGATAGATCATAGAGGATGAAACAGTAAAATAAGATCATGGATCTTAAATGTGAAATCATGATGATCTTTGAAAAGTTCAACTGAGATCATAGTGCATTCAAAGAAGATCATAAAGCACTTATGATAAGATAGTGGAGGAAGTGATGCATTTAATGCATACATGATGGAGAGGGTGATCACCCCATATGAACATGATGGAGGACAGGAAGCAAAAACAAAGTCAAACATGGAGACTTATATCCACATGTATAGTGCAGTTTTGGAGTGGGCCTAGGCTATGGAAGGCTCATGCATATAATGAAGGTGAGGGCACAAAGGAAGGCATGATTTGGATTATTCATTTCTTGATTTGTTTAGATCTAGATTTATCTTAGGACATCTCTATGTAGGCTTGGGCTATTTAGAAGAGTTTGCAGTGTTGTTTAGCATAGGGTGTTCCCAAGCGGGAATCCCACCTCTTTCATTGAGTAGCTCTTGAAAGAGGGTTGTACTACATTTCCTTATCAGGCATTGGTGCCATCTTCAGGAGTTTGTTTCTAGCATTGAGCTAGGAAACCAGTGGAGGATTCATCCTACGACTTTGTTCTTCACATTCAGTCTTCCAAGAGCAGCAAATCAATATCTGACATTTAAGCCATTGGGTTTTACCTCCATACAGCAGCAGTCCCTTCAAGGATTACACAGTCCAGTCCTATAGATCTATTCGAGGAAGGAAGTTTCCAGTATTTCAGCTGGAAATCCTGTGAGGGATCATACCCTCACATTGGATCTATTATTACCATCATTCAGGAGCTGATTTGACATATCTAGCAGCGGGCTTTGAGCATCCCTCTCTTACAATGCATTTTTTTGAAGATGTTGTTCATCTAGCAGCTATTTTCAGTGGATGAGATTGGAGGAACTAGATCTTGAGATTTTAGCCCAAGGATCTAGTGAAGGGATCATCCCTTCTTTCATAGATATTATTGTGCATCATTGCAACCATCATATCATCAGATCTACATTCCCAGCATCATATATGTGAAGCCCTAAGAGGAAGCTTTTCTTATATTGACAGATCTGAGAAACCCTTTATGGGTTATCTTGGGAATCCATGATAGAGCCCTAATCTACAATTTCAACATCATTGAAGCTCCCATACTACCTAGATCTGAATTTCTATATTATAGGAAGTTGCAGTCCAAACAGTTGCAACATGGACAATGCAGTTTACCTTCCAAAAATTCAAGAGTTACGCAGTCCCTCTTGTGGGATCATTGCAAGGTCATTCTAGGCCATCCCTTTGGCTTGAGTGTCTCTTATTTTGAGCACTATTGTAATTTCATTTCCACCTCCAATATAATAAAATGGCTCAGCCATTTCTATGCATTCTGCTGTGTCTATATATTTATTGTTTATCTTGTTGCAGTTCTTATATTTGTGTTTAAGTATTACTGCATTCTCCTTTTTGGGATATTATAGTGGTATCAGAGCATGACCTTTGGCTCAGCTTGTGGACACTTCATCTTTTGCATCAAAAGAAGAAGCAGATAGATGAGATATATCATGAAGGAGGATTATAATCTGGCCACTCCTCTCTTTAGATCCATGTAATATCTCTCCAAGGAGGTCAATCAAATGAAGAGGGAAAGGCAAAAGGTGGATCCAAGAAGAAGATTTGAAGAGGAAGGTCCAAGCACTTCCTATTAGCAACAAAGAAAACCAGAGAATCATAGATCTCCTCATAGATCTACTATACCCACTTTATTTGAAGAGGGTGAAGGGTATAGCAATGGATAAAGAAGAAGACCTGAGACTCATGAAACTCTTAGTTTATATCTTGAAGAGTACAAAGCATAATCTATAGCATTAAAAGAGAGTCTAACTCTCCAAGAATTCTTCGAACTCAAAGAAGAAAGAATATCCTATAGCAGCAATAGAAGAAAGAGGCACAATAGATTCTATTTTCCTACATTTGATGGATCTTCCTCGAGCACTATTAAGGCTTGGAGAAGAGAGTTACATACATTTTTCATGCTACATCCCGTGGCTGAAAAAGAGGCTGTCCAAATTGCAACACTTCATCTTTTAGGTGAAGCCCATGATTGGTGTTTTGTCACATGGAGCATGCAAAGGTGACCAAATATTCAGATTTCTTTCACAAGTTGAGGAAGAGGTTTGATGTGAGAAAACCAAAGATGTGTCACAAAGAGACATTTCCTAAGGAAACAAAGGAGGATGTCAATCTTTTCATTTTGGACAAGAAGTCACTACATTCACCACCTGCTGTAGAAGTACTTGCATCTAGATAAGAGACACTTGAAACTTTTCAAGATAGTCTTGAGCTCTTGACATATAGAGTCCCATGCATGATTCAAGAGATGCATGAGAAAGAGGAGGAAGATTCCAGCATTGGTACAATCAGAGAAGATTAGCCATCAGTCTTACCAGTAGTGGGAGACATCATTGTCCTGGTTGGAGGAACTCTTGTGTTCTTGCAAGAGGTTCCCCACATCAGTTGATCCAAGGTATGCATACATATTCATCACATATTGTTTCAGTAGATATTATTGAAACTTATGAGGACATGCCATCAGGGCCAATGCATAACCGAGGGTTAGAACAAAATTCTGATTTGAATCATCAACCTATCACAGCAGAGAGGACCCTTGATCTAATCAAGGAGGAGATGAAAAGATATCCCAGTTTTTCATTGATGAACTACATTAAACCCTTTGAGTTGAAGTGTAGAGTTTTAGAAGATGGGATGAGCATGATCCATTTTAAAATGGTTGGTTATGAGATTAGCATTGTGCCTTGCTTTGAGACAACATATGTATTACCATGCAAATCTACAATGTTGTCACTTAGTAGAAGTGATGAGGAAGAGGCCCCATTATTCTTGGATAATTCTAAAGGTAGCTTCACTTATGAAGCAATGGAGGTAAAGATGATAGATGGTAGACATCTTGAGATGAGCAATATTTTCTCCTTTCTAGATGACACTTTCTCAATGAGCATCTCACAGCTCAAAGAGAAACTTCTACCTACAAAAAATCCAGAACCTCACTGGTTTTGGAAGGCCATTTGGATAGAAGAAGGTCTCATTAAGAGATCTCATTGGAGGTGCACTTCAACATTTCATGGAGTGAAAAGTTCTTCATCAGTTTGAGATGGATGGCATTATACAAAGGGAGGATGCCATGTTTTTGTAGGACATCATTCATCATCCACATTGGGATGAGTGGGTGAGAATGATAAGCAAGGGGTTGCAAGACCACTTTCAAATACATGACATAAGCCAACAAGAAGCCTGGTTATGTTGGTTTCTCTTGAGTGAGTTTGGTTACTACCCAAAGGCTCCTATTTCTTTGATCCATGGCTTGAATAACACTTATGTAATGAAGAAGGAGGCATGGATGTGCTGGATGATTTTGGGTGAATATGGTTACCATCCAATAGCTCATATTTCTTTGACTCATGCCTTGTGTATCAATGACAAAATGAAGTAGAAGAAGGCATGTTTATTTTGGTTGAGAGATTTTGGCCATCACATGACATATCCCATGTTTATGTGTTTTGTATTTTTTTTAATATGGCATAATACTCTCATGAGATGTGAAAATGGAGTTTGTTTTATTGGGTTGATATGACATTTCATATGTCCTTCAGTATGTTGTTGTTACTCCATGATTCACATGATGATGTCTGAGAGGCAGCAAGAGATCTTGTTGCTGAGGCTTTTATTTGGGAACTTTGGTCCTACATACTCCCCTACTTTTCATGATAGTTTTGGAGGATGGAAGAAAAAGGCACTCCTCCGATGGCTCTTACTTGGAGAGTATGGACACCATACTTGGTATCTTGAGGGTGTGGTGTGGCAGTAGGGAGCATTGCTACGTTGGCTACTATTCAGAGAATATGTTTTGACATCTTTGTATACCCATATACCTATACTTCTTCTTTTGTACAATGTTGGGATGATGCTTAGATCCAATAAGGCCAACATGGCTAAGGATGGGGGGATGAAAAGTCTCTCTTTACTTCATGTAGCATGGGATGAAGGTATACTTTGAGTTGGAGCTTTCCTCTTGTGGGAAGAACTATCTATCTTTATGTATCTCATGTATTATGGAGGATGTTGGACAACTTATGGTTGTCACTTGGAGCTTCATGATTGATGAGGGACATCTAGCTACACAGTTAGAGATCACTCTAGACATTCTTGAGAGACAAATTTGGTGCTGGGAATACATAAATAATTGCAGAAAATGGGGAGACCTTCCTTGTGTGGATGCCATTTGGAGGGGGACAAATTTCTCTAGCATCTATTTTTGCAATTGCTTGAGGACAAGCAACATTTTTCCGGGGGGGGACTGTAATATTCCAAAATTTTTACATGATATTTGGAATATTAGAGTTCTTAATAAACTTAATTAATTAAGTAAATAAAAGGGTGGAGGGACCCAAAAATCTCAAAGATGAATAAAATCCACTTTTAAAGTGTGTGTGTGGATATTCTAGATCTAGATCTAAAACATGGAGTAGTGGAGCAACTCCATTAATGATAAATAAATGGAGATCATGTCTCATTTATGAGATAGATCATGAAGGACAAAACAGTCAAATAAGATCATGGATCTTAAATGTAAAATCATGAGGATCTTTGAAAAGGTCAACTGAGATCATAGTGCATTCAAAGAAGATCATAAAGCACTTATGATAAGATAGTCGAGGAAGTGATGCATTTAATGCATACATGATGGAGAGGGTGATCACCCCATGTGAACATGATGGAGGACATGAAACAACAACGCAATCAAACATGGAGACTTATGTCCACATGTACAATGCAGTTTTGGAGTGGGCCTAGGCTATGGAATGCTCATGCATATAATTAAGGTGAGGGCACAAAGGAAGGCATGATTTGGATTATTCATTTCTTGATCTATTTAGATATAGATTTGTCTTAGGACATCTCTATGTAGGCTTGGGATGTTTAGAAAATTTTGCAGTGTTGTTTAGCACAGGGTGTTCCCAAGCGGGAATCCCACCTTTTTCATTGAGTAGTTCTTGAAAGAGGGTTGTACTACATTTCCTTATCAGGCATTGGTGCCATCTTCAGGAGGTTGTTTCTAGCATTCAACTAGGAAACCAGTGGAGGATTCATCTTACCAATTTGTTCTTCACATTTAGTCTTCCAAGAGCAGCAGATCTATATCCAGCATTCAGGCCATTGGGTTTTACCTCCATACAACAACAGTCCCTTCAAGGATTGCACAGTCCAGTCCTGTAGATATATTGGAGGAAGGAATTTTCCATTATTTCAGCTGGAAATCTTGCGAAGGATCATCTCCTCACATTGGATCTATTGTTACCATCATTAGGGAGCTTATTTGACATATCTAGCAGCAGGCTTTGAGCCTCCCTCTCTTATAGTGCAGTTTTATGAAGCTGTTGTTTATCCAACAGCTATTTCTAGTGGAGGAGATTGGAGGAGCTAGATCTTGAGATTTTAGCCCAAGGATCTAGTGAAGGGATCAATCCTTCTTGCATCGATATTACTGTGCATCATTGCAGCCATCATATCATCAGATCTATCTTGAGATCTGCATTCCCAACAACATATATGTGAATACCTAAGAGGAAGGTTTTCTAGGATTGACAGATCTGAGAAACCCTTTCTGGGTTATCTTGGGAATCCATCATAGAGCCCTGATCTACAATTTCAACATCATTAGAGCTCCCATACTTCCTAGATATGAGTTTCTATCTTATATGCAGTTTTAGTCCCAACAGTTGCAGCAGGGACAACGTACTTTACCTTCCAGCAGTTCAGCAGTTACGCAGTCCCTCTTGTGGGATCATTGCAGGGTAATTCTAGGCCATCCATTTGGCTTGAGTGTCTCTTATTTTTAGCATTGTTGTACTTGCTTTTCCACCTCCAATATAATAAAATGGCTCAACTATTTCTTTGCATTTTGATGTGTCTATAAAATTATTATTTATCTTGCTGCAGTTCTTATATTATGTTTAAGTATTACTGTATTCTCCCTTTTGGGATATTATAGAGGACCCTTGATTTGATCAAGGAGAAGATGTATAGCTATCCCAATTTGTCATGGTTGAGCTACACCCAACACTTTGTGTTGAAGTGTGGAGTTGCAGAAGATGGGAGGAGCACAGTCCTATTCAGTACTGTGCTAGACTATGAGTTTAGCATTGTATATGGTCATGAGACAACACATGTTTCACCATGCAGATATACAACGCTGCCCCTTAGCAGCAGTGATGACATGAGGTCCCCATTATTCTTGGAGCATCCCGAAGACATCTTCACTCATGAAGCAATAGAGGGACATATGATAGATGGTAGACATATTGTGATGGAGAGAACTTTCCATTGTCAAGATGAAGTTTTCTTGATGAGCTCTTCACATCTCAAAGAGGAGATTCTACCTATAGCATGTATTGAGCCTTATGAGTTCCAATGGGCCATTGATGAGAGAATATCATGGAGAGATCTCAATGGAGGTGCACTTCAACATTTCATGGAGTGAAAATCTATTCAGATGGAGGATGTTAATATTAAACAATGGGTGGATACCAAGATTGAGCTTGGCATGATTCATCATCCACATTGGGATGAATGGATCCAGATGAGGAGTAGGAGGTTGTCTACCTTCCTACAGATCTATGATACTGGGTAGCAAGAAGCATGGCTACGCTGGTTGCTTTTGGGTGAGTATGGATACTACCCAACATCTCACATTTGTAAGATCCATGCCATGTATATCACTGATGACATGCAGTAGCAGGAGGCATGGCTGCGCTGGTTATTGATGAGAGAGTTTTGACATCTCATGATGTATCTTATGTCCACCTATTTTCTTTTGTTTGGGATATGTCTCATGTCTTTCCATGTACTTTTGTTTTGGATGTATCTCATGTTCATGTATGTACTTGGGTTTAGGACAAGGCACTACTCTTACATGATGTGGCAGTAGGGAGATTGTTTGTATTGTTTTGATGAGACATTCCACATGTCCATTAGTCTTTTGTTGTTCCATGACTTGCATCATCATGATGTAAGATGGCAGCAATAATCCTTGTTTCTTTGGTTACTTTTGGGAGAGTATGGGCTGATTTCTTCCCATACATTTCATGACATTGATGGAGGATGGAAATTGGAGGCCTTACTGCAGTGGCTTCTATTGAGTAATTATGGTCATTGTACTTGGTATAATGATGATGTGATGGGGCAGAAAGATGCATTGCTGTGGTGGCTTCTTTTGATAGAGTACGGATCTCATATTTATACTGAAGCTGATTTGGCATGTCAGCAAGAAGCATTGCTGCAATGGTTTCTATTGAGAGAGTATGGATCTCTTACTTGTTTTCATGATGATCTAGCATTGCAGCAGAAGGCTTTGCTGCAGTGGTTGTTATTGGGAGAATACGGTTTGACATTGTACATGTTCATCCATATGTCTCTACTTCTTGTTTTGCACTATGTTGATGTTATGTTTGGATCCTACATGGCCAACAGGGCTAATAATGAGAGCATTGATAGATGCAATCTACTCAATGTATCATGGGTTGGAGAGATAATTTATGAGTTGGGAATTTCCACTTTGGGAAGGAACCACTTCATTTCATGTATCTCATGTATAGAGGAGATCTTTGGACATCATATTGTTTTCACTTGGAGATTCATTGATGAGGAAAGGTATCTAACTTTTCAGTTGGAGGCCATTCTAGACATTCTAGAGAGGAAAATTTAGAGCTATGCATGCATTACACACGATGGCAGATGGGGAGGCCTTCCATATGAGGCTTCCATTTGAAGGGAGGATGTTTGCTGTAGCATCCACTTTTGCAGTTGCTTGAGGACAAGCAACATTTTGGTGGGGAGGACTGTAATATTCCCAATTTTCGATCAGATAATTGGAATATTAGAGTTCTTAATTTTCATGATTAATTAAGTAAATAAGAGGGTGGAGAGACCCACAAACCCCACAGATGAATAAAATCCACTTTTGGTATGTATATTTGGATATTTTATAGCTATATCTACATTATGGAGTAGTGGAGCAGCTTCTTAAATGAAGGAAGAGTGGAGATCATGAATATTTAATGTAAAATCATGAGGATCTTGGAGGAGGTCAAATGAGATCATGGTGCATTCAAAGTAAGATCATAAAGAACTTATGATGAGATAGTAGAGGAAGTGGTGCATCTAATGCACACATGATGGAGAGAGAGGAAATTAAATGTAGACATGATGGAGATCATGGAGAGACATCACAGTCTTCATGGAGGCTAGTGGCCACATGTACAATGTAGTTATGAGGTGGGATAGGGCTATGGAAGGCTCATAATCTATATAATGAAGATGAAGGAACAATAGAAGGAAAAATTTAGAGTATATCTCTTATCTGTTTAGATCTAGATTTTTCATTTGACATTTCTATGAATGCTTATGCTGTTTAGCTAAGTCCGCAGTGCTGTTTAGCACACGAGTGTTTCCGAGTGAAAATCCCACCCTTACCCACGGGGGACTTCAAGTGCCTACTTTGGGAAGGTTATTATGAGCTTCCATACATCATCATGCATTGGTGCCACATTCAACCACTCTCATGTGCATATTCAGTCACAGGAATAATGCATTCCTGCTTCAGGGTTTGAGAGGTGGAGGTTGTTTCTAGCACTTCAACTAGGAAACCAGTGGAGGATTCATCCTTTCACCTTCTTCTTCAAGTTTAGCCTTTCAGGAGTAGCAGATCTATATCTGAAATTTAGGCCATCAGTTTATACCTCCATGCAGCAACAGTCCCTTCAAGGATTGTGCAGTCCAGTCTTGTAGATCTGAAGGGGGAAGGAAGTTTCTAGTATTTCAGCTGGAAATCCTGTGAGGGACCATCTCCTCACATTGGATTCACAGTTTCCATCATTCAAGAGTTGATTTGCATCATCTAGCAGTAGGCTTGAGACTCTCCCTCCTTGAAAACACAATTTACTTTAACTGTTGAGTATTCAGCAGCCACATTTAGTGGAGGAGGATAGAGAAGATAGATCTTGAGCTTTTAGCTTAAGGATCTCGTGAAGGGATCAACCCTTCAAGCATAGATATAATTGTACATCATATTTTAGCCATATTTGTTTCGATTATTCTTTAGATCTACATACCTAATAGTCATAGTTGCAAGGCCTAGAAATCCTTTCTGGGCTATCTTGGGTATCCATCATAGAGCCCGGATCTACATTTTCAGCATCATCTGAGCTCTGGAACTGGCAGATCTACATTGTTATATTTTTCCAGCAGTTGTAGTCCCGACATTTGTAGCAAGGACAATGCAATATTCCTTCCAGCAGTCCAACAGTTACGTAGTCCCTCTTATGGGAGCATTTCAGGGTCATTCTAGGCCATCTCCTTGGCTTGAGTGTCTCATATTTTGAGCACTTTTGTACTTGTATTCCACCTCCTATATAATAAAATGGCTCATCTATTCTATGCATTTGTATGGTGTATTTAGATTATATGTTTACATTGGTGCAATTCTTATATTGTGTTTTTGTATTACTGCATTCTCCATTTTGGGATATTACATATTGTTTTAAGCTAGAGTAGGGTGTCTGAGACAAATCATGAACATAATTTTCTTATAAACTATTGGGAATCATGATTTCCATTAGACCAAAACCCGTAGGTGTTAGTCAACGATCACATCGCTAGAGATAAGGATCCATGAAAGGCGGTTTGTCCATGTCGCAAAACACACAGGGAGATTTGGTTTATAAAATGTCCAACAATCTCCCCCCACCGTGAGTCGGGTGTGTATCAAACTCGTGACCTACACTCTGATACCAAATGTAGGTTTTAACCCTGTACAAAAATTATCTACGAACAAATATTTAAAATAGAAAATAAACAATAGCAAGAGCATAAAACATATATACACAAAGATTCTCCCCTGGATCCCAAATTGGGACGACCAGCTTGATTTTTCATTATATTCCTTTTAGTGTTACAACGCACATATATACATGCCGAAGCATACATAAACCCCAATCCATTAACCCTGGATTAGAACATAACCGTAGTTCCCTTGACCAGATCTACAAAATACCAGGGGCCGAAAACCATCATGCCTCAAAACCATGTGCAAACTCGTGCACAAAACCATGGGCAGGTCTGCCCACTGGAAAATAAGGACCAAAAATTTTTTCCGGGGCACTGCCCCGGACCCCGACAGGGGGGGCTATCGCCCCCCATGTTACCCCCCCGTGCGTGATTAGTTGTGGAAAGAATATAACACAAACCCAACATTCTCCCACTTGTTGTTTTCTTTCTAAAGGGGGCCACAGGAGAGCTGAGTCATTAGCCCAGCTTTGCAACACCCATTGTTTCTCTACACCAAGAGAAATTATGAGTGCTAACAAAATTTGTCAATTCATCTACAACATTCTTCAAATTTTCCACCTTTACCAGCAACACCCTTTTAGCTTCTACCATATATCTCACAAAGTGATATTGAACATCGATGTGCTTTGTCTTTGAATGATAAGCATGGTTCTTAGCCAAGAAAATTTCACTTTGGCTATCACAGTCTATCCTTATAGCTTGTTGCCCCAACCCCATACTTGAACACAATCTCTGCAACCAAACTGCTTCCTTGCTTGCATGAGTGCCTGCCATGTATTCTGCCTCTATAGTTGAAAGAGCCACTACAGGCTGTCTTTTACTCACCCAACTGACTGCACCTCCAAATAGGCTAAACACATACCCACTTGTAGATCTTCTTCGATCTAGATCTCCAGCCCAGTCAGTATCAACAAAACCACAAATTTCCAACACCCTTTCCAATCCTAGTCTTCCTTGGTAGCACAAGCCATAATCACTAGTGCCATGCAAATATCTAAAAATCCACTTCACTACTGTCCAATGCTCCTTCCCTGGGTTTGACATAAACCTGCTCAATACTCCCACTGCATGTGAAATGTCTGGTCTAGTTCAGACCATTGCATACATTAGGCTACCCACTGCACTTGCATATGGAACACGGGACATATCCTCCTCTTCTTCTTGTGCCTTGGGACATTGTTCAACAAACAACTTTGTACCTATAGGAATTGGAACATTCATCGGTTTACTATCCTGCATATTGAACCTCTGCAATATAGTCTCGACATACTTCCTCTGGTTTAACCAGAGCTTCCTCTTTGCCTGATCTCTCTTAATTTCCATGCCCAAAATATAGTTTGCAGCACCAAGATCCTTCATGTCGAATTTGGAGAACGGTTGGGTCTTCAAATCTTGGATAATTTCTTTGTCATTTCCAATCAACAACATATCATCCACATAAAAGACCAAATAAATAACATGGTCACCAATTAATCTAAAATAAACACAGTGATCCTCCTTTCTTCTGGTGAAGCCAAGTCCCCGTATATAGGTATCAAATTTCTGATACCACATCCTTGGTGACTGTTTTAGCCCATACGGAGTCTTCTTTAACTGCATACCAATTATTTCTTCCCCTTCACAATAAAGCCTTCAGGTTGTTTCATGTAGATCTCCTCTTCCAGATCCCTATGAAGAAATGATGTCTTCACATCCATCTGTTCTACCTCAAAATCAAATGCAGTAGCAACAGATAAAAGTAATCTAATAGAAGTAACTTTGGCAACAAGAGAAAAAATATCACCAAAATCAATTCCCAGCACCTAGGAATAACTTTTAAAGAGAGAATCCATACAGGTAAAATAGATTGTAGAGGAGAGGAATAACCTGTTTATGAGTTTTGGGTGATTAATAAAAACTCATAAACAGGTTATTCCTCTCCTCTACAACCTAGGAATAACCTTTTTCTACCAACTGGGCTTTGTATTTCTCCATCTTGCCTTCTACATTCATCTTCTTCTTAAACACCCATTTTCTCCCGATGGGCTTCCTTCCAGCCGGAAACTCCACCAGATCCCATGCCTCATTTTTATGCAAGGATGCCATTTCATCAACCATGGCCTCCTTCCAGAGTTTTCCATCCTCTGAATCTATTGCCTCCCTGATGGTTTTGGGATCTTCTCATAGCTGGAGTTTGTGGCCCTTCCTTTTCTGAGTCTTCTTCTGTTGTAGAGTCTGATTCATCCTCCTTTAGCTCAAACTCTATCTTTTCAGGTTCCTTTGGTAGGAATTCATGTTTAACAACATCTTTCACCTCTCTAAACACCACATCTCGGTTGTACACAACCTTCCTTATTTCCGGGTTCCAAAGCTTGTAACCCTTTAAACCATCCTTATACCTAATAAAGATGCATCTTTCAGATTTATTATCCAACTTGGTCCTTTTCTCCTTTGGAACATGTACATATGCATCACATCCAAATACCCTTAGATGTGAAAGAAAGCGTTTCTTACCAGTCCATACGTCATGTGGAGTCTTATCCTCCAACGCTGATGAAGGTGATTGATTAACCAAATTACATGCAGTCTCCACTGCCTCTACACATAATTATTGTCCTAACCTGGTACCACTGAGCATGCTTCTTTCCTTTTCCATCAATGTTCTGTTCATTCTTTCTGCAACTCTGTTTTTCTAAGGTGTGTATGGAGTAATATTCTGCCATGCTATACCACACTTCTTAAATAACTCTTCAAATTCCTTCTTGCATAACTCGCCACCATTATCTGTCCTCAACACTTTTATCTTCTTCTCTGTCTGGTTTTCCACCAGAGCCTTAAATTCTTTAAATCTGTCAAAGACTTCAGATTTATTCCTCAAGAAATATATCCATTTATTCCTTGAGAAGTCATATATGAATGAAACATAGTACACAGACTTACCCAGTGATGGAACCGACACAGGTCCAAACACATCACTGTGCACAAGCTCTAATATCTTGTTCACCCTCTTAGCACTAGAAGGAAAACTCACCCGATTTTGCTTCCCATATACACAATGTTCACAGAAGTTGAAATCCAGAGAGGTATTAGACATATCTCCAACCATACCATTTCCATCCAGTATCCGAAGTCCCTTCTCTACAATATGTCCAAGCCTTTGATGCCATAGCATGGTCTTTTCTCCAGAGACCGCTAGGCTTTCCGCTCCACTTTCGAGAACCACAGAACTGTTGCACCCAGCAATAAAAGTGTTGCCCTGAAGCTTGTAAAAAGTTCCAATCTAAACTCCCCACATTAATACTAGTGCTCCCCTAACCATCTTACATGAATCTTTCTCGAACACTGTTTTTACACCTGCATCATCCATCTTGCTTACATAAATCATATTTTTGGCCAATGCAAGAATGTACAGAACACCAGGAAATGTTCTAATCCTTCCACCTTGTAGCTTTAGCTTGAATTTTCCATGTCCAATGATTTTTTCCTTCCTATCATCACCTAAGAAGACATCACCGCCATCATATTTCTCATACTCGCAGAACCACTCCCTATGGGGAGTGAAGTGAAAGGATTCATCTGAGTCAATCAACCGTGACTCATGATCTACATGTGTATTTGAAGAAAAAGCTAAATACACATCCCCACCTTCATCCGAGGTGGTTTTTGCCTCTGCAGAGGGAGCATCATCAGATCCCTTTCCTTTTTTAGGAGCTTTAGATCTACAGTCCTTTTTTTAGTGCCCTTCCTTTCGACATTTCCAGCACATCTTTACAAACTTTCCAGGAGATTTAGATCTTCGTCTAGATTTAGATCTCCCACTCGAAACATTATTCTTGTTTCTATTCTAGGACCTTCCTCATACAGATAAGGCATCTCCATTCCGACCGTCCATATTTCTCCGTCTCATTTCCTCCGACAGCAAGGCTGAGACAATGTCATCAAAATTCAAGGTATTTGTATTGCTACCTATTGCAACAACCAGACTATCCCACGAATTTGGAAGATAGCACAACAAAATAATGCACTTATCTTCATATGAGATTTTAAAATCAATAGATGACAACTGACTTACCACAATATTGAAGGCATTCAGATGCTCTGTCATCGAGTCTCCATCCTTCATCCTCAGGTTATACAGCTTTTTCTGTAGGAAAAATTTATTCACCAGAGACTTAGATTGGTAAAAAGTCCCTAGCTTGTCCCACAAGGTCTTCGCTGTAGCTTCCCCAGATACATTCAACAATACTAAATCTGAGACACACAATCGTATTGTGATCTTTGCCTTCCGATCCAGTTTCTTATAGTCTTCATCTGACATTGCTGTTGGTTTTGTACCCGGATCTACCGTGATCCACTGATCTTTATCCACCAGCAGATCCTCCATCTTGAGCTTCCACAACTCAAAACCCTGACCATTAAATTTCTCGATCTTTATCTTCCCGCCGCTCGCCATCTTCTTTCACCACAAGAATCAATCTCGCAAATCTCCCACTGAACATGGTCTACCTCAGGCCCGAGCAAAATACCCCTCAGCAGCAAAGGCGTCCCCTTGAAGCCAAAACTGATCTGATACCACTTTTTGGGAATCACAATTGCCGTTAGACCAAAACCCACAGCTGTTAGTCAATGATCGCATCGCCAGAGATAAGGATCCACGAAAGGCAGTAAGTCCATGTCGCGAAACACATGGGGAGCATTGGTTTATCCAATTCCCAACAATCTCCACCCCAATGCGAGCTGGGTGTGTATCGAACTCGTGACCTACGCTCTGATACCAATTGTAGGTTTTAACCCTATACAGAAATGATCTACGAACGAATATTTAAAACAGAAAATAAATAATAGCAAGAGCATAAAACATAAAACAGATATACACAGAGATTTTCCCCTGGATCCCAAATCGGGAGGACCAGCTTGATTTTTCATTATATTCCTTTTAGTGTTACAAAAAACACATATCTACATGCTGAAGCATACATAAACCCAAATCCATTAACCCTGGATTAGAACATAATCGTAGTTCCCTTGATCGGATCTACAAAATACTAGGGGCTGAAAACCATCATGCCCCAAAACCATGTGCAAACCCATGCATAAACCATGGGCGGGTCTGCCCACTGGAAAATAAGGACCAAAAAAATTTTCTGGGGCCCTGACAGGGGGGGCTACCGCCCCCCTGTGACCCCCACAACGTTGCGCCCAATGCAACGTACAGGGGGGGCTATCGCCCCCCCTGTTACCCCCCTGCACATGATTAGTCATGGAAATAATATAACACAAACCCAGCATAAACAATAAGGAAATAAAAAAATATGTGTAACAAGAGAATAAAAAATTAAATCAAGAATCACTTCACTGCATAATCATGATACAAGAATATGGAAACAGAAGGTCTTTGTATTCATCCAAAAAAAAAGTCACTACAACCTACTAAACATATTTACAATAGCTGGTGATATTCCCATACCATCCTTCCCTTCAGGTCCAACCCTTGATACTGAGAAGGAATGCAGTATTTAACTAACTATACAGTGATTTCCGTATCTACATGGGCAATCTGTTATTAATTACAATAATAATTAAAATTTTACTAGTGTGACCACGAAGTGGACACGATGGAATAACTTTGACATCTGGCCCTATTCTCCAGAAGGTCATTGCTACGTGATTTGATCTGGTATGTGCTGGCAGATTTGGATGATCTGATGCTAATATGCGGAGTTGGCTGATATGTTGGCTTTCACCCTTCTTGGTAGTCACACAAATTTTCCACTGTTTCTCATTTGGAATCTTGATTCTGATTAGCTTTCAGTATATCTCATCTGTCTCTGTGAATTTCAAAAAAATTTGCCTCAACACAAAAATGTGTTTAATTTCATGCTGGATGAATATATCATTATCCATGGCTTCAAGGAAAGCTCTTCTAGTCATTGATCCTTTAATCCCTGCAAACTTAGTTGTGTCCTTGGAAATCTCTTTTAGGTTCTTCACATAGTCTTGTGTGGGCATAAGCTTATCATTTATTACAAATAGTGAGGGTAACCCTCTTTTGGTCAGTGGCTCGATTCTGTTTAAGAATATACCGACACCAAATTTTAAATTTTGGCATTTTTCCTTTAACTGTGTGACCAAGATTTTCTTATCAAGCACCTTCTTGAATTCTAAAATTGTTTTTATTCTATCCTAAACTCCAAGTGCCTCGAATTTGAACCTGTTATTGGAATTTAAAAATCTGATAATGTTATTTGCTGTCTCAAGCATCCCTACAAGCTCCTTAGTTTCTTTCTCTATGGCATCATTTACGTGTTCAATCAGTTCTTTTTGTTAAAATATGATTTGAATAGAAGGCCATATTTCATTCATAGAATCTATTATACTTGTCCAAATAATCTTTTTTTCTTGGCCAATGGTCTTACCAATGTAATTTTCACTCTCTAACTTTATCGGTATTTCAATTTTCTTTTGAGCTCTCTGTATTTCTATTTCATGTGCATTGTCAGACCTTATCTTCAGATCCTTCAAGTTATTGATTTCTACATCCAACTTTTTTATTTCCTATGTTTGTATAGTCATATTCTCCATGGCTTTGGCCAGTTGTTCTGCACCACCTGATGTGCTTGTAGTTGCTGGAGTAACTATAGGGATGACTACAATAAGAACAAAATCCAAAGAAATAATGGCCATTTCTGCTTCTTTTTCTTTTTCCTTGACCAATTTCTCCATCTCTGTCTCCATTTTCTTCAGTTTTGCTAACTGCTCCATTATCAACTTCATCATCTCTTATTTTTGTGCTTCATTCTCCTCTATGTCCTTTTTTAAAGGGTCTTTAGTAGCTGACATTTTAAGTTGCTTTCTTAGGGCTGCTATGTCAGCGTTCTTCTTCTTGAGGATCTCTTCCACTACCTTTACATTTGTTGGATTGTACCGAATCTTCACAACTAAATCCTCCAAGGATTTGATTCTAGTATCCTTGGTAATAGAAGAAATAGTCTCCATCTTGAGATGATATTGAATGTTAGCTAGTGATACTTGCAATTTAGAAAAGCTCATTGTAGTGCTTATCAGTGTGGAGGAGATGATCTCTCCACTCTGCTTGTGCATTTACATTTGATCTATTGGATGGATGTCCTTGAAATTAAATTCAAAAGCAATATGCTTGAAATCTGCAGGTGATTTAGGCTGAGAAATTTTGGTTTCTAAGAAA
The DNA here is from genome assembly GCA_034641835.2 of Pinus albicaulis. Taxonomy (NCBI): domain Eukaryota; kingdom Viridiplantae; phylum Streptophyta; class Pinopsida; order Pinales; family Pinaceae; genus Pinus; species Pinus albicaulis. The sequence continues at coordinate 1,390,016,963 of CM076570.1, forward strand.
TCCATTCTCATCTTTCCTTTGTGTTGATAAAAGCCTACTTTGTTAACTACTGGTCTACTTCAAAAATTGGTTGTAGGTACTAGTCTTTAAAATCTCATTTTTTTCTCTTAATCTCCCTGAAGGTGTCATAATTTGTCTCCTCCTTCTCCCCTATAACATCAATAGATGTAGGTGTTTGAAGGGTTTGCTCTTGAAATGGGATTGTGGTTGAAGATGTAAAAAATATAGTTTGGCCACTTGTTGGAGATGAACTAGGATATCAATCTCTGATTGTTATGACTGCCTGCTTCTCTGTTTCCTTGTTTTGATCTATGTCCATATGAATTCTTGCTCTATTTCTGTATTTCATTTTAGATTCTATGCTAGATTTATCAGTCTCCAAAGTAGACTGATCATCTCTTAGCCTCTTTCCTGTTGCCTCTTTCTCTTGTTATTTTCCTCTGTCTTCCTTATCTTCTGTAATCTATTTTTCTTGTGGAGCACGGGTCTGTATGCTTGAGGATGAAATCACCTGCTCTTCAGCCTCCTACAATGTATATGTTGCCCACTTTGTTTGGTTCATGAATTGCTTAATTTTAGGCCTATGGGTGTGGATATATGGAGTTGATTTGTTTTCCACCCTTTTCTTTGAGATGATGCCCAATGGATCATAATACCAAGTGAAGTTGTGTGTTAATTTCATCTCCTTTAGCATCCTATCGACCTCCTCTCCTACTGATTTGCTATTGCAAATGAAAGGACAAATTTGGGACTTGATCCTAAATTGAGACTTCCTTTTGGAAGATACAAAATGTACCTCATCTGCATTGATCTTCTGTCTGATGTGCTCCTGGGCAAAGATCCTCATGGGGAGGAACTTAGGAAACGTTTAAGGGGCTAACTCACACCCATAACTTCTAAGATCTGTGTAGTTATGGTACAAGTACCAGTCTCCAGTTCTTACTTGGTCTGATAGTTGCATGATGTTCTTAATATCTTCATTGATCCTTGGTTCCACTGTGTTGTTGAGGATTTTCATTGCTGGATGCACAAAGGCTTCAACAAATATTTTGTTGGTGTAGTCCTTCTATTCCTTGATTAGCATGGTTTTCCAAAAGATTACTGATTGAGGTTGGGAGTCTTCATTAACTTTCCTCATTGTAAAATTGAACCTGCTTTCCTAAAAATATACAAACATGTAAACTAGGACTGAAGTGTATTTAAACACTTCCTCTATACGAAATTTGACAAATTGGTCGTGAATGGAATCAACTAGGAATTGACTGAAGTTAAACATAATGGAGGGCTTGGACTCTGATGAAAGTATGGACAAGAAACCTATCATTGCTTCATCTATCCACTGATCTGAATGGTATCCTAGAAAGTATGAAAGGACAGTGACAATATGTTGGGTCTTATTAGGGAAAGTAGAAGAAATATATGGAGGATTCTTCTTTGGTAATGGAGTGTTAGTAGCCAAATTTCAGAATTGATATTGACTCGAAAGAATGGCGTCTAGGGTTTCTTCTCTCTACCCTCTTCTAGTCGCTCTCTCCTCTGAAGCTTCAGTGCCGTCCAGGCTTGGGACTCGAATTGTTTTCTCCCCCGCAGCGGCCGATCCCGCCCCAACTCTTCAGGTTCTGAAAAGCCCCCACGTTGTAGCATGGACACTTACGCCCCCAACTGATGGCTAGATTCTTCTTTGGCTTGTCGGCGATCTCTGCAGATACTATGAAGCCCTGCTTGACAATAGCCAAGACTCACTACTCGCAACAGAAATTCTGGATGCTCCCCAAGCAAGCGCCTCCCTCGATTCACTCCATAAGGGTAGCGCGGCAAGGGTTCAGCTGCTGAAAATGAACTTACGGCTCCTCTACAGTTCTGTATCCCCAAATTTTGCAGTGGATCTGGGCCGGAGAGGTAGTTTCTATCTGTAGAAGCGATTTCTTCCCCTTTTGCTTCCAGATAGTCAGGCAGTCGGAGATCTAAAATATTATGGCACTGTGTTGTTCCGAAAGGCATTTAAAAATCTCTCTGCCCCCTTTCAGATTCAAATCACTCAGCTTTCTGGCAAGACCATTCTGCATTGGATCCACCCTTCCGACCTGGTGCAGAATCTTAAGGCAAATCTGGAACGCTGGTTCGGGATTCCCTCAACCCTTCAAAGAATTCTATTTCAAGGTAAACAACTCGATGAACTTCTTCCCCTCTCTTCTTACAGCATTAAAAGTAACATCTCTTTAGTGTTTTCCTTTCGTCTGAGAGGTGGCGCTGCAGGACAATCTTCTGCTGCTCCTCCCTTCTCCTACAAAGATGTAGTACACTCTGAGAATCCCAAACCCCCTGAGACCCCTAAACCCCAGCCTTTTCTAGTTGAAAAACTGGAAGAGATTCCCTCTGTTGAGATCTCTCACCCTGGCCTCGCAGATGACCTTCAAAAATTTGCAGAGAGGGCCATCATATGCAAATTCAATGGGCTCTGGCCGCACTCTAAGGACCTCTATGACTGGATCCATTCCAACTGGACTCACCATTGCAAGGTCAGCTTCTGTTCAAAAGGATATTTTATAGTTCTGTTCGATAATCCTAAGCATTAGGAACGGGCCTTAGAAGAAGGTCCTTGGTTTATGGGAACTGCTCGGCTCTTCTTAACTCCTTGGTTCCAGATTTTGACCCAGCAACTGCAGTCATCACCAGAACTCCTGTCTGGGTCAGGCTTCCAAACTTACCAGCTCACCTGTGGCATATGGCAGTCTACAGGGGCATAGGCAACACCTTGGGCCATTTTTTAATGGGATATTCCTGGTGGGAACATCAATTCCTTTACACATACACCAGAATATGTGTGGAATTAGATCTAAGCAAGGGACTGCCAGACCAATTCAATCTCAAGATCAACGACTTTGTTTGGACCTAGAACCTGGATTATGAGAATACTGCCTTCCATTGTCGCCACTGTCACCTAACAGGGCACCTGCAGAATTCTTGCCCATCACTTCCTGCAAAAACAAAAAAGGATAACATTGCAAATACCAAGCCCAAGAGATGGACCCCTTGTTCTCCGCCACCAGCAGTAAGCTCTGAATCCTCAAGCTCGGATGATGAGGGGAGTGATGCAGAACCAGACCAAACGCCTCAGATGATGGATCCTATGCATACCACTGTCATAGCAGGCACACAGAAACGCGTCCATGAGACCTCCTCCTCTAATTCAGACAAGGAGGTCCCCTTATCGGAGAACTCAAGTCTTCAAGTTGTTTTAGCTCACACACCCCAGGATGGATGGATAAAAGTCAATAAAAAGAAAGGGAAAAAAATTCTAGTTGAGACTTATGCCCATGTGGTGTAGAAGTCATTCTTTTTGCTTTCAATTCATTTGCTGTAGCTTCGTGCATGGTTCATTCCTTCTCCGGGACCGAGGTTGATAGTTACATCATTTCCGGTCGGCCGGTTTCTTGTCTCTCTTGATTGCACTATATTTTGATCAATAGAAATAGTTTAATTTTACTGAGAAAAAAAAAATGGAGTGTTAGTAGCCATGAATAACTCTAGTGTTTTGGATCTGCTGGAAAAATCCAATTTTTGGTATAATTTTCTAAGGGATTCATAGGAGAAAGGAATGGTTTCTTCAACAACAGGGGCTTGAATCATTTGCATGATGGAATTGGCACTCATGGTGAAAAAGACTTCCCCTATGGGGGTGTTGTGGCTAGCAACAACCCCCCTTCTTATTTAGTATTATCACTAATACTAAATAAGTGGGGGCCCTTAGTCAAAAAATTTAAAAATTGATTAGTGCTTGTATTTCCTTTTACAATAAAACTTACTATCATAGACTTAGGAGAATATCCCTTGAAAAATCTAAAAAACTTAAGTTTTATGATAGGATAGAATAAAATCATTCTTTAAGAAAAATCGCATCACAAAAAAGGTAATGAATATCTCCTTACAAGTGGAATTCTAAGATTGCGAGATCGCAATGCGAAACTATGCACTAAAAAATATTCATAACATCGCATGCCTTAAAAACCTTAAACCACCGATATGCGATGGAACATATCGCAAATCACATTTCAAAGAAAAACACATTAACGAATGTTTGTCATATGTTACGATCCAACGATTCTGTGATATTGCGATTCTGCGATATTGTAGTATTGTGATATTGCAATTTCAAGAGATTGTGATCTGCGATACTGCGATATGAGATATTGTGAAGCAAATTGCAGATTGCCTTATCGCAGATCTTTAAGGCTCATCGTACTAAAAATATTTTCCATAAACCGAGGCCTGGTTATGCGCTTTAATGTTAATCAATGAATTGGTTGTCAATCATTAATGAAATATGGTTTTGTTATGATCGAAGTGCCATTTCATGTAAGGTGGTATATTTTATACGTCTTTAGCATTTAAAAGCTTTCCCATCACCTTTTTTATCATTATTCTCATCTCACTTGTAAACTGCAGGAACGAAGAACAGAGAACTATACAAAGCAATATTCAGGGTATTATGGGAAAGAAAGAAAAGGCTCCGAGTTCTGAAGATAAAGAAATGACGCCCTTGTATACAGACACCGACTGTAACAAAGATGCTGGTATTACTACTTGGGAAGGCATGTATAATCTACTTGAGGAAGAGAACCCCAGATTAATGGAGGTTACAGCTACTGCAGGCTCACATGGGTCTTCTGAGGCGTCTATTACAGAGCTAGCTTTCTCATTCTTGCATCGGATAGCGGCGAGGCCTAAAATTCTTCCATACACAGACATGATTAAATGGGTATTGGAGAACACTGATATCACAAACAGACAGTTTAAGACTCAGGGTCAAGAACTTATTGGTTCATTCACTCCACAAGATTTGAGACTCATGTATCATTTACCGGAGCCACAGAAAACTTATAACAAACAGTTTATGGAGAAGTTTGCTAAAGAAAATGAAGACCTGGAAGTATGTACCAAGGACTGGTCAAGGAGGGATGAACCACTAAAAAAGGATAAACACGGTATGTATAGTACTGGTTCTCTCACCTCCCCGTATTACTTTGTTGCTGCTATGCTCTGTAGGATTTTTGGGAAGCCAGACATTAATAAATTTTCATCTGAATGGCTACCATTATTGAATGCTGTTGTTAATGCTACTGTTGTGGATTGGGCTAAGATATTATCTGATAACTTAGCCACAACCATTTTGAATTACCGGTTAAAAGAACTGTTTCTTAGAGGATTTATCCCCCTTTTTACTTATCTGCATATGTGATGGATTCAATTTGTTATATTTCCAAGTTTCCCTTGATGGGTGGGAAATGGATGACTCAAGACCCCTTACCCATTCATATTTATCATAAAGAATTGTGGGATTCCAAGTTCACTCTGTATTTTTACAACATTTGTCATGGAATCATGTTGCCACTGTACAAAATGTTATATGATAGAGACGCTCCAAGGTTTTCTCCCGAAGCAGAAGTAGATATACTTCCTGTTGCGAGATGGTTTGGAGAAGAACTGTTTACATATGTCAGGGTATTTGGAAGTATCGCTTCCCCTCATGTCTTACCTTTGTATGTTCCTGATAAACTCATGGCACGAGAAATTGCTTATCAAACCTGCAAAGAAGGAGGTTTGACTAAAGATTTGAAAGACAAAAAGAAGGTTGTTTGGCCACAATTTCCTGTGGCTTGTGGGGCCTTTTCACTATTTGATGTAGGCCATGCATTCAAAGAAGTAAACAACATAACATGTTTACATTTATTCAAATTTCCAAGAAGACCATTCGACCCTTATGATGAGTAGAAAATTTGGCGCAATTTCCGACGACGAAATCGTCGCTATTTCGACACATAGTCATCGCAAGAGCGACAGTTCGAGGACGAGCAAAACGTGGTTTGCCATACTGTCGCAATTTCGACGCACTTACAAAGTGTTGCACTACCGACACATTTTCCATCGCTTCCAAACAAGCGTCACTCTTCCGACGTTTCCCAAACTGTCACGCTTCCGATGTTTGTAAACTGTCGCACTTCCGAAGAAATGTGGTCCGACGTTTTGAACGTCACTCTTCCGACGTTTGTAAACTGTCACAATTCCGATGAAATGTGGTCCGACGTTTTGAACGTCGCTCTTCCGACGTTTGTAAATTGTCGCAATTCCGACAAAATGTGGTCCGACGTTTTGGACGTCGCTCTTCCGACATTTGTAAACGGTCGCAATTCTGACAAAATGTGGTCCGAAGTTTTGAACGTCACTCTTCCGACGTTTGTAAACTGTCGCAATTCCGACGAAATGTGGTCTGACGTTTTTAAGCTGTCACAATTCCGACGCTTACAAGGCGTCGGTATACCAATGGCGGGTTCAATTTAAAAAAAAAAATGAAACTTTAAAATGGGATAGTAAATCTCCAATATTTGTTATGAATTGTGGGCATTCCAATGACCGTGAAATATTAATATAATAAACCACCCTGCAGCGCTTTGACTATAAACAATCAATTTTTTTTTCACAAGAGAAAACATATTATATGAAGTAAAACAGTCCATGAAGTCATTACATTTTCACATCTGAAGATTGGAACCCAAATATCCATCCAGAAAAGTGGAAGTCCCACCCCAGACAATGATAGAAAAATACCCCATGTCACATACAGGGACATGATATAAAACCCAGTAACGGTCCACATGGAGATTATCGACAATCTGAGAAAGCATCCAAATATGCCCGAGGCATCTATAAGAAAGTGAAATAGCAGTATGTAGAATAGTAAAGCAACGGATAGAGTACCGACGTTCATTGTTCCAAATACAAATTAAAGTACCCAAAATCCTGCAACAGAGAAAAACGCTAATCATGTGAGGAGTGTGATATGTCCAAAATATAAAAAGACCATCAGACCATATCAATAAACCAGCAACATAGACCGGCATCGCTAGTTTTGAAGGCAGAGTGATAAACATTAATCATTTTTTTTTCACAAGAGAAAAAACGATGTTTTGAATATATTATATGAAGTAAAACAGTCCAAGAAGTCATTACATTTTCACATCTGAAGATTGGAACCCAAATATCCATCCAGAAAAGTGGAAGTCCCACCCCAGACAATGATAGAAAAATACCCCATGTCACATACGGGGACATGATATAAAACCCAGTAACGGTCCACATGGAGATTATCGACAATCTGAGAAAGCATCCAAATATGCCCGAGGCATCTATAAGAAAGTGAAATAGCGGTATGTAGAATAGTAAAGCAACAGATAGAGTACCGACGTCCATTGTTCCAAATACAAATTAAAGTACCCAAAATCCTGCAACAGAGAAAAACGCTAATCATGTGAGGAGTGTGATATGTCCAAAATATAAAAGACCATCAGACCATATCAATAAACCAACAACATAGACCAGCATCGCTAGTTTTGAAGGCAGAGTGATAAACATTAATCATTTTTTTTTCACAAGAGAAAAAACGTTGTTTTGAATATATTATATGAAGTAAAACATTCCATGAAGTCATTAAATTTTCACATCTGAAGATTTGAACCCAAATATCCATCCAGAAAAGTGGAAGTCCCACCCCAGACAATGATATAAAAATACCCCATGTCACATACACCAAAGTCAAAAACATTGCCTAGACTCATGGTAAATTTGTCATCAAAAAATCAAAAAATTAAGAAGACTGCCCTCATACAGGGAAACCAGTCTTGAACGTTTACAGAATTCAAAAATATTACAGAGGTCCAGCACAGTAATATAATCTAAAAGTAGCCCAATTAAGTGGGCCGCGAAGCAAGAAAAAAAAATTAACCAAACTACTCCTCCGGTGGCTCCTCAACAATTCGGCACCATCCTTCGGAAGGTCCAGGATCACCAGGTGATACCTCCACATTCATGCCACCGTTCCCCTCCTGAAAGCCCGAATGTTGGAAAGCTTTTTCTGAGCTCAGACCCTCCGGACGGGTGCATTGTTCTTCCATTTGGGCCTCCTCACGGAAAACCACAGTAATTGAAGCTATGATTCGTGGGCGGTTCAGAGAGAAATTAAAGGAAAAATGCGCAGTGCGCGTCATGGGAGGAAGTGAAGCGGTGGGGAAATGAGCAGAGGAGCCCATATGGTGGCCAGCTCCTAGAACCCGACCCCGCCCACTTGTAGTATCTGGATAGCGACCTGTGTGATAATCACTGGATTGGGAAGACGACTCGGTGGAGGGGCTGGAGGGAGCGCACAGGGTTTGACCTCTAGTGCTCCCCCTGCGGCATCGCATCCTTTGATGCATGCGAGGCATGGGTGCAGTCTCAACAGTCGGAACAAGAGGAGATGGAGAAGAAGAATTCCAAGAAATAGAGGAAGACAGAAACGGACCAGACTAAGAGAAATGTAGATGTGCAGCAAGGTCTAAGCAGTAGTTTAACTGGCCACTTCTCCTTCTCATTACAGTGAGAAGGCAGTGTAACCCAGCAACCGGCTCGTCTGAAAAACCATAGCGAAACGCCATTTTATCGACCTGACTGCAATGCAATCGAAGGATGCCTGTCATAATTAATCTCTGATCATTAATGAGAGCCGAAGGCCGGATCATATTGGAGCATGCGGAATCGCTAGCAGGAGTGGAGGTCCAATCTTGAACAATGTTAAAACTTAATTCGATTTGATGTGAAAACCTTGGAACTTAATTGAACAACGTTAAAAATTAATGCGATTGATATGAAATCGCCACATCCATGTCCCATTGCCTTAAACGACATTGAATGCACCCGCATCCGGGAATAGGGCAACATTTGATTGAGGAGACATGGCAGAAATTGATTGGAGCGGATCTTTGTTTGGGCCGCTCGCGCAGTGGAAATACGGACCCTAAAAAGATTAGGGCGAATTTGATAAGAAATTCACATCACAACTCTCCCTCTGTACGCCAGCCCAACTTCAGACCCAAAAAAGATTAGGGCAGAATTCAATTGGTTTTCGCGTCACAAAATTGGCCGACGTCAGCAGGCTATTTTGGAACGTGAATTTGGTTTGAATTATGGTTTATCGCCGTTTGAAGTCCAATGGGCTGGACTTAAGAACAATTTTGTTTGATCCCATCTTATAAAATTTGTGTTCGTTTTCTTTGATAATACACATATTTATATTAAATCATGGGAATACCACACTAAACATGTGGAAAAGTTATATAAATTATTGAGAAAAATCATTTTTATGTAAAAATATCCAAATGTGCTTTTGGGAAATAAGAATTCGAGTATTTGGTTGATATTGTTTTAAAGGAAGGAGTGAAGTTGGAGCCTCAAAAGATGCAAGCTATTACAAAATGACCTATTCCTAAGAAAATCAAGGTTCTTAGAAGATTTTTTAGACGCACATGATATTATTGATAATTTGTTAAGAATTATGCATGCATTTCAAGTCCACTCACATATCTCTTGAAGAAAATATCATTTATATGGAATGATGAGGCTACTTTGGCATTCTCTCTTTTAATGGATGTCATGTCTTCTACACCAACATCGGTTGCACCTACTTTTGGTAAAACATTCATAGTAGAGTGTGAGGCACTAGGACAAGGAATTTACGTAACATTAACGAAATAAGGGATATCATTGGCTTTTAAAAGCAAGGAATTCAAAGAAAATATTTGGTGAAATCTACGTATGAAAAATAAATGGAAGCAATATTACATGCAATAAAAAATGGGGATAGTATATCATTGGGAGGTACTTTAAAGTCAAGATATACCATGATAGCATAAAGTATTTTTTGAAGCTATGATTTTCATTAGAAGATTAACAAAAATGAGGAGAAAAATGCAAAGTTTTAATTTTGAGATAATCTGCAAAAAGGGTAAGGAAAATTTAGTACATGATGCTCTTTCTAAAATATAAGAGGCTCAAATTTATATCCAATTACATTTTCTATTCCTAGGTGGCTAGAAGAAGCTTGCCATAATGGAAAAATGACAATAGTACTAAACAAAAACTAAAATTTATAAAGGATGGGATGAACTCTATGGAGCATTGGGAGTGAAAGAGATATACTTTGGTGCAAATGTAGAATATTTTTATGCACGCAAGCATATTTGAATAAAAAAATATTAAGGGAGTCCCATGTCTCTCTGATGGTAGGACGTAGGGTTCCTTAAAACATCTCAAAGGATCAAAAAATATATTTTTGGAAGGAATGAAGAAAGATATTCAAAAATTTGTAAGAGAAGGTCAGGTTTGCATAATAAATAAAAGAGAGATACTAAAATCTCTAGGGTTACTTCAACCGTTCCACATACATATTCAAAGACTAGAAGATATATCAATAGATTTTATTACAGGGTTACTGAAATGTAAAGGTAAGTATTACATTTTTGTGGTCATTTATATAGACAAATTTTGTAGAGCTCAAAGTACATAAACAACAAGCCAAGTGGCAGAAGTGTCTGTGAAAGAAATTCATAGTCTTCATGGTTTTCCTAAAGTAATAGTAAAAAGAAACGTTTGGAAATAATTATTTAATATGAGTGGAGAAACACTAGCTGCCATGAGTTCTACATATCAAACACAATCAAATGGTCAAACAAAAATAGTTAACAAATGATTTTAAGGTTATCTACAATGTTACTCTTTAGAAAGGCAATCTTAATGGATGAAGTGGGTTCCTCAAGGAAGAATGGTAATATGATACTATCATACTACCTATCACACATCTACTAAAATTTCCCCATTTAAGGCCCTTTATGGATATCCAACTCCTAGTATCTCATGCTTTTTGCAAGATAAGTCCAAAGTATAGGAAACAGAGTCACATATGGAAAATACTAAAGAAACTTTGAAAATTATTATGGAAAACCTTCAAATGACATGAAACATGATAAAACAACAAGGGGAACAACATTGAAGTAAAAGATAATTTGAGGAGGGTAATTGGGTATTTTTTAGATTATAGCATTATAAGCAATCTTCATTCAAGAAAAAGAAGAATAAAGAATTAGCTCAAAAATGTTATGGCACTAAATAATTATTCATAGGATTGCAAAAGTGGTATAGAAGTTATATTTTCCTTATTCTTGCATTCATAAGGTGTTTCATGTATCTTGCCTAAAAAAGGTTTTGGGAAAAAATATGCCAATGTAAATAGAACTTCCAAAATTAGATGAAGAATGAAAGTTGATTCTTGAACCACAAAAAGTTATAGATAAACATTATGTATCTCATTGACATATAACCATTATGAAGTACCTAATCAAGTGGAAGAATATTCCTCTAGAAGAAGGTACATGGTAAAATGATCAATTCGTGATGAAATACCCATGACTAAAGGGTTCGTTTGAAGTTTTGACAAAGGTTTTGTTATATGTTTTATATAATGCACGGTGGAATAGTTTTATTGTTTGTTAAGGTCCCACACAGTGATCAAATTTGAAGGGCAGGTCCGAATTTCAATTAGAAGGGCATATATCTATGTCACCCTTCCATAATGAAAAGCTTAAAAAAAAAAACTTTTCAATTGACCACAATAAATTATTTTTACATTTCATTTTCAGAAAGACAAAACCATCAATCTTTATATTAATAAAAGACTGTTACATATACAACAATGAAGAAGGCTCCATCTTTCATTGCTTAAATATCTCATTGGCAATGACAACATAAGTCTTGAAGACACTATTATAAGAATTTGGATACATACCACCGGGATATATGAGATTCTTATGTGTCAGATTGTGTAATGCAATTTTGACTTTGTCTCACAAGGAGCAGTAGCATGGAGGTCTGGATTTTTCTTATAGAACTTTATTATTATTATTTGAATCATTGTTTATAGATATGAATACAACAATGAAATTATGAGCATGGTGGACAATTAGTCAAGCTCATGATGCCAAACCATGATGATGTAAGTTTGGAATTTAACATTTTTACATGTTAAAGACAAATAGTCAAAATCACTGACAACTTAGTATGCCATAATTAATAATCATTCCATGTTCACTTTTGTTAATAGGTTTATGTCACACGATGATCTCTCTTCTTTGGCATTTACTTGTATTGAAGATCACTATTCTAGGAATAAGGAGTTATTTTCTCCAAAAATAACCCTAGCCAAACATTGAAAATGCATCAAGGATATCTTTCTATGCTTCATAAGTACATATGTTCTACTTCTAAATCATGTCTTGGAAGTGGTTGTTTTGCTAGAAATTATTCACCAGTTGGTTTCATACCAAATTATTTTTCTCATTTTCAGCATCCAATACATGAAAAAGATAATGGTTTAAAACAACATAAATATTTGAAATTTTGCAAGAATTGTTTGGCACACTTTGAATATGAATTTTGAAGTCAAGTGCATGATGTTGTATAGGATCAAGTGTCATTTTGAATACCAAATGTTTCACAAGAAACTTCTCAACATGCTACCCTGCAGTAAGGATTAAATGAAAATATTTCGTCAACTATTTCCATAACAAAAGTGCACCTCGGCCATAAGACTAAACAACTACAAATGTTGTAGATCTAACAAGACCACACAATCAAATGTATTCCACAAGGCCAATACTGTATGAAAAATTAAAAGGATTTTGCAACCAAAAAGGCAACTAATTCAATTAGATACACCAAACCATCAGCAAAAAGGAAAACCAGCCTACTCAAAAGGCAAGCATTTACCTCCTTTGACAAAATTTTGGGTTCCAAAACAAGGGCATTTATTGTCTTGTCAATGCCCCTAGTAATTTGAACGAGGTTTGCACCTGCTGCAACAACCTAAACAAAAAGGTTTCATTTCAAATTATTTTCCACAAATTTAAGATACAACCATTGTCAGTTTTGTATTTCCTAACAAGCTCATAAAATTTGACAAAAGAACCAAAATTTTTTAATACCTGATAGCAATTTTTTCACTCAAAAACTATCTTAGACTCAATAAGCCCAACCCAAAACTAAAAAACCAAACACCATAAGACCCTACAAAAATGAATAGATGATCTTAATCTAGTATTATCGAAAAAAATTTACCTTTACACCCTCACTTATTAAACCCTGTGTTGTTGAATTTTAACTTCAATTGCTGCAGCAGAAGGACGGATGCAACGGCAACATTTTTTTTTGGAGGTTGCTTTCACGCCATCCAGAAATTTAATTCAGCATTTAAAATTCCTGCAAGTTTTTTTTGTAGACGGCTGTAGCCATATTTATGTACAGGATTGTATTTAAACACAACAACCAACATTAACGCAATTCACCAACCAGAAATTAAAAAAACAGAAATTTACCCCCCAGTTTTGTAAATTCAAAAGGAGGACACATGGAGCATTAATATTGGATCGCATGAAATTGAAGGGAATCTGAAAACCTGAAAACCGGACCTGAATTTTTTATAAGGCACATTGGATTGAGAATTCGCGTTACAAATTAGGCAGACGTCAGCATCCCATTTTGGAACGCGAATTTGGTTTGAAATTCAATCTATTCAAACTTTTGAAGTCTGACGGAAAGGGTTCTTTAATGTTTTGATAGTTTAATATATACATATGTTTTAAACATATGTTATATATATATCATATGCGAAATGAAAGGTGGGCCATAGAATTTAGTTTTAATTTTTTTTTTTTTTTAAAGAGGGTTTATTATAATATGTTTTATATGTTACGGCATATAAAAATAAAAAGGACAAAAAAGCTTGGTAGTTTTTTTTATAGACAGTACGTAAATTTTTTATTACACAGTAGTGTGTAAAAAGTGAAAGACCGAGTGTAACTTTTTAAGTGTGTATGCACAGCAATGCGAAAGTGAAAAACACAGCAGAGTGTTTTAGAGACAGAGTATGTTTGTTTTGAACAGACAGTGAGTTGGTTTTATGCACTGCGTTTTGTAGCAGTCATAATTTTGTAATCCCTCTTAGTGAGGAAGAAGTGTAATAGTTTTTTTGAGTTATTGAAGGGAATAGAAGTTTGTTTTCAAAGTATTGAAACTCTGTCTCCTGTCAAAGAAATTTTTATTTTCTCTGTGTTAGAGGAAGCGAGATTTATTCTCCATTCATTGTTCTAGAATTTTTCAATATTCCAACATGTGCAAGAACAGTAGATGTTGTGGTTCCATCCCCAACTAAATCATTTGTCTTTGCCGCAACTTGCCTTACCAACTTGGCCCCAATTTTTTCAACTGGGTCCTCTAATTCAACCAATAAAAAGGCCAAAACCATAGCATTGTGATACATTTCATTACACTGTCAATAACAATAAAATTTGACTCAGCCATAACCCTTTCCTTTTATTGTTGTGAAAAGCTTTACGCATTACTCTAATGTGTCTAGTCCATAGGCCAAGTAGACCACTGGGTTACAAATATGTTTCCTTTCACCTTTGAGTTATCAAATTATGCCTACCAAATCTAAGACATTTAAGAGGGAGAACTAATACAATGTTAAAAAGAAAACCAGAGCACACATCTACAAATTACCTCCTTATCTATTGTCACACCATCATTAACTATTTTCGGAGAACCATGCTTGCTCTCCAAGACAACATTTTGCCCTTCGCCCCAAGGGTGACTCCAACAAGATCAGCAAGTTTGTTCACACCGCCTGCAAGACAAATTGAAAATGCTTTCAGTAAATGTGAAATTGAATGCCAGACCATATGCCAAAACAACCCTCCATGAAAAATTAAAATAACACATAAAAATTGAAGATAAGCGGACAAGGAAAGATCCACCGTAGTGAAGTTTCACGTGCAGGTGACCTTCCTTTAAACATAATTTTTTCTCTGACCTGCAATTTTTTTGTCACTGAGCCATCCTTGTTGAAGTACAAATCCTTTTCCATAGCTCTTGTATTAAATACCTTCTCTCTGTCGCATAATCTCAGAGTCCCTCTTTTGCTTGAACGATTAAAGGAAATGGGTGAAAAAACTGAAAGAGAAGACAATTGTCTGCCATAATTATCAAACATTGCACCCAACTTCTTTCCCTTTCCATTATTACCCAATGAGGTAGATGTGGCAATTGTTGTCATACTGCCCAAAGCAGAGGCCATCTTCTCTTATCCTGAATATATAATTACAAGATCTTCATATTAGTATGAACCTTAAAAAACATGACTCCCATTTCTAAAAACCACTTTTAATTTGTAATAGGCAAACTAAACAACTATCGCAACTTTTGGCAACTTCTGGAGCATTAAGAGAGAAACAACCAAAGTGAAATACAACCACAATCCTCATTTTAATGAGACCGGACTATATATTTGCATTAAGATAATAGAAATAAAACACAACTATATTAAGGCCAGCACAAAACAATCTTTAACCAGTGTTTCTCGCGGCCTTCAGGTTGCCATGCTAGAGGTTGCATATTTTTAATTTAAATTCTTGACCTCTCGTGCCCATATATGAATGTATCCAATGGGATATCTACATCAAATGCTCCTTTATATCCCTAAAAACAAATTCCCTACTACAAGAGCACCAGTATTGATGGATCACCCCACACCATCCCACCCACTAGAAATGGTGAAAAAGGAAACCCGAGAAAACTTCTAAAATATCTCAAGATGACTATATGGGTGGTTCTTATGAATCAACCAACCATTCAGAACATGCTCATCAATCCAAACCATGAGTATTATGTGACAATATTCAAGCAGGCACTGAATCGGATTTCTGAAGCTATGTTAGAGAAACCCTAAACTCTCACTGAAAATAGGTGAAATGTGGCACCACTCAAGGATTGACATGTGCCAATTGGTACAAGTGGTAGACAATTGGCATGCTCAAACAACGAGGTGATGCAGGAATGACATGAGGGAGAAAATATCAGAAAAGCCCCAAATCTGGAGAACTAAAGCTCATCACCAACACGAGATTGACAACTTTACATGATGTAACCTATGAAATCGTAAATGGAGAAATCATAGTAACAATAAAGTAACCTATGTAACAATAAAGTCGGATTCATCCTGGGAGTGGTAATGGGAGAAATCATAGTGAACAACAGGAAACATGCAAAGTTGCTTACAATCAAATAGATGAAAAAACACATACAAAAAACCTAGATAATAATCATGAATAAGCTTAATATTGAATTATGAACTGTAAAGGAACTTACAAAATGTGACATTACGAACCTAGTCAAGCGCACAAGCAAAAATATCCTAGACATGACCCTGGTTGACAAGTTGTATTGCTCATGATGTAAGAGGATTTGTACCTGCACTGCCAAGTCAATCAAAATCCATCATTATCTATACAATAAATACAAGTAATTGATGTAGTATTTTTTACTCTAAGATGCATTCTTATGATAGTGTTAGAACATATGTTGAAAATGTCAAAACATACCTGAATAAGCTCCTCTTCGTTTCAAGAACAATTTATTGGAGTCGCATGAACTTGGAACAAGCCTCCCCCGATCTGAAAGAGTAGCAACTAAGTCAACAGTGACTTTTTTGTTGCTACGCTGGATCAAGGGAGGTTTGCTCCAAGATTAAATCGCTCCAATAAATTATTCTCTACTAAACAGGGCCAACCACATGAAGGTGGAAGCTCTTATGGCCCCTCCCCCCCCTCACATCACTCTCAATTCCCCAATACCCAATCTATATTTCATTTTTTACTTTCATGAGCATAAAAAAAAATTCAATAACTAATAAAAAAACAATTCAACAAAAAGTACGCAAGGAAACATTGCAATTAATGCTTGACATAAAAATAGTATGATAAATGAGTTTTTTATATAACGCAAAAAAACGTTCCAAGTATGGTAACTTTTGTCTTATAATAATACAATATTTTACATTATCAAATTTTCTTTTTCTTCTTCCTATTTCTAAAGCTCCTAATTACATCATCAATATCATTGTGCTCTGCTCCTGTTTCGTGCCTTTCGACCCGCACTCCTGACCTAGTTGCGTAGTCACGATGTCTGGTCTCATCCAGTGACGGGGCATCGCCTACAAAAACATATAATATTAAATTTTAATTTTCGATTTCTAAATATCATTGAACTAGTTCAAAAATATTAATAAAAAAAATTGCAATGAGATTATTTACCTGGTGCACCAGTTGTCGCCGCTGACCTAGTTGTGTAGTCATGATGTCTGGTCTCATCCGATGTGAGGCATACAAAACGGTGTAGTAAATTTTGGTATTGGTTTTAAATATCTATTCATTTAATTCTAGGTATGTGTAAAAAAAAATTGCAACTAAGATTATTTGCACAATTGCACAGTTGTTGCCATTAGGGCTATGCCAATTTCCTCTCTGGTGGTAAGATCCTCAAGGGAAACATTCTCTGTCGTTTAAACAAAAAACGTTATAAGGACAACCATCAAGGTATAATTAGAAAAAATTATAAGTGGAAATTAATTACCGCCACGGCCCTCACTGATAGTAGCATTGTCGGCCTGGACCCCACTACAATGATCAGGTTGCACGTGAGGATCATCTACATCTGGCTCTAAAGCTGGGTTATTTGCCTCGTCGGTAGTGTTGCTCCCCTGATTTAAACAAAGTTGTTAGACATTAAATTTATGGACGAAAAAAAAATATTGAAAGGTTAATGTTTTACCTTATCAGGCATTGTGGATCTTGGGACCTGCCCCAAGCTTCTGCGACGTTCAACTACGGCTTGATACCCGAAATGGAAAGCGATATTTTTATCTTCCTCTGTAGTTTTTGTTCTGAAGTCATCACCCTACATTACATATGATTGTGTATTTTTAATCATGTTTGATAGGATTACAAAAACGTTGGAAGGCGATACAATTAATTATAATATGCTTAGCTACTTAATTACAATTCTTGCGGCTAATTTCAAGTAGCTGCCCTGGCCTAGCTTGTGATGGCCCTTTTTTTTAATCCTAGCTTTGGTTGCCTTTGAGTTGTTAGGCAACCTAGCATCAAAATATTGAAGTCAGATATGATGTAGCACACTTTTATTTTAGACATAGAGAAAATTAAAGCTATTGAATTAAAGTTGTAATTTACCTTGCGGGTCTAGTTGGCATTTTTCCTTCTTTCTTTGCCCTTTTCTCTTTTCCGCCATGGATGAGTGCTCTCCACTCACTCTATGGAACTGTGAGAGGATGCTCGTATCTAAGGTTAAATTGCAATTGCGTCCTATAGGTGTCCCTGGTATATTTCAAATATTTGCCAGCTACCCGAGCCACCGCTATTCTGTCAAATGTGCCGACCCCAAAAAGGGCTTCTAGATAATCTAGAAGTTATTTTTTTAGGTTGGAATTTTGGGAATTCCACCCTGTGTGTATGGTTGGGCCAAAAATTACCAACGCATGGCTCTCCAAAAACCTGTAGAACTCATTGTTTCCTACACAGAAAAAAAAATATTATCATTAATTTAAAAATAAAAATCATGATAAATATGTTTTAGATAGAGTACATGAAATAGTTAAAATATTAAAATTTACCTGGGAGTTGTACGTGCTTTATAGGGACACCTTCATCGTTCACCAACAACGTGCCATTAATGTTCCCTGTGGAGATAAAACGTGTAGCTCTAGGAAACACAATAATGTAGTTGGCCATATCAGCCTCATCACTGCCAACACGTTCAGCGGTTGGCTGGGTGTCTGCTTGGGTAGGGTGTGTTTCTTAGCTGGCACCTAAAGGAGTAGAAGGTGTATGAGAGGGTTGCTGGGCAATCTATTTCCCTTGTGTCCCACTACCACCAACACCGGGTTCAGCAAGTGCCAGAAAATGCTACATACAAAAGAACGTTTTGTTAGTTTAGTCAATGTAAAAATTAAAAATCAAACTATCACAATTCATCTCATGTAGAACAAAAAAAATATCCATTTGACTTTTTATTATTACTTGATATGTTTCTAGCTGGCTCATAAGTTGTTTTATCCTCTCTTCTGTTTCAGGTGTTTGAGGCGCGTCTATCAAAGCATTAAATTCCGACCTTGCATCTCGTGCCTTTTTTCACAACAAGATCACTGGAGATAGGGATGAAGAAAGCTCTTCCTCAAAGAGGGAATCATCAGGTGTACCATGGCTAGGTGTTTGCATATTTGAACAAAATTAATATTATTTCAATTATGTAAATAACTAAAATACCTGAAGATAGAGCAATGCTGGCACTTTACATGTTCTTCTGCTGGCCTCTTTCCGCGATCATCCCATCTCGGGGTTGTTCCTGCACTGCTCTGATCAGTCTACCACATTGCAATAAAATTATAAATGTAAAAACTTGAAAACAATATCTAACTTGAAAACACAAAATGAAAACTGAAATAATTTCTAATAAGACAACAGAAGACAGAGTTAGAGTTTCAAATATGCCTTGCATTGAATTCAGTCCTGGAAACATGTCATTGCACATTAAGGCACCCAAACAAGAGACGAGTTGACAATGAAGACCTTATTGAATATATTGTTGGAGAAACTTCTAGTAAACGTGTTGTGAAGACCTTAAGAACATTTTTGGAGCAACATTGTTGAAGCTGATGGTATAGCATTGTTGGAGACGATCTTGAAGGGCCTTAAAGTGAAGCTTTTGGAGCAACTATTGAAAACTCCTTAGAGCATTTAAGTAAGGCACTTTCTATCTTCCATCACCTTTTTCCTTTCAATATCCTTTAAAAGATTTTGTTGATATTTAATGTTTGAAATCACGTTATAATTCCTTGATTATATGTGTTTGGGGACTTTCCCTTTGAAATTACCCAAAAATACCCTGGCAATTTTATCTTCGGGATGCATGTCTGACCCTATTGTTCAATATTTTGATTGATAGTAGTAAACATAGAGAGTTATGGGGCTCTTGACTTGGTTTGGTTGGGCCATTAGATCCCTAACATCTACAAGGGAGAACCCCCCTTGAGTTGGAGGAGAGCTAGCCCGAAGTGAAAAGAGGTTGGTGAGGTGACAATGGGGCTATTGAATTACACATGGTATCACACTTTAACTTTAGGACTTTATCTTGAGAAGTGCGAGATTTTTCTATATCAATTCTCAAATTGTTTACAACACTATTGTTAAGAACTAATAAGAAGTGATGTTGAGGGATTTTTGGGTATAAGAAACAATACCATTTAAAAACTAGGGTTCTCAGTCCTTGGCATTCCTTCACCTGGGCCTAGGGGCACACTAGAATAATTTCACACTAAACCATGCAAATTTAAAAGTAACTTAACAGATCCATAAAGTAATAATAATCATAATTCCTAATTTCCTATTGTACGATATGATGCAAATTATTCAAACATGAAGCAATGAAGACATGCAATGTCCGAATTTCAAGATTGATGAACCAATACAAGAAGTTAGAAACTACAACTTTGATTCAATACTATGTGTCCTAACTCCAGGAAGGAATCTAGTTTGTAGTACAGAACATGCATCGTGTATTATCAATTCTTAATTGACAACAACTAAAGGTCATCTACATCATCAATTCCTTCCCATTTTGTGTTTTTATGTTATATTCCTTATAATAGTGTCAAATTTCTCTCAAAGTAAGCAACCACTGAATAAAATAAAAAATAGTTGAGATATGATTGAGAAATGGTCATTTATTTCTTGAAAGGATCTTCACAATTTCTTTGGTTGTTTTTCATCTCAAGAAACAAGAAATGACCTAAGAAACTATCGTGATGTAATATAAGAAACAACACGGTGCAATGGCCATTTTCAAAGCAAAATGATGTCCATTGAGGACATGGCCTTTATTTGGTTCCTGCTTCATAGGAGTTTCGGGTAGAAATGGAACCTTTTTGTACCATTTCCAGTAGTAAAAAGGGAAAACCTTCTTTTTCCATGGGAAATAATTTACCTTTCCTTTTTCAAGATAATCTAAATCACAAAAAATATGAACCATACTGCACACATTCTTGGATAATGTGAAAGTGGAAAAGGAATACCCTACACAAGTGATGCACACATGTAGATTTGAACACTAATAGATTTTTGTAGTTGAAATGTAATGCTTGTTTTCATTTAAACGTAGGGTTTTTAAAGCAGGGAGAAATAATGGCTGCCAAATTAATAAGCTTTCTTTGGGAAAATTTTAAATCTTGTATTGGGTGATGAAGATAATAGAGGCTATTGAATCTTGATTCTTGACATTGTTTTTAACTTGAATAACTCAAATGATTATAAATATCAGTGGATGAGTTCTTTTTTTCAAGTATGTCACTCAAAACTCTTATGTCAAAGCATTGTATGATGGCTAGCATTTGCTTGTTTCCCTTTCTTCAATTCAATGTAAAAATTATGTTAATATATTGGAGCAAGAATGATAACTACAATTGTTTGCTTTGCAGTATATCCAGCCCCAAGATTATGAAAAGTTTTCTCAAGTGGAGCTATTGGTTATTAATGAAGCAGCTGCAATTCCATTTCCTATTGTAAAGGCTCTGCTCGGGCCATATTTAGTGTTTTTGTGCTCTACTGTAAATGGGTAATAATTATAAATGAGCCAACCACAATCACAAATTTTGTAACCATTCGGTTTCCATGGATAGTGATGATGATATTAACCCTATATATCAGTGACCTATATCTATATGAGAATGATCTCAACATTGACCTTGATATGGTTGTATGGATGTGACCTTTGGTATGTCATAAAAAAATCCCCAAATATCAGAAAATCCCAAAATTTGGAGAACTAAAGCTCATCACTTTCGATCTGGAGTACTACCCTTGTGATAAAGTTGATGACTTTCGATCTCCCATTCTCTACCACTTTGCACTTCACCTTCAATATAGATCAGACCAAGGGAAATTCGTTACTGGTTTTGAGATGGATGAGTTTGTCGAACTAAAGTCCATAGCTTAAACTTCGTGAAACTGGTGGAGTCAAATTCATGCAAGCACAAACACATCTTACACATCCTATTTGAAACTCATCTGAAAGAACATTGGAAGACATCTAGAGAGAACCCTACAGCCTAACACAATCCAATGGAATTGACCAAAAAAACCCAAATAGAGTCAACCCTACTATAGGAGGAAGGGCCTGCAGTAAGAACTTACCATTTTTCAAGAGCTGAGGGCGAATGCTATTCTGCAAGAGCTGAGCACGAATTCTGTTCTTCAAGAGCTGAGGGCAAATGCTGGGGGCGAATGTAAGGCGAATGTTGTTCTGCAAGAGCTCAGGGTGAATGCTGAGGGTGAATGTTGTTCTGCAAGATCTCAGGGCGAATGCTGAGGGGAATGCTATTCTGCAAGAGCTCAGGGCGAATGCTGAGGACGAATGCTATTCTGCAAGAGTTGAGGGCGAATGCTGAGGGCGAATGCTGTTCTGCAAGAGCGGAGGGCAAATGCGCAAGGGATATCAGACGTTAATGTAGTTTTTAATAAAATCATTTTTATGTAGCGCACATATATATAAGTTTCGTATTTTTATGTAGCACGCATATAAGTGTCATTATACCGATGGCAGACAAAGCATCTCTATTGCGACAGATGCCTCCAAGTGTCGCAATACCGACACTTAGACATTGTGTCGCACTTGCGACATTTGGAGGCAGCCATCGCAATAGTGACGCTTTGGGGCATAGTGTCGCAATTGCGATGTCTTCCTCCAAACATCGCAATTGCGACACTTTTCTCTAAACATCAGTATAGCGACAATTTCGGGTGGGATTGAAAAAATTTGGGGAAATTTCTGACATTTGGTCAAAAGCATCAGAACCAAGTGTCGGAAATTACCCCAAATGTACTAGTGGATATTGCTAAAAATTTCACTACTGCAGTTAAAACAAGAGTGTTTTCTAAGGAAGATGATCTTTTTGATGACATGTTCCAAGAGAAAGGCACACTTAAAGAGGTTCTACATTCGGCCCAAATACGATTTCCTCCAGCAGAATTTCAAGAGTTCAAGATGTACAGGGAAAGGAGGTTATCTGGTATCCCTTTGGATAAATTACGCCTGGAACCCATAAGAGAACCAACTCCCAGTATTAGTCTCAGTGGAAGTTCAGGCACAGACATATCTAAATCTAAGTCCGGGAGAGAAACGTCAGAACACTCTAAGAGGTCTGAAAATGACCATGATAAAAGTGAAGGGTCAGTAAGGGATACTGCCCAGTCAAAGGAGCTCTCACAGCAACAGGTTTTGACCTCTCCACAACTAAATCTTCCCCCTCTCATCGTACAACAACCATCAGTCAGAACTGAGCTAGATAAAGAATGGGAGACATTCAATGATTTAATCAATATTGAAGGACAGAAAACACAGACACCTGTGAGTATTGTACAGGCAACAAAAGATATAATCATAGGAACAATTAGCAATGTCTCTGAAATGGAACATATTCCCATTACCCCATCCTATGAACTTATGCTCAAAATAGAGGAAATTCCTCCTCTTGATGTATTTTATAGTCCACAACACAAGGAAGTGGTGAGAAGACAAAGAAAGAAAAGGAAATTAGAAAATGTGCTCTCTCATGATGCAGAGCAATTAGGCATCCTATGGCAAGATCCTATTGCTAATTCCACTTAAAATCTCACCAAATTATCTTAGATCACAGGAGCATATGCCTCTGCAGCCATTGATAAAGCATTTGAGGTACGACGATTACTAAATGAGAAATAAGATCAAGTACAGGTTTTGCAACAACAGCTGCAATAAGCCAACGCCAACAACGAAGCACAGAAACAGCTTGAAAAATTACAACAGGACTTCCAACAAATGCAGATAGGATACTAGAACAGTTTGGCTGAAAAAGAAAAAAAGGTACAGGTTATGAAAGAGATGCACAAGGATGATCCCAAGCTTACAGAATTCATCACATAATCAATTTCCTTAAATGATCAACTACTGCAGCAACAGGAAATATTGTGCCAAAGAATATCACAGTGGAACTCTTATTGTGAATAAAGTGATAAAATCACTAATCAAGTCGTAGACTTACGACATGATTATGATTTAATTGATAAAAGAGTTACTGAATATTTGGTTTGGCAAGAAATAGAAGAGGGGAAAAGAGCATGTGCACCAATAATCAATGACAATCACAAAGAAATGCTCTTTAATAATTGGGATGCACAAATCAGGAAAGCAAAGCAAGTGGCAGAAGAAGCAGCCACAACAACAAACAATGTTATTGATTGCATAAATGAAAATTTGCACAAGGCAAATCTGATATCATAAACCACTCCAGGGTATCTACCGAAAGCACAGCAACTGCAGACAGGCTGGAGACAGAAGGCTCAAGAAAAGGCAAAATCGATTAAAAGATTAACTCAGTTAAATTGGGATTCTTACTGGGCGTGTTTGGTAAAACCACACAGCCAGTGCATGACTCTCAAATGTATCATCAATTCTGCCGAGAATATGGCGCCAGCTCTTGCCGATTCTGTTTTCACAGGACAGTTAAAGTCTGAAGTCGGCCAGCCTACTCTTCTCAAACAAATGCTGAACGCTTGCAATTTCAAAGAACAGATTCACAAATAGTTAGTTGTTAGTTTTATTTTTAGATTTAGTATTAATTTTGCTTTATTTTTTCCTAAAATAAGGACGGTCATTTAAACCGTATCCTACATTTTTGTAATAAATTATTTTTAGATTTAGTTAGTAGTATTTAAACCCTTCTCATGCATTTAGAGAAGGGTCCTGAAATTTGTCAAAATCTTGTCCTCAGAACATGCACTTTTGCACCCTCCGAGGAGGTTTTGATGAATGAATGGAACAAGATTTATTGATATCTGCGTTTAATATATACTACTGATGTTGCACTTTTGTACTCTTAGTGGATGTTGGATTAAGAAGAGATAAGTCATTATTCCTTGAAGCTCATGAGTAGAACTAGTTATAAATGGTACTTTTATCTCTTAACTATTTCTGCCTTTGTGTTAAAGTGATATTCATGTTCAGTGGTTTATATATTAATGCTTGAATGCTTGAGTTATCATTTGGCACTTTTTTACAGTGATAGCCATTTATTTATGCTTAATATATGAGCAGCTTATTATGCGATATGTTTTTCACAACTATTTCATCTAAATTTTTATACGAAGTGGTTTATCTCTATTGAATTCATTTCTTATAACATTTGAATGATCTTTATTACCAATTGTTATTTTAAATAATTTTAGATCGCATAACGGAAATATTACATCCCGAGTTAGTGTAGAATTAGACATTTCTGTTTATTAGAATACAATTGCATGTTATTAAATTAGAATTAGAATAAAAGCATTTCACTTAGGAACTTTTAGAAAGGAAATATCAATTCTCAACACACACACACACATATTGGAAAACTAGTCCCATTATCCCCAGTCAGACCCACTATACCAAACGGAAAAGGAGCTGCCAACCAAGGTCCGAACCAGGTGGGTATCCCCCTTGTTGTAGACCCGATTTTTGGGGCTTCAACATATTTGGCGCTAGAAGGAGGGCCCGAACTATGAGTGGCAAGTAAGTAAAAATCTAAATACCATTCTGAGAGTAAATTTCCCTCACCATCTCCTCCAACTTCCCCATCGCACTTAGAATCTTTAAATCTAGAGCTAGAAGTCGAAAGAACAACAGCCACTGCCACAAACCCTGAATTTTCAGAAGAATCTGCTATTGAACCTCCTGAAGTTGAATCTTTGATTCATAAACTTCAGCGATTTTCAATATCACCTCAAAGATCTGATAAATCTCAAGGCAGTGTGACTTCGCAATATAACCTTGCTCATCCTCTCACCAGATTATAGAGCGAAAAGTTTGGCGTTCAGCCAACCGAATTACCTCTACCTACAAGGAAGAGAGCAAGAAAATCACCTAAAGGGTCTGATAGCGAGACTCTTTCATCATCATCATCCATCTCAACCTCTTCACCGTAAAGTCAACCATCCACCCCTCCACTTCAGATTATTGTCCATCAGTCCACTGGAACTTCCACATCTCCTTCTCAAGCATTTGGAATAGTAATATCCTCATTTTCTCAACCGCAAGGATCATCTTCTGTTCTTTCTTCTGTTGGTAGTTCAGCGATGGCCCAATCTCCATGGAATAATCCAGGGGCAGTCTTAATGCCTGTGCCCTTGAGTCAATTACCGGCCCATCCTGAAAAATGGCTGCCTAAGTTTAATCCTGAAGCAGGCATGCTAGCGGAAGAGCATATAAATAACTTTATGTTGTCCATAAATCTCAATGGAGTTACCAATGAAGACGTTGTCATCCGACTTTGGCCCTATACTCTACAAGGAGCAGCTGGATCATGGTATTTCTCATTACCGTCTGGATC
Source organism: Pinus albicaulis (assembly GCA_034641835.2). Lineage (NCBI taxonomy): Eukaryota > Viridiplantae > Streptophyta > Pinopsida > Pinales > Pinaceae > Pinus > Pinus albicaulis. The sequence goes on from CM076570.1 coordinate 1,390,043,133, forward strand.
TATCACTAGTTGGGATATCTTCCAAGATCAATTTTTGACTAAGTTCGGTGATGACAGGTCTACAACGACACTGATCAATGACCTGTCTAACCTTAGGGCCGAGTCAAAAGAAACTATCAAGGATTTTTATTCACGTTTCAATAAACTGTTAAATAAAATTCCTACTCCTTCCAAGCCTAGCGAAGAAGTGCGAAGTGAATGGTACATCTCTGCTTTACCATCAAACATAGCAATTTTCATTGAAAGGGTTAACAAAACAACTTTAGCTGACAATACGAAGGAAGCAATAGCAGTAGAGAAACATATCATTGCTCTAGAAAAGAAAAACATGATAGAGGAACGAAAATCCAAGAAAGTTACTTTTAAGGAAGACCCCAAGAAAAAACAATCGAAAGATCCATTCGATTTAGAAGGATTGTAGAAAGTTCTGAAAACCGTGTCCAACGAAATGGTTGACATTAAGAGACAAGTGGCAGAAACATCTTCTAAAAATTTGTTCAAGCCTTATAGAAGAAACCCTTCGACTGATTAAAAGCTGCCAAATTCTATCACAAGTGCTGAATTAGAAGAAGAAGAAGCAAAGATTGCTACTGAAGAAACTACCAATGAAGAAGAAGTTATAGAGGTACAAGGTATGTGGGATTTCATCCTCCCATATGAAGAAGATCAACAGGCATCCTCGGTTAGCACTCGAAGTAGAAATAAACTTGATCCTCCTCAACCTACTCCTAAGCCAAAGAGCGCAAGCTCAATGACTAAGGATAAAGTCGCAGCCAAGAAAACGACATCTAAATCGACTCAAACTATCCCAGTCCAAACAGATTCATCAACTCCATCAAAAATGCTGATCATTTCGGATGAGATGGAGTATAATATCATAGAAGACATGAACAAGACTAGGGCTAACATCACTTTTTATGATTTGAGAAAGTTAAAACACCAACAAAAGGTACTTTTGAAAGAATTACACGTTGTACCAGAAAAACCTTTGCCCGCCCCTGTAATCTCTCAAGCTTCCCATGAAATGGGAAGACCTCCAACTAATGTGATTAATAAAGTTTATCTAGAAAATATCGCTTTAATTGGAGGAAGGTCGAGATCTCATACTCCCCCATTTCTTCTTACTTATGAAGTTTTCAATAAAAATTTTCATAATTGTTTAGTGGATTCTGGAGCTTCATCTAATATTTTACCAAAATCAATATGTGCAAAGTTGAATATTCAACCACAAAAATCTGTTGTGCGCATAGTTTAGGTAGATCGATTGCAAGTTGAAGTGATTAGCGAATTAAATCAGGTTACCATAAGGCTGTCATCTAATCCAAAGGTATGGCAAGTTATCGACATTTTAGTTGCAGATATTCCAGAATTTTATGGCTTAATTCTTAGCAGAGATTGGTCAGAAAAACTTCACTGATATTTTGCAACTGATTGGTCACACATGTGGCTCCCTTACAATGGTAAACCAAATCAGATAAAGGTTGAGCGAGAAAAACATCAGAAATACATAGTAACATAACTCAAAGGAGAAAATGAACCGGTAGCATACAGCAATAATATCATTGGAAACTACTCAGTTGATTCTTTCTTAGGAAATTTTAATGCTCATACTTCACCTTACTTAGAAAATTATGTTTTATCTCAAATATAAATTTTTTCTCAGACAGATAGATCTAAATGTATTAATTTTGTAGATGCTCCTGTAAATAAATATTTATTTTGGAAGTTATTTTTTGATGGTTCTAAGTCTAATGAAGGAGCAGGAGCAGGATGCGTGTTGATTAGTCCAGAGGGAAACAAAATTATGCTAAATTGTAGACTTGAGTTCGATTGCACCAATAATACCGCAGAATACGAGGCTTTAGTCCAAGGATTATACAAAGCAATCGGATTAGACATAAAATATCTACAAGTTTTCGGAGATTCTGAAATTGTAATCAGACAGGTACGCAATACTATACATTTTTTATCAGGTCATTTAAAGCATTATCAATCTTTAGTTCAAGATCTGACTGAACACTTTATAGCATTTAATATTTCATCAATCCCCAGACTTCATAATGCTAGTGCAGACCTCTTAGCTAACGTAACTTCCAAACTCATTCCTTCAGAAGACTATAGCCCTGATCGATTTTCAATCGAATTAATCTTTAGACCCTCAATTCTTGATAACATTACCAATTGGATGATTTTCAACGATGATCATGATATTGTAAGCTTCCTCACATCTGAAGGATCTTACACCAATCAGATAATTGATGAGGACCAACATGACAAACAATTGCAACAAGATAGCACTAATAATGCTATGCCGAAGTCAGTAGTCAAGTTAGAAGACCTTTATGATTTGAAAGATCGATTCAAAAGATCTACCAATTCAAAACTGCAAAGTTCAACTTTGAACTATGAATTAGTAAATCTAGGAACTGATACCAAACCACAGAATATCAACCTAGGCCTTGGCCTAGCTCCTGAAGAAAAAATTAGTGTATGTTCGTCTCTTGAAACAATACAAAAGTGTCTTTGCTTGGAACTATGATGAACTCAAAACTTATGACACTTCTATCATCCAACATACTATCCCAATGATAAATGATGAAAAACCTGTCCAGCAAAAGCTGAGAAAGATCCATCCCAATTTAGAAAACCAAATCAAAACTGAACTCAATAAGTTATTGAAAGCCAAAATTATTTTTCCCGTTCGACATTCTAAATGGGTTTCCAATATGGTTCTCGTTAGAAAGAAGAACGAAGACATTAGAATTTGCATTGAATTTAGAAATCTTAAAAAAGCCTGCCAAAAAGATAATTTTCCTTTGCCTCCCATGGAGCAAATACTACAGGCAGTCGCAGGATCAGAATTAATGTCCTTCTTGGATGGTTTCTCTGGTTACAACCAAGTAATGGTCCATCCCGATGATCAATTGAAAACCACATTCAGAACCAAATGGGGCACTTAAGCATATCAAAAGATGCCATTTGGTCTAATCAACGCTGGTGCCACATTTCAGAGAGCCATGGACATCGCATTCAAGGGATTAGTTAACAAATCTGTGGTAATTTACTTGGATGATATAACTGTATATTCCAAGAAACGAGACAATCATCTTAGATATTTAAAACAGATCTTTCAACGTTGTCAAAGGTATGGAATTTCACTTAACCCGAAAAAATCATTTTTTGCATTAAGTGAAGGAAAAATTCTTGGATTCATAGTGTCAAAATCTGGAATTCATATTAATCCTGACAGAATCAAGGAGATTTCCGAAATATCCCTACCTCACAACAAGAAAGCTATGCAATCTTTCCTTGGCCAGATTAATTTTGTAAAGAGATTTGTGCCATATTTTTCAAGAATTATATTTCCTTTACAAGAAATGATTAAAAAGAACTCAAATTTCAAATGGGGCCAAGACGAATATGAAGCATTTTATCTGATCAAACAAGCAATTGTTAACGCTCCATCTTTGGCAACTCCAAATTTTTCCGATCCTTTTATTTTATATACATTTGCTGCTGATAGATCATACGCTGCGATACTCACTCAAGCAAATCAAGACAAGGCAGAAGCCCCAATTTCTTTTTCAGTTCAAATTTATAGGGGGCTGAGTTGAATTATTCAGATGTAGAGAAACAAGCTTATGCTATTTTCAAAGAAATTAAATATTTCAGACTCTTTCTACTTAAAACCCATACAAAAATCATAGTACCATTCCCAATGGTAAGAAATATCTTAGTACAGAAAGATGTGGGTGAGAAAAGAGCCAATTGGGTTACTGCCTTACAAGAATATGACGTAGAAATCAAACCAGCGAGTATTGTAAGAGGTCAAGGCTTTTTCAAAATGCTAGCTGGAGCATCGCTTATTTCTGAAATACCATCTGCAGAGATACAAATGTATGAGGTAAGCCTAAATGATGTTAAAGCATTATATGTTGATATCATATTTTATTTAAATAATGTATATGCTCCTCCAAATCTCAATTACACCAAGAAAAGAGCTCTAAGGTTGAAGGCTAAACAATATCAACTCGTGAATGATGTTCTTTTTAGAATGAATTATGATTATGTTCTCCTTAGAAGTCTTGAGAAACCTGAAGCTGAAAAAGTCTTGTAGGAACTCCACGATGGGCCAACAGGCAGACATTATGTTGGAGACGCTACTGCACATAAAATCCTCCGTGCAGGCTATTACTGGCCTACACTATTCAAAGACTCACATAGCTACGTAAGGAAATGTCAAGTTTGTCAAACCGCTGCTGGGAGACAAAAGAAACCATCATTGCTGCTGCAACCAGTCAACATTGAACAACCTTTTGATCAATGGAGATTGGACATAATAGGTGAGATAGTTCCTCACTCTTCTAAACAACATAGGTATATCCTTACAGCAACTGATTATTTTACTAAATGGGTAGAGGCAGTTCCTCTCAAAACATCTAATGACGAGCATATCATCGAGTTCATAGATCAGTTCATAATCACCAGGTTTGGTTTACCTTCCAATTTAATGTTTGATAATGCATCGTATTTTTTTGGTAATGCTATGACTAAATTTGCACTCAAAAGAGGTTTTAAACTTAAATACTCTGCCAATTATTACCCACAGGGGAATGGATTAGCTGAGTCTACAAATAAAAACTTAATCAGAATCATTAAGCGAACCATTGGTCAAAATCACAAAAAATGGCATAAGTCTTTAATATATGCTTTATGGGCAGATCGAATAACGCAGAAAGCCTCCATTGGTACTTCTCCCTTTAATTTAGTTTATGGGAAAGAAGTGGTTCTTCCAACTCATTTAGCAATTCCCTCTTTAGCCTTAGTCCAATATATTGATGAAGCACCAACTTCTTCCTTACAACTAAGGTAGTTGGATATAATTAAGCTAGAAGAACAACGAGAACAGGCCAAAATAACTCATGCTCATCACCAAGAATTATTAAAAGCTTCTTTTGATTCAAACACGATATCCAAAAAGGGCTTTCAGATTGGAGATCTAGTTTTAAAATGGGACAAGGCTCATGAGGAAAAAAGGAAACATACAAAATTTGAACGAATGTGGCTTGGTCCTTTCCAAATTGCAGAAATCATAGGTCCATCTACTTTTATGTTACAATATTTAACAGGAAAAAGAGAGTCTTTACCTGTTAACGGACAGATCCTCAAAAAATATTTTCCATAGGAGATCATTCTTCTATTTTGTAAATTAGTTTTCTTTATTTTCATAATAAAACCAGTTGTAAATGGTTACATTTGGAATTCACGAAAATGATAAAAATTATCTTTTAGATTTTGTTTTTTCACTTGTATAAACAGAATCCTTCTAAAAAATTGATCATTATTGTTAAAAGATACAGTTAAAGGCTTTAGTCCTAGAAATGATACTAGTTTCAACCTTGTAAATTTTGATAAAAAACAACCTTTAGTGGGAAATTGTTTTATATCAGTCCAATGAAAGGTATCAATAACAAAACGAAGATTCTCTGTAGAAAAATTCTTTCCAAAAACTCTATCATTGTCGTCCAGAGCTACCTTAAGGAAACAATGACTTCCTCCCCACTTAGGAAATTACAACGTTCAAGGAATAATCCAATGATACACTTTAACTTAAAGAGTAAGAGGTCTCATCACGAGCCGACTTATCATGATCATAGATGTTATAGCTTGCTGACTTTGCCAATACTGCATACCACAATAGGGCAATGACTCAAGATTGTTGCAATCAAAAGACAAGGGGTCTCATCACGAGCCAGCTTGTTCAGCAAAGTTATAAATCAAGTGAATGGCACTGTCATAAATTGGCTACCAAACCAAGACATTGTTCTTTAAGGGTAAAAAGAAAATGAAAGCGATAAGTGTGGATATGGATTTCTCTTTGAAAATTGTATATTTCTCTAAGTAGGATATAGGATCATTGTTGGGTAACAGGTAACCCTGTCGAGGCTATAAACGCCTGCTGGCAGCAGAGGCACTACCTACGACAAATGAGCATATTTAAAACTGATTTACAGAGAAGTCTTTGTTTTTATCTTTATAAACCAAGTAATGAATGATGTAGATACAAGGACTAGCTTGAGGAAGTAAACAATCAAAGTTGAATATAGAAGAAACGAAATATCATTGATAGATAAAAGCATAATGTACTTTGTCTTTCTATAATAAAGTTTGATTTTCTGAAAAAAATTATGTTTTGGAAGTTTAGAAAATTCAAAAGAAAAGCAGAGATCACTGGTTCTTCCAAGTTAATCGCCAATTGTTGTGGCCAGCAACAACCCCCCTTCTTATTTAGTATTATCACTACTATTAAATAAGTGGGGACCCTTAGTTAAAAAAATTTTAAAAAATCGATTAGTGCTTGTATTTCCTTTTTTCAATAAAACTTATTATCATAGACTTAGGAGAATACCCCTTGAAAAATCTAAAAAAATTAATTTTTATGATAAGATAGAATAAAAATCATTCCTTAAAGGAATATCGCATCGCAAAAAGGTAATGAATATCTCCTTACAAGCGGAATTCTAAATATTGCGAGATCGCGATGCGAAAATACAAACTAAAAAACATTTATCGCATCGCATGCTTCAAATATCATATGTTACACTGAAAAATCACAAAACCGCTGATATGCAATGGCACATATCGCAAATTGTGTTTCACAGAAAAACACATTAACAGTGGTTTGTCATATGCTACGCTCTAGCGGTTTTGCGATATTGCAATCCAGTGATTTTGCGATTCTGCGATATTGCGGTATTGTGATATTGTAATTTCACGAGATTGCGATCTGCGATACTGCGATCTGTGATATTGCGAATTAAATCGTAGATCGCCTTATTGTAGATCTTTAGGGCTCATTGTACGAAAATGTTTTTCCATAAACCGAGGCCTGGTTATGCGCTTTAATGTTAATCAATGAATTGGTTGTCAATCATTAATGAAATATGGTTTTGTTATGATCGAAGAGCCATTTCACGTAAGGTGGTTTATTTTATATGTCTTTGGCATTTAAAAGATTTCTCGTCACCTTTTTGTTGTCATTATTCTCACTTCATTTGTAAATTGCAGGAATGAAGAACAAAGAACTATACAAAGAAGTATTCAGGATATTATGGGAAAGAAAGACAAGGCTCCGAGTTCTGAAGACAAAGAAATGATGCCCTTGTATACAGAAACTGCCTGTAACCAAGATGCTGGTATTACAACTTGGGAAGGCATGTACAATCTACTTGATGAAGAGAATCCTAGAATAATGGAGGTTATAGTTACTGCAGGCTCACATGGGTCTTCTGAGGCATCTATTACAGAGCTAGCTTGCTCGTTCTTGCACCGGATAGCGGCGAGGCCCAAAATTCTTCCATACACGAACATGGTTAAATGGGTACTGGACAGCACTGACATTACGAACAGACAGTTGAAGACTCAGGGTCAGGAACTCATTGGCTCATTCACTCCACAAGATTTGAGACTCATGTATCATTTACCAGAGCCACAGGCGACTTATAACAAACAGCTCATGGAGAATTTTGCTAAAGAAAATGAAAACCTAGCAGAATGCACCAAGGACTGGTCAAGGAGGGACAAACCACTTAAAAAGGACAAATATGGTATGTATAGTATTAGTTCTCTCACCTCCCCATATTTCTTTGCTGCTGCTATGCTCTGTAGACTTTTTGGGAAGCCAGAAATTCATAAATTTTCATCTGAATGGCTACCATTATTGAATGCCGTCGTTAATGCTACTATTGTGGATTGGGCTAAGATATTATCTAACAAGTTAGCCATAGCCATTTTGAATTACTGGTCTAAAAGAACTGTTTCTCAGAGAATTTATCCCCCTTTTTACTTATCTGCATATGTGATGGATTCAATCTGTTATATTTCCAAGTTTCCTTTGATGGGTTGGAAATGGACGACTCAAGACCCCTTACCCATTCATATTTATCATAAATAATTGTGGGATTCCAAGTTCACTCCGTATTTTTACAAGATTTTTCATGGAATTATGTTGCCCCTGTACAAAATGTTATATGATAAAGACGCTCCAAGATTTTCTCCCGAAGCAGAGGTAGATATACTCCCTGTCGCGAGATGGTTCAGAGAAGAACTGTTTACATATGTCAGGGTATTTGGAAGTCTCGCTTCCCCTCATGTCTTACCTTTGTATGTTCCTGATAAACTCATGGCACGAGAAATTGCTTATCAAACCTACGGAGAAGGAGGTTTGACTAAAGATTTGAAGGACAAAAAGAAGGCTATTTGGCCACAATTTCCTGTGGCCTGTGGAGCCTTTTCACTATTTGATGTAGGCCATGCATTCAAAGAAGTAAACAACATAACATGTTTACGTTTGTTCAAATTTCCAAGAAGACCGTTCGACCCTTATGATATTGCTAAAAATTTCACCACTACAGTCAAAATAAAGCTGTTTTCTAAAGAAGATGATCTTTTTGATGACATGTTCCAAGAGAAAGGCACACTTAAAGAGGTTCTACTTTTGGCCCAAATACGATTTCCTCTAGCAGAATTTCAAGATTTCAAGATGTACAGGGAAAGGAGGTTATCTAGTATCCCTTTGGATAATTTACGCCTGGAACCCATAAGGGAACCAACTCCTAGTATTAGTCTCAGTGGAAGTTCAGGCACAGTCAGATCTAAATCTAAGTCTGGGAGAGAAACCTCAAAACACTCTAAGAGGTCTGAAAATGACCACGATAAAAGTGAAGGGCCAGTAAGGGATACTTCCCAGTCAAAGGAACTCCCACAACAACAGGTTTTGACCTCTCCACAGCTAAATCTTCCCTCTCTCATCGTACAAAAATCATCAGTCAGAACTGAGCTAGACAAAGAATGGGAGACATTCAATGATTTAATCAATATTGAAGGATAGAACACACAGACACTTGTGAGTAATATACAGGCAACAAAAAATATAGTCACAGAAATAACTAGCAATGTCTCAGAAATGGAACATATTCCCATTACCCCATCCTCTGAACTTATGCTCAAAATAGAGGAAATTCCTCCTCTTGATGTATTTTATAGTCCACAACATAAGGTAGTAGTGAGAAAAAAAAAGAATAAAAGGAAATTATAAAATTTTCTCTCTCATGATGCTAAGCAATTAGACATCCTATGGTAAGATCCTATCGCTGATCCCACTGAAAAACTCACCAAATTATCTCGTAATCCGTGAGCAAATGCTTCATGCCTAATGATAAAGCATCCGAGGTACCTAAATTACCCATCAGCAAAAAGATCGGCATGTTTTGTCTTCATCAACTGCAACAAGCCAATGCCAACAACGAAGCATAGAAACAGCTTGAAAAATTACAGCAGGACTTCCAACAAATGCAGATAGGGTACCAGAACAGTTTGGCTGAAAAAGAAAAAAAGTTACAGGTTATGTAAGAGATGCACAAGGATGATCCCAAGCTTACAGAATTCATCATAGAATCTATTTCCTTAAATGATCAACTACTGCAGCAACAAGAAATATTGTGCCAAATAATATCACAGTGGAACTCTTATTGTGAAGAAAGTGATAAAATCACTAATCAAGTTGTACAATTACGACATGATTATGATTTAATTAATAAAATAGTTACCGAATATTTGGCTTGGCAAGAAACATAGGAGGGGAAAAGAGCAGGTGCACCAATAATCGACGATAATCACAAAGAAATGCTCTTTAATAATTGGGATGCACAAATCAGGAAAGCAGAGCAAGTGGAAGAAAAAGCAGCCACAACAGCAAACAATGTTATTGATTGCATAAATAAAAATTTGCACAAGGCAAATCTGATCTTAGAAACCACCCCAGGGTATCTACTGAAAGCACAACAACTACAGACAGACTGGAGACAAAAGGCTCAAGAAAAGGCAGAATCGATTAAAATATTAACTAAGTTAAATTGGGATTCTTACTGGGTGTATTTGGTAAAACCACACAGCTAGTGCATGACTCTCAAATGTATCATCAATTCTACCGAGAAGATGGTGCCAGCTCTTGCCGATTCTGTTTTCACAAGACAGTTAAAGTCTGAAGTCGGCTAGCCTACTCTTCTCAAACAAATGATGAACGCTTGCAATTTCAAAGAACAGATTCACAAATAGTTAGTTGTTCGTTTTATTTTTAGATTTAGTATTAATTTTGCTTTATTTTTTCCTAAAATAAGGACGATCATTTAAACCGTATACTACATTTTTGTAATAAATTATTTTTAGATTTAGTTAGTAGTATTTAAACCCTTCTCATGCATTTAGAGAAGGGTCCTGAAATTTGTCAAAAACTTGTCCTCAGAACATGCACTTTTGCACCCTCTGAGGAGGTTTTGATGAATGAATGGAACAAGATTTATTGATATCTGCGTTTAATATCTACTACTGATGTTGCACTTTTTTACTCTTAGTGGATGTTGGATTAAGAAGAGATAAGTCATTATTGCTTGAAGCTCATGAGTAGAACTAGTTATAAATGGTACTTTTATCTCTTAACTATTTCTGCCTTTGTGTTAAAGTGATATTCATGTTTAGTTGTTTATATATTGATGCTTGAATGCTTGAGTTATCATTTGGCACTTTTTTACGGTGATAGCCATTTATTTATGCTTAATATATGAGCAGCTTATTATGCAATATGTTTTTCACAATTATTTCGTCTAACTTTTTATACGAAGTGGTTTATCTATATTGAATTCATTTCTTATAACAGTTGAATGATCTTTATTACCAATTTTTATTTGAAATCATTTTAGATCTCATAACGGAAATATTACATCCCGGGTTAGTGTAGAATTAGACATTTCTGTTTATTAGAATACAATTGCATGTTATTAAATTAGAATTAGAATGAAAGCATTTCACTTAGGAACTTTTAGAAAGGAAATACCAATTCTCAACACACACACACACATATTGGGAAACTGGTCCCATTATCCCTACTCGGACCCACTATACCAAACGGAAAATGAGCTGCCAACCAAGGTCCGGACCGGGTGGGTATCTCCCTTGTTGTAGACCCGATTTTTGGGGCTTAAACATATTTGGCGCTAGAAGGAGGGCCCGAACTATGAATGGAAAGTAAGTCAAAATCTAAATACCATTCTGAGAGTAAATCTCCCTCACCATCTCCCCCGACTTCCCCATCACACTTAGAATCTTTAAAGCTAGAGCTAGAATTCGAAAGAACAATAGCCACTGCCAAAAACCCTGACTTTTCAGAAGAATCTGCTATTGAACCTCTTGAAGTTGAATCTTTGATTCATAAACTTTAGCGATTTTCAATATCACCTCAAAGATCTGATAAATCTCAAGGTAGTGTGACTTCGCAATATAGCCCTGCTCATCCTCTCACCAGATTACAGAGCGAAATGTTTGGCGTTCAGCCAACCGAATTACCTCTACCTACAAGGAAGAGAGCAAGAAAATCACCTAAAGGGTATGATAGCGAGACTTTTTCATCATCATCATCCATCTCAACCTCTTCACTGCGAAGACAACCATCCACCCCTCCACTTCAGATTATTGTCCATCAGTCCACTGGAACTTCCACATCTCCTTCTCAAGCATATGGAATACTAATATCCTCATCTTCTCAACCGCAAGGATCATCTTCTGTGCTTTATTTTGTTGGTAGTTCAGCGATGGCCCAATCTCCATGGAATAATCTAGGGGCAGTCTTAATGCCTGTGCCCTTGAGTCAATTACCAGCCCATCCTAAAAAATGGCTGCCTAAGTTTAATCCTGAAACAGGCATGCTAGCGGAAGAGCATATAAATAACTTTATGTTGTCCATAAATATCAATGTAATTACCAATGAAGACGTTGTTGTCCGAATTTTTCCCTATACTCTACAAGGAGCAGCCGGATCATGGTATTTCTCATTACCGTCTGGATCTATCACTAGTTGGGATATCTTCCAAGATCAATTTTTGACTAAGTTCGGTGATGACAGGTCTACAGTGACACTGATCAGTGACCTGTCTAACCTTAGGGCTGAATCAAAAGAACCTATCAAGGATTTTAATTCACGTTTCAATAAACTGTTAAATAAAATTCCTACTGCTTCCAAGCCTAGCGAAGAAGTACGAAGTGAATGGTACATCTCTACTTTACCATCAAACATAGCAATTTTCGTTGACAGGGCTAACAAAACAACTTTAGTTGACAATATGAAGGAAGCAATAGCAGTAGAGAAACGTATCATTGCTCTAGAAAAGAAAGATGCGATAGAGGAACGAAAATCCAAGAAAATTACTTTTAAGGAAAACCCCAAGAAAAAACAATTGAAATATCCATTCGATTTAGAGGGATTGCAGAAAGTTTTGAAAACCATGTCCAACGAAATGGTTGACATTAAGAGACAAGTGGTAGAAACATCTTCTAAAAAGTCATTCAAGCCTTATAGAAGAAACCCTTCGACTGATTCAAAGCTTCCAAATGCTATCACAAGTGCTGAATCAGAAGAAGAAGAAGAAGAGGAGATTGCTACTGAAGAAACTACCGATGAAGAAGAAGTTGTAGAGGTACAAGGTATGTGGGATTTCATCCTCCCAGATGAAGAAGATCAAGAGGCATCCCCGGTTAGCACTTGAAGTAGAAATCAACTTGATCCTCCTCAACCTACTCCTAAGCCAAAGAGCGCAAGCTCAATGACTAAGGATAAAGTCGAAGCTAAGAAAACGACATCTAAAGCGACTCAAACTAGCCCAGTCCAAACAGATTCATCAACTCCATAAAAAATGATGATCGTTTCGGATGAAATGGAGTATAATATCATAGAAGACATGAAGAAGACTAGGGCTAACATCACTTTTTATGAGTTGAGCAAGTTAAAACACCAACAAAAGGTACTTTTGAAAGAATTACATGCTGTACCAGAAAAACCTTTGCTCTCCCCTGTAATCTCTCAAGATTCCCATGAAATGGGAAGACCTCCAACTAATGTGATTAATAAAGTTGATCTAGAAAATATCGCTATAATTGGAGGAAGGTCGAGATCTCATACTCCCCCATTTCTTCTTACTTATGAAGTTTTCAATAAGAATTTGCATAATTGTTTAGTGGATTCTAGAGCTTCATCTAATATTTTACCAAAATCAATATGTGCAAAGTTGAATATTCAACTGCAAAAATCTGCTGTGCGCATAGTTCAGCTAGATCGATCGCAAGTTGAAGTGATCGGCGAATTAAATCAGGTTACCATAAGGTTGTCATCTAATCCAAAGGTATGGCAAGTTATCGACATTTTAGTTGCAGATATTCCAGAATTTTATGGCTTAATTCTTAGCAGAGATTGGTCAGAAAAACTTCACGGATATTTTTCAACTGATTGGTCACACATGTGGCTCCCTTACAATGGTAAACCAAATCAGATAAAGGTTGAGCGAGAAAAACATTAGAAATACATAGTAACAGAACTGGAAGGAGAAAATGAACCGGTAGCATACATCAATAATATCATTGGAAACTACTCAGTTGATTCTTTCTTAGGAAATTTTAATGCTCATACTTCACCTTACTTAGAACATTGTATTTTATCTCAAATAGAAATTTTTTCTCAAACATATAGTTCTAAATGTATTAATTTTGTAGATGCTCCTGTAAATAAATCTTTCATTCTCCAAAATGCTAGTGCAGACCTCCTAGCTAATGTAGCTTCCAAGCTCATTCCATCAGAATACTATAGCTTCTGAGTGGAACCATAATCGAAGTCGTTTATTATTAATCAGAACAAAGAAAGATACAACCTGAGCTCTGACGCTGGATCTTCCTTTGGTGGGTCGATAGAGGAGTACGTCTTGGTAAAGCTTGTCGGGAAAAGGATAAGTCTCTCTCTTTTCGGCTATCTGACGATAATCTCCTTACAATTGATTCAGCTCTATTCAGGCTACCAAGACTACTAAGGCTCAACCATTCAACCCCTTCATCAATGGAAGATGGCTATATTTATAGAGGATAGGAGGAGGTTGGGATCCCTACAATAGTGGAAGGGAGGCCTTATCCCTTGGGAGGTTCCCCATAAGGTGGTAAGAAGAGGCCAAAGGAGGAAGGTCATGGTTATTCAGTCGAAACCACTCCTCATGACTCATCCACGAAGTTGTTGTAATCAAAACTTCACCTCTTTTTTTAAAAAACTTTCCATAATCAGATTGGCGCGGGTGCTTAACTTGGACAGAGCACCAACTGGCGCGGGCTGAGTGTTAATTTTCCTCATTGGCGTGAGGACATAACGGGCTACCAGCGCCAAGGCAAAAACAGGTGTTTTTAGGGGTCTGCTCAGGAAATGATCAACAGAAGGAATTTTGTCCTCATGGAAAGGGGTGCAATGATGGTATTTGCAAGGCATGACACTGCTCACAGGTCATAGAATAAGCCCTCCAATGTGCAGGACTGGGGATTTCAGAAACAGTGACAAATTACTATGTAACAGATGCCCCCTAAAGCATGAGGCCCAAGAGAGAGAGAGGGGTGAAATGCTTTACGAGAACGTGTCCAACTGAAAACACTGCCGTCGGAAAACCTGCGTAGGCAAGTACAACTAATATCTCAAATACATGATATATGTGGTATGGGCACAGCCATCCATAATAGAGTATACAATAATCAAGATCCAAGGCATGGACGCAGCCATCCAGTGAGGATCGATAAATAGACTCAGGTATGGTCGCAGCCATCCAATCAAGGAGTCATGTAACCAATCATAATAATCCACAAAATCCGCAGCCTAGATTCCAACAGACAAAATCCAGGGTCTTGCGCTCCATCTCGACCCGAACAGAGTACAAGTTCTAGCATGTGAATGAGTGAGCTGAAGTCGAACATGCAAGAACATCGCCTGATTACCAGCCAATAATGAAAGTCATTAACAAACACGAGAGTTACCACCAATAATGACAATGGCCCTCAAGGTACTACAGGTACAATCCATGGAATGTGAACAGTAAGCTGACGTCGAACGCCCGCAGAATCATCCGATCGAAGGTCAATGATGAAAATCTTGCGTCGAATGCAAAGAACTTTCCATTGAGGCATGCAGGCTCTAAGGTACCGGAAGGGAGTCTCTAGATCAGCTTCCTAGATAATGAGCTGAAGTCGACAGGAAGTGACCTTGATCGAAGGTGGGCCATAGTGTTTCCCACATCATCGACGCGAGACAGAGGAACATAATATTTGTGAATCAGGATCAGATGAGAATCAGAGGAAGGTTGAAATTTGCAGAGTTCAACTTCTCTTGAACATATCGGCAGCAAGACAGTGGATTTGGCAGCATTTGACATCAAAATATCAGAGGTCATGATGACGAGGCTAAGATCAGATGAGAGGTCAAAAGGGATTACCCAAACCCACAAAGGCAAACAAATAATGAGATGAGATGTTCCCAACTCGACACGAATGCAGACAAGTGCCATGTTCAAGAGCGACATACTGCCGACACGACGACAATACTGGTTCCATTTTCCTCACCATTTCTGATGAGTACCCTAATTATTTTTGAAAAAAATCTTGAAGGGGATAGCATATGTTTGTAATATAAGTTCACCCTTTTCGGACGAATCCAACCTAGTACATTTAACGAGCCCTAGGAAGGAGAAACTCGAATAACGTCATTACAACGGAGTTCGATGTCATCAAGTTTTAACGAGTCTGACAAAGGAAGAACTCGGCCTCTTTTCATGTTTAGAGAGTTTGAAAAGACAGCAGAAAAGTAAACTCCAACAGTCCCTTTTCGTAAATAGTTCCTCAGATCCGAAAAGGTAGAAAACTATGTCTGAAAAAACCTCCTAGTTGCGATAGGCTAGGGTATTCCTTTTTCGTAAATAATCTATCCCAGCCCGAAAAAGGGGTAAACGTATACTGGGTAGATGTCATTTCACAACCACTTTAACGAGATCAAAACGACAAGTGACTCGAAAATCTTTTCAATTTTCAAGAGTCAGAAAAGGGCTGAAAGTTGACTCCTCCTAGAGGAACGAGTGGTATAAAGGGCAGCAACTGGTTCCGGTAATGGTGGAACTGCTCAGAACAAGTAAAGGTTAAGAGGCTGGCTAACAAGACCACTCATCGCAGCAGTTCCTCAGGAATGGGTAAAACAACCAAGTGAAGGCATATGATCGGCCAAGCAGATAATGACGATGGAGTGAGAAAACCAAGGCTCATCTGGAAAAAACAGGCTGATAAAATGGAAATCACAAGAGGTAAAATGGGAATGGTTTCATTTTTACACAAGCTTGAAATCAGAAAACTCTGCTTGAAGTTGGTTTCATTTTTACACAAGCTTGAAACAAAGATAAACTATGCTTGAAACTAGTTTCATTTTTACACAAGCTTGAAACAAAAATAAACTATGCTTGAAAAAGTAAGCATGCCCCCCAGCATGGTGACTCAATTCGAGGTACATGCCCCCCAAGCTTCAGTCCATATGAAAGGCAGATGGAGTGAAGGTTCAAGTTACGACATCAAGAGAAAGACTCGACTGGTATTTTACGAGAACTTATAAAAGACTCGAATTGAACAGGAACATGTTTCATTATTTTAACGAGGTTGACACATTAAAAGAACTATCCTCAGGACACCTTGTTTCATGGTTTAAGGAGCTTGACACAAGAAAAATGAACTCTGCTCCAACAGACCTCGTCATAATGAACAAGAAGTCATTGCTTCCAAGAGTTCCACACTGGATGGGAGAACAACATCTTGGAAATCAGGACCCAATGCCCCCAGCACACTATGCACGACGACATCATCACTGAGTACAGGCACGGGGTAGGTAGCCACATATTTGACCTGCGGTGGGGCAGATACAACGGGTGGATAAAAACAAGGAGGGGATGATGGCGTAGCAGCTGCCATATCAGGACCAAAGAACGAAAGCTTATCAATGCTCACAATCCGTCCTTCATGTGGAAAATAGACCACAAGAAAAAGGGAGGAGACAAGTGCTCCCATGGCATAGGTGTAATCGTGCCCCAAGATCAAATTGAAATCCAAAGGGCCTGGAACAACCATCACGTCCATATGGACAGTTTTACCTCCTAAAGTAACAGGTAACCTTGGAAGGATCCCTAACGGTTGACTAGTTCTTCTATTAAAAGCCAACAGATTCTGCGTAACAGGCATAAGAGGCAGTGAACCGAAAGCTTGCAAAGTAGTTGAGGATAAAATACTAATATACGTGCCTTCATCTATAATGGTGTTAGGTACGACCAAACCAAAGGCCTGTACCGTGATCTTGAAAGGCACATAAGACGGAAGGCGGTATCCTGCAAACCGATTCCAATCAAAGGAAGCGACCAAACTACTTGGAGGGGCTACCATTGAACTGAGATGGTCTTCCCCTGGTGTTACGGATGAAGGAGCATCCTCTGTGACCTCCATCTCGAAGGTGGGAGGGGAATCCACCAGGACCTCCATCACGGAAGGCGGAGGAGCGACCTCTTGAAGTACAGGGACAGGAGAATCTTTCTCCAAGTCTGAAGAATTTGAAGAAACAAGAAGAACCTGAGGGACGTGAGGTCCACTCTCAACGGAAAAGACCTGGTGCACTGCAGACGGGGCCAGTTCAACCAATCCCACGACCAATGGTTGGTCAGGAATGGATTCCTGAATTTGAATTTCCAGAGGAGTGGGATCGACCAAAGATGACTCTTGACCAATCGTAGGATCAACTAGTGGAGGACTCACAAAAAGCCATTTATAACCAGCCGGGATACATGTTGTAGAAACAGTCGAGTTGTCCAAAACTCTCTTGGCTTCATCCATATACGGACAAAGGTGAATGGCATGGTGCCCTTCACACAACTTATAGGGATTGGTAAGCTTACCCTGCTTCTTAAGAGTTTTACCAGCACAAGCTGAAGAGGTGCCCCCAACCTGACTCCCGGAAGCCACAGGCAACGACGGGCGACCGTTGGACCATACTTCAAGCACCTTGGGAATGCCAGGGCAATCTCGAAGAAGATGGTCTCCCGTGCACAACATGCAAGGGAACTTGAATTTCCACGGAGGTTTGGAAGGTTTATCAAGAGCAGACGTTTTAGAAGCAGTAGTTGTAGCCTTAGCCTCTCTCTTATCGGACTTCTTCTTCTTCTTTGTCTTCTTCTTCTTCTTCTTAGCCACCTGGTTACTCGAATCCAGACTTTCACCAGGCGAAGTAGAAGAGGAGGACGCAGAAACAGGCAAAGAAGGGGAGAGGTCCACCTTGGAATCAACATGATGTTGTTCAGGCGGAGGAACTGATTGAACAGTAGTCGGGACATTTGGGACCATAGCGGTTGAAAACAACCAAATAGGCAACCCAACAGTTAACCCAGGAAGGGACAACGTCACCATATAAGGAGCACCAACATTTCCAAAAGGAGGAAAAGGACCAGGATTCCCATCGGAGGGGATTCCTTGGTTGGTGAGATCCAGAAAAGTTTCCATCATAAATGATCTTCAGAACAACACCCTAAGGAAACTAACTTTAACCCAGAATATTTCGTGGGCAGTTAATTTTAAAACACTGAAACAAAACTCTATCGTTTCATATTTTAAGAGTCAAGAAACAGGCAAAAGGTGACTCTATCGCTTTCAGTTTGGAAACAAGCGTGAAAGGACAAGCGCTTGATGATCTTTTCAAATTTAATGAGACAGAAAATATCAAAATGACTACTCTGGTAATCTAGGCAAAGGGTGTACCAGATATCCGTGAACTGCAATATACACCTTGGTTTCAAAATGAAAGAGAAATCAACCAAGGACTTGACGTACGTGCAGGTAATCTCCCCGAATGTTGTGTCTAGTGTATCACGGGTATAAGGTAGCAGACTCGGCTTCCTACGGATAAAGGATAGCAACCTAGTGGGTTCTCCCTTTATATACGTGACGGTGGGGAGCACAAGTCCGTACTAGTGCTGTCTAAAGCCAAGAGGCAAACGACAGCTACTAGGTTTAACGATGTCGGAACACATCTCGAGCCTAGACCTCTAAATATTTCGTTAATGTTTCAATGCTGCCTTAGTGTAAATTGAATAAATTTTAATGTTAACATTCAATTATGTTTCAATTTTCAGGCCCTAGCGAGTGTTATGTCTCAAAATCGCCTAAATGCACTCTAAATGCCACAGTATATCATTTCATTCGATGAAAGCTAATTACGAGAGAGTTAAGAGCTTTTCACACAATAACAAAATGACCAGACAACAACCAGCGATGTCTCTAATGCAGCTAATGGTAACTAAAAGCTTTTCTTTCCAAGTTACTAATCACTAATAACACAGAAAATATTTAATTCACACTAACTAATCAAAAGCAAAAGAGTTTTTTTTTTTGTATTTTCAATGTTTAAGAGCAAAGTGCAATAAACAAAATGAAAACTAATGCAAATAACAATTTGAGAAGTGACAGCAAAAGAGCAAAGATAAGAAAGTTCACTCAATGGAAAACACACAATCAGGCCTCAAATTGACAAAAAGTCCCTCAAATCAAAAGAAATCCTGAAGACTCAAATGAACCGTGTAATCTAGGCCCAAAACAGGACAAAGAGGAATTCGAATGAAGAAGAAGCCAATCACTCAAATAACGCAACAAAATGATAGAGAACCATCAAACGAATGTAGAGAAGCAATCACAAAGTTGACTGAACAGATAGAAACCAGGAACTCCCGCGGGAGGCTCGACACACTGTAGCACCTAGATGCCCTAGGGCTAGAATGTAAAATCGATGGTAGAAGGCAAACAACCAGAGGATGAAGGTCACACTCAGTCAAACAAGGCTCCAGAACACTCAGGCAGTCGTAAAAATGAAACCAAAATCACATATCAAGCTCAGAAAGCTCAAGACAGAGCAAACCCTAGCACCTTACAGAATTGGCGCGACTGTCAGGCTGAATCTAGCGCCAAAACAGCATTGGCGCGGGTAATAAACTGGAAACATGCGCCAATTGGCGCGACTATCAAGCTAATAAGCGCGCCAGTCGAGTTTACTAAGTAAAAATAAAAAAGGGCAATCCAAGAAACAGACTAGTGATGATGGAGCTAAACAAAATCCAAACACATGAAAAGAGCCAGCCAAAAGAGCTCATCAAGCAAGAAAAGTTAAGAATCGACCGAAAAGACAAGACAATACTCCAAATCAACGTCTCCCCAGTGGATTTGCCAATTTTTTGGAGAGGTAAATCCCCTCTGCGGACAGAGGCGATCCCTACTAGCCCAGATCGGGTCTAGCAACAATCGTATCATGCTAAGATGCAAGTTCCTAATTGCAATAGACCAAATTGCAAGAAAGGCCTACCTCAAGTCCAACATTGTTTTTCGTGAAGAAGATAGTGCTCCCGATCCCTTGCTCCGACAGATCACAATTCTCCCACTTGGCGCGATCTAACACCTGCGCATACAAGAAACACGACGAACACACAAGCGTAAAATCCAATATATGCAATTATGTATCAATCAGAGAAGATACAAATCATAACATGAAACATGAACATCTAAGTGGAACCATAATCGAAGTCGTTTATTATTAATCAGAACAAAGAAAGATACAACCTGAGCTCTAACGTTGGATCTTCTTTCGGTGGGTTGACAGAGGAGTACATCTCGATAAAGCTCGTCGGGAAAAGGACAAGTCTCTCTCTTTTCGGTTGTTTGACGATAATCTCCTTACAATTGATTCAGCTCTATTCAAGCTACCAAGACTACTAAGGCTCAACCATTCAGCCCCTTCATCAATGGAAGATGGCTATATTTATAGAGGAGAGGAGGAGGTTGGGATCCCCACAATAGTGGAAGGGAGGCCTTATCCCTTGGGAGGTTCCCCATAAGGTGGAAACAAGAGGCCAAAGGAGGAAGGTCGTGGTTATTCAGTCGAAACCACTCCTGATGACTCATCCATGAAGTTGTTGTAATCGAAACTTCGCCTCTTTTTTAAAAAAATTTCCAAAAGTAGATTGGCACAGGCACTTAACTGGGATAGAGCTCCAATTGGCACAGGCTCAGTGTTAATTTTCCTCATTGGCGCGAGGACATAACGGGCTACCAGCGCCAAGGCAAAAACAGGTGTTTTTAGGGGTCTTCTCAGGAAATGATCAACAGAAGGAATGTTGTCCTCATGGAAAGGGGTTCAATGATGGTATTTGCAAGGCATGACACTTCTCACAGGTCACAGAATAAGCCCTCTAATGTGCGGGACGAGGGATTGCAGGGACGATGACAAATTATTGTGTAACACTTAGCCAAATTTTCAAGCCTCCAAGCTGCTATTTCCTTGTGTCGTTCCTTGGGGAATTAGCCCCTATTAGTTAGGAAACTGCTCATATGCATTGCACAATTCCTTTTGGGCCCTTAATTGATTGCATGCACCACCTGTATAACTTGGAAAATTCTACAACTGATAGTACACTGCCCTTGAACTCTAATATTAGATGGGTAACTCAAATTCTTTGCATGCATGAGTTAATGTAGGTTGATTGATTAGTTAACTGTTCAAACACTAAAGTTACATCCAACTGCTAGACCTCCCACTAGTTCCTCCAACAGTTGAAACTAGTTTAACTGACCATAACTCAATTTAATTGAATTAAATTGTTACAACTAAAATTAAATCAACCTAGGCTCCTCAAATTTAGGAATCATTTCACACAACTAAAGTTCATGCCCCCAACTCGAATTAACTAATATAACTTAGTGATAACAACTATATCACCTCACTTAACTCATTCAAGTTGTTTGTTGATGTGAAATTTCAAATTTCTCCTAATTTAATCAAGGGAAAATTAAATTAGGAATTTCTTGTTGCATTTTCGACACTATCTTGGTATTAAAGTAACCCAACATCTGAAGTTTATATTCCTCTCTTAAAATAAGTACATTGGGGATCTGTTGAAAAAAATTGGCATGGCTAAGTGCAAACCTTTGACTACTTCAATTGAACAAAATTTAAAGCTCATATTCACTGAAGGAAAAAAAATGAGGATGCAAAAAAGTAAATATGTTATGAAACCAACTCCCAAACTAGAAGAAAAGAGAGATCAACGCCTTAGAAATCAACAACTTTGTGGGGGCAACCTCCTTTACATTACATAAATGAACAATTCTTGGATGATACAAATGAAAAAATCTCCTTTCTATATATAGGAGTCCATGGGGTCACAACATAATCCTATTCGACCTAACAATAATAATGTAAGGGCACAACAATAAAAATAATGGGCTTTTATGGGGCACGATAATAACAATATGGGGACTACAAGGGTACAACAATAACAATACGAGGCTACACTAATAACAATAAGGGACTACACTAGTAACATAGGGACCTGACATGCTCCTCTCTGTTAGTATGAATTCTTTGTCGAAGTGTACGAAAAAGAACCACTTTAGCTACGCATAACTAATAGCCCTAACAACAATAGAGGCTGCAAAACATCTTCAGATCTGCAATTAGTAGTTAAAATGCTGCAACAAACAGATCTATAAATGGAAATACATTAAGCAGAAAAGTAAAGAGTTTGCTCCATGCATCCAACAGACAAGACAAGAACACGATTTTTGAATGAATTTTTATATTACAGGGCACCTGGGAGGAAATAAGAAGGTGTATCCAGATCTCCTCAATGGGATGGGTTCTTTGTAGTCCTCAGCACTTCAGATCTAAGCTTTCTCTCTCTTGTAGATGTAGAAAACCCAATGTAGAAGGTAGAGCTCAATGGGAGCAAAATGGCGGAAAATGAGACCAAGTGTATAGATCCAGAGTGATCTAGTATGCAACAAAAGGTGAAGAATGAAGGGGAAAACCCTCCTATTTATAACAAAATATTGGGTCATTCTAGATCTTGGTGCATGATTAAAATAATGTTAACCAAATCTAGATCCACCTCTATGGAATATTTTATTATTATTTGTTGGAGGGAAAGGGTGCTTGACTTGGGTCAAATCCCTTGATTAGTGAAAAATAAATAAATAAATGATTTATTTATCTTTTTAAGGAAGTGGTTGGGATATAATCAAATAAATAACGATTTATTTGATTAATGGTGGTTGATTTGGTCATATTTAACAAGGAATATTATTTAAATAATTATTCCTAGAAAATAATAAGATAACTATGGGTTTATCTCATTAATTTATTTGTTTTTGGGTTAAACATGACTGGGAATAATAATTAAATTATGGTTTAATTAATTATTCCTTTTGGGGTTTCCTTAATTAACATAGTGAAAGCAGTTTTACTTGGGGTAAAACTGGTCTTACATGGTGTACTTGGGTCCATCTAATGATAAAAGGTTAGATGACCAAAAAATGGTGTAACACTCTCCTTCAAAAAAGTGTTTTCCTCAATGCTTGAGTAGCTCTGAATGATTATGTATAAAATTATCATCCTCCCATGTGGAATCTTCAGTGGGTAGGTTCTTCCACTTGATAATATACTCTGAAATTGATCGATTTCGTAGTTGTTGAGTTCTTGTTTCCGTGACTGCTTCAGATTCCAATATTATTTTTCCTTCCTCATCAAGTTCTATTGTTATTGTTTGAATTGGAAGTTTGTCACCTATAACCTTCTTTAAGCATAAAACATGGAAAACTGGATGCACTCGAGAAGAAGCAGGAAGCTCCAATTTGTATGCCATAGTACCAATCTTTTGCAACACCTTGTAAGGACCATAGTACTTTGGTGATACTTTGTTATCCTTCTTTTCTTGCTTGAGGGACTAGCCATAAAAATACCTAGTCTCCTACATCAAAACTTCTCTCATTGAGGTGTTGATTTTCCTGTTGTTTCATTCGAATTGTGCCAAATTTAGGTTATCCTTTAAGAGTTGGAGAACTTGTTGTTGATGCTCGATGTGATCTTCCACTACTTGAACCTTAGAATTTTCTCTTAAAGATGATGTGATGGACGGTGGATAATATCCATAAAGTGCCATAAATGGGGTCATTTTTGCTATAGTATGGAAGGAAGTGTTATACCACCATTCAACTAGAGGTAACCACTTGACCCATTGTGTTTGTTTATAATATACAAAACAACGAATATATCCTTCCAAACATTTGTTCACTATCTTAGTTTGGCCATCGAATTGAGGATGATAAGATGAGCTATGAGCTAGTTGAGTACCCAAAAAAGAAAATAATTTCATCCAAAAATTTCTAGTGAAAATGGGATCTCTTTCACTTACAGTAATATTTAGGTTTCCATGTAGTTTTTGAATTATTTCCATAAATGCAGTAGCAACTGTACTTGCTCTAAATGGATGAGATAATGCACAAAAGTGTGCATACTTGGTAAGTCTATCAACTACTACCATGATGACACTCTTTCCTTCGGACTTAGGTAAACCTGTGATAAAATCCACTCAAACCTCCTCCCAATGTTGACTTGGAATGGATAAAGGTTGAAGCATACTGGAGGTCTTAATTGTCTCAACTTTATTTTGTTGGCAAACCAAACATTCCACCACAAAATTTTGAATATAATATTTAAGGCCATCCCAAAAAAATTATTTCTTCACACTGTGGTAAGTTTTTAAGAATCCCGAGTTTCCTCCTATGGGAGAGGTCTGCAATTCCAAATGAATATTTTTATTTATTTATTTAGGAATTCTTACAAAGATATAAGCGATCTTTGTACCATAAGGAATCATTTTTCCAACTAAATGTATAAGATGTATTGGGATCTTGTTGCAAATTTTGAATGAGTGTCCACACTTCTTTGTCATTCTTCCATTCCTCCCTTGCTTTAGTTATCCAATCTGGTTGGATAATAGAAATTTCACAAAGAAATTCTTCCACCTCCTCATCCTTTCTTGAGAATGTATCTGCAACAACATTTAGCTTCCATTTTTTGTAAATGATTTCAAAGTCATAACCCAACATCTTTGTGACCCATTTTTGCTGCTCTTCTGAAGATAGTCTTTGTTCCAAAAAAAAGTATTTAAGACTATCATGATTAGTTTTTACCTTGAAGTGTCTTCCGATTAGGTAAGGTCACCATTTCTTTAGTGCATGTAATATTGCCAACATTTCCTTCTCATAAATAGCTTTTTGTAAATACTTTCCTTTAATTGGATGGCTTTAAAACGCAATGGGTCTTCCTTCTTGCATTAAAACAACACCAAATTATTCCATTTCTTGAGGCGTCACATTCCACAATAAATGTTTTTGTGAAGTTTGGTGTAGCTAAGACCAGTGCTAGGCACATTGCCTCTTTAAGATGTTAAAAGGCCTTAGTTGCTTCAGGAGTATGTTGGTGTTGATGTCAATAAGATCTTGGTTTTGTTGGTCATATGCATGAGTGATGTGTGCTTGGTGATGGATGCTTGGATTGATGGTGTTGTTAATTGGCATTGATGTCAACATAGTGATTACTAGACCTAGTGGTTGTTGACTTGGAGAGGGATCCACATGTGTGATTGGTTTGAGGTTTGTTGGAGATGATGATGTGGCAGGAGGTTGGAGAGATGCTCATGTTGTGTTGATTGGAGATGTTGCTGTTGCGGGAAGGTTTGAGTACTGCACTAGATCTTTCTTATGTCTCTAGATTTCTTAGAGACATTTGACTGCTGCTTCATGTGTTCAGTTGTATGATTCTTATGTTGGGGGTGCTTCCACCATTGTTGGAGGAATTTATTTCACATGATGATGATGCTACATGATGTATATGTTGCTACAGAGGTTAGAGATGTTGCTATAGGTCTTAGAGATGTTTAGAGATGTTGTGGTTGCTGCTTGAGGAGCTAGAGGTGTTGGTCTTGGTCGTAAAGTTGGCATAATAGGTCTAGCATGTTATAGAGTTGATCTTAGCCTATTTCATTAGTTTCAAACTTGTTGCAAAGACTTGGAGGAGTGCTTAGGTGTTGAAGGTGATGGAGCAACAGGTGGCAGAGGTTCTGGACTAAAGAACTAATGCTTTCATTGAGTTTTAGCCCCAGTCGCAGGCATGCTGAGTCAAGGGAGCGGTTGATATGCTAAAGTCACATGGAGGCAGGCTTAAGGGAGCGGTTATAGCTCCAAGGCGCTAAAGTCTCATGCAAGACAATGCTAAGGGAGTGAATATGGGTTTTGAAGAGATTTTCTCTGCATTCCTCACACTGTCAAGATAATTTTTGTGTTATGGTGATGTCATTGATCATAACTTTTCAATTTATGGTCAAAAAAGTTTGTGGGACCTCCAGAACCTTATTAAAGTTGAAAATATCAAAAATTATAATGGAGTTAGTGGTTAATTGAGTCAATGATTGAATATGGATTAAATCAAGCATTTGCACTGGATTGTTGAGCTCATTAGTTCTGAGTAATTATTGATTTTAGCACTTGATTTCATATACATATTGGAGGAAGCTCATTGTGAGCTTTTTTATTGTATAATTGTTGTGTGGAGTGAGTGAGAGCTTGGATGATCAGGTGATCATGTCCAAGGGGAAAAAAATGCTCAAAATTGGAACTGCTCAGAATTGGTTGCAACCTGAACGAACGGATAGGCCTCGTCGCTGCGATTCTGGCACCGTGAATAGGACTCAAATTCGATGTCGTATGCGAAATATATTGAAGTTTGAAGTTGCCCAATAACCTTCAAAACATGACTTTTGAACAATTTTTTTTTGTCATTTTCGGAAAAGAAAAAATGAAAAAAATAAATAAAATAATAATAATTTGGAAATTTTTCTTTTTTTATATGGTTTTTGGTGGCCTATCAGAGGGTGCCACGTGGCCTACCCGGAGGCTACCACGTGGCCCCAAGCCTATGGTTCAAGTCTTGTTAAAAAAAAGTAATTGGTGGGCAGACCCAACCCAACCTAAACATATTTGGGTCACGTTGAATGCGTTTGGGTCGGGCCCTCATGTAGTAGTGAACGTCTTTGGTTCATATGACCGCATGGGCGGAGGTCGACCCGACCTGAACTCGTTTGGGTCATCAGTGTTGGGCGATTCGGGTCGTCGTTTGTTTGAATCGACGGAAAACATGGAGTTAAGCCCTCAGGGCTATGGGTTTAAAACCCTGCAACCATGCATCATAACCAAGTGCTAAAGCACTTCCAAACCGGTAGAGAAAATGAGTGCTTGGGTGTTAGACCCTCACCACAGGACCTCCGCCCCGTGACCATGGGCGAGGGCTAAACCCTTAACCGCCAGCAGAAACTGTCCAATTTTTCCGCATGTGAACACACAGTTAACAGCTGTTACATTTATGATAACCTCTAAATTTAGCACACAGTTCTTCTTTTTAATCTAGTCCACCATTTCTATCACGCCTAACTGGAGATCATCCAGATTTGGTGGGGTTTCCAAGGGACATTAAGCATAAAATTGTGGAGGTCATAACTTCTCCAATATTGAACCAATTTGGATGAAATTTTGGTCAATTTTGGGTATTCTGAGCATTATGGAGAGTTTGGGATAGGTTGCAAAGCTAACATAGGTGTCCTTCAACCATTTTTTCTTCAAGGAAGCTTGGAGAGCCATTACGGCCATGAGGGAAATGGAGCTGCATTGGGCCATTCTTAGCTTATTTATGTCTTCTAAATTCAATTTCACAGTTGTTTCTGCCTGTTTAGGCATATTTATCACTGTAAAACCAATTTAAGCAACTTAATAGAGCAAGGACATGCCCATTGGGAGCCTTGGACCTAGTAGGTGTAGCCCAGGAGGGGTGAACTGCCTCATCATGCTATTGTGTTGTTATGGTGAAGTTGTGTTGCTGTGTATTTCTGATTTAAGACGATAAACAGTAATTTTAATTAACATTTCCTCGCACATAAACTCATAAACAGTTACCAAAAACACATTGTTTAAATTGCAAGACATGATAAACACTTTGCACACTTAATTAAATGAAAATGGATACTTTGAACAACATATACACATAGTTTCATTTTCAGATCAGATGGTATCAGAGTTAAGGATTTGAGCCTTAGGAGCTATATTTTTACTCAACATTTGTTTTGTGCAAAGATATAGTTGATCGTTTGCAAGTTTTGATGCTTACTAGGCTTAAACTCAAGAGAGGTGAAGGACACTTGGTTAGTGCACAAAGTAATCCTCAACCAAGAGGGGCTAGAGAGCCACCTCCAAGAGCCATAGAAGCAGCTTCAAGCATGTCTTCAAGAGAGGGAGAAGCTCCTGAAGATATGGATCCCAAAGAAGAGGAACGGGTGTTCCGAAAGGCTTTCTTGGACATGACGGAGATGGTGAGGATACTCTACCAAGAAAGGAATGATAGGCTTGTTGGAGAAGGTCTAAAAACTAGAAAGAAGGAGAGGGTTCTTCATGAGGAAAGAAAAGTGATGACAAGTCAAAGAAAGGACACAGAGGAAATGGTGATCCACCATCCCCATCTTCATCTTCTTCCTCTACATCATCATCCTCAACTTCGTTGAATCAATCTCACAAGTCTAAAACCACTGGTAAAAGTCCATTTTTAAAGCTTGATGTTAAATTTGAGCTACCTATGTTTAACGGTGAAGTCAATGCAAAGAAACTTGAAAATTGGATAAGACAATTGGAAGTTTACTTAAGGATACAAAACCTTCATGATGACGACACCAAGATACAGTTAGCCTCTTTGAGAATGGATGGAGCAGCATTGGTATGGTGGGAAGCCAAGACCAAGGATGAAATTAAAAAAGATGGTAAGATCACTTTATCATGGGCTGAATTTATTACTGCAATTAAAAATCAATTTTATCCATTAGCTCATTTACAAAATTCTAGCATGAATTGGCAAAACTTCAGACAACTTAAGGGACAAAATGTACAAGACTACACCTAAGATTTTAGGAGAAGAGCACTCTTATTAGGGGTAGACTGACAAAGTCAAGATACTTTTCTGAAATATATAGGTGGTTTGCACAACTACCTTAGACATACTATCCTTATGTTCAATCTTACTAGTCTAGACAAAGTTTGTGTACAAGCTACGCATTTAGAGGCTAGAGGGAAAAACACTTTTGATGAGGGTAGAAACAAGCCTTTTAAGGGGAAAAACAAAGATAAAACATCCAAGGGAAAAGGAAAAAATAATGCATCTGTCAAACAGGAGGGTGAGAAAGTGATATGTAAAAATTGTTCAAGAGAAGGCCATGAAGAGAAAAACCGTTGGAAACTTCATCCTGAAAAAAGAACTCATTTTAACAAAAACAAAGGAAAGAAGAAAACTGCAACTACTACAACTACACCACAAGACTTAGGTGATGATTCAGGTGGCGAAACCAAAATTGCAGCCATGGGTTTGAAGAGTATGAAGGGAAAGGAAATTGAAACTAAGCCAAGCGCTAGTACTTCAAACTTTCATGTACAAGCTCCAAATGAGGAAGAAAGAATTGAATTGTTCCATGTGAGGGTAGTCTCAAAACATACAAAAATTGACACATTGTTTAACAGTGGGTCACAAGCAAATCTCATATCAGAAGACTTGGTCAAACAGCTTAAACTTGAGACCATTCCACATCCAAAGCCTTATCCACTTGGGTGGATATGCAAGGATGCAAACTTACAAGTCTCAAGAAAGTGCATATTGCGTTTCGCGATTACTGCACACTTTATTGACACAGTTGAACTTGATGTAGTATCGCTTGATATATCAGGAATTGTTTTGGGAAGTCCTTACTTATTTGACAGGAAAGCGATATTCCATCGCCATAAAAATAAGTATCATATCTTTAAATATGGCAAGGAGTTCATTGTCAGAGCACATCGCAAGAAGGCAAATATAGCGATGGTAAATGTGGGACAGGTAAAAAGACTAGTGAATTCTAGTAAGAGTTTTGTACTTCTTATGGTTAAGCCCAAGGTTGATGTGAATCATGATTCATTTGAAAACTATGATTCCAAGCTTAAATCAAATTTATATGATGTAGTTGATGCACATCATGAGATGTTTCAAGAACCGACAGGTTTACCTCCTAAAAGGGAGATTCAGCATGAAATCCAGTTACATCAAGTTTGTCTTCTTCCTAACATAGGCATGTACCGCATGTTTATCATGGAGAATGTTGAAATCAAGAGGAAAATTAAATACTTGTTGGAAAAAGGATTCATAAGACCAAGCACTTCACCATGTGGGTCACCGATAGTGTTGATTCCAAAGAAAGATGGAACTTGGTGCATGTGTGTGGACTTCAAGGCATTGAACAAGATAACGGTAAAGAATAGTTACCCACTCCCAAGGATAGATGATTTGTTAGATCAGCTAAAAGATGCTAAATATTTCACTAAGTTAGACTTACGTAGTGGTTATCATCAAGTTAGAATTGCAGAAAGTGACATTTGGAAGACAACATTTAAAACCAAACAAGGACTCTTTAAGTGGCTTGTCATGCCGTTTGGTTTATGCAATGCACCTGCAACTTTCATGCGGGTAATAGATGATGTCTTATGTCATTTTCTTGATGATTTATTTATTGTCTACTTAGATGACATCTTAATTTTCAGAAAGACTGTAGAAGAGCATGCCATGCATGTTAAGAAAGTACTTGATATTTTGAAGAAAAATCAGTTATTTCTTAAAATGTCAAAGTGTGAATTTGGGAAGACTTCTTTGGTTTATTTGGGACACATAGTAGGAGGAGGTGCTTCGAGAATTGATCCTTCTAAGGTAGAAGCCATTGTGAATTGGCCTACTCCCAAATCCATTACAGAGGTAAGAATTTTTTTGGGTGCAGCTCAGTATTGGAGGAAGTTTATTTCTAACTTCTCTGCCATAGCAACTCCTATGTATGCAGTGACAAGTGTGAAGCATGATTTCCAATGGGGAGGCAAGCAACAAAAAGCTTTTGAGTCTTTGAAAGAGAAGATAATTTCAGCTCCAGTCCTTGCATTACCATACTTGAGATAGCCATTCGAGATTCAGACCGATGCTAGTGATTACAACATGGGTGAAGTTCTCTTATAGCATGGTAAGCCTATCACATTTCATTCTGAGACATTTAATGGTGCTGTTGTGAATTATCCTACATATGATAAGGAGTTGTATGCATTGGTACAAAGCGTCAAAAAGTGGAAACACTATTTGATGGGCAAAGAAACAGTTGTTCATACCGACCATCAGCCTTTACAGTACTTGTAGTCGCAAAGTAAATTACAGCAGTCACGACATTTCAGATGGATGGGTTTCCTACAACAATTTCACTTGGTAATAAGGTATAAGAAATGTATTTTCAATAAATTTGTTGATATGCTTTCAAGGCCTATTATTAGTGCTACTACTTTACTTAAGAATGATTCTATTGTACATGAGAGCTACATAGAACAGTATGCATCAGATGTTGATTTTAAGGATGTGTATGCTAACTTGAGTGAAGGGAATCATGTTGAGGAGAATGATTATCATTTGCATAATAATTTGTTGTTTCATATAGGCAAGTTATGTATACCACATGGGGAGAGACTAAGCATCATGAGAGAAGCTCATTCTTCTCTTATTGCTGGACATTTCGGGGTAAGAAAAACAGTGGCACATTTACAAAGGTAGTGTTCTTGGACTCGCATGGTAGATAGTGTTTCACGTTTCATTAAAGGTTGTTCATTATGTGCTACAAGAAAGCCTAGCAATAGGAATCTTGGTTTATATACGTCGTTTCCATTACCTTCTAGACCATGGGAAATTGTTTTTATGGATTTTGTTGGAGGTCTACCATTATCTAGAAAGCAACATGATTATCTTTATGTAGTAGTTGATAGATTCAGCAAGATGTGTATTCTTATGCCGTGTAAGAAATCTATAACTGCTGATTTATATTTTCAACATGTATGGGTTCATTATGGCTTTCCTACTTCTATTGTTAGTGACAGGGGTTCCAGATTTGTTGGGAATTTTGGTCCAATCTATGGAAGATGATGGACACCAAGTTGAAGAAGAGTACTGCTTTCCATCCACAAACAGATGGCCAAACAGAGGTAGTGAACATAACCATTGTAGATCTTTTGAGAGGATATTGCAACAAGCATCCCAAGCTTTGGGATGAGAACTTGCATTACATTCAACATGCTTACAACCGGGCCAAGCACTCTTCTACAAATACTTCACCTTTTGAAGCTTGCTTTGGGTATTAGCCTAAGTCACCTTTAGATTTCATTCTTGAGAAGGATGTTGCCATTGATGGGGATAGTGACATTGACAAAGCTCACATGTTCATTGAAAGAATTCAGCTCATACATCAGCAGGTTCAAGAACAACTTGAAAAAAGTCAAGGCAAGTACAAGGAGAGGCATGACAAACATAGAGTTGATCATAAGTTTCAAGAAGGATATGAGGTATGGCTGCATATTAGTAAGGAAAGAATGCAAGGATAAGGTAAAAAGCTGAAGCCTATTCATTATGGTCCATTCAAGATCCTTAAACAAGTTGGAAATAA
The DNA here is from genome assembly GCA_034641835.2 of Pinus albicaulis. Lineage (NCBI taxonomy): Eukaryota > Viridiplantae > Streptophyta > Pinopsida > Pinales > Pinaceae > Pinus > Pinus albicaulis. Next base: position 1,390,075,463 of record CM076570.1, read on the forward strand.
TGCTTTTCAACTAGATTTTCCTTCATATATGCAAATGTATTCCGTTGTGAATGTGGAAAATTTACGTTTGTATAAACCTCCTTTAATTGTTGATTATGAAAGTGACATTCAGCTACCATCCATAGAGGATTTCTCGCCATAATTTTTGGATGAGCTGAAAGAGGATGCTATCCTTGACAGAAGGACATGCACTTCAAGGAGGGGAAATGTTGATTGTGTTCGGGTTGGTCTAAAAGGCAGAAAACCGAGAAAGGCAAAATGGATGGAGGTGGAAAAGGTGAGGGATCTGTACCCTCATCTTCTTAACAGTTAATTGAAGGCTTTTGGGTTCCAAAATCTTCCCAATGGGGAGGTGTGATCAAGTGATCATGTCCAAGGGGAAAAAATGTTCAAAATTGGAATTGCTCAGAATTGGTTGCAAACTGAACGACCGAATAGGCCTCGTCGATGCGATTCTGGCGCTATGAATGAGACTCAAATCTGATGTCATATGTGAAATATATTGAAGTTTGAAGTTGCCCAATAACCTTCAAAATAGGACTTTTGAACAATTTTTTTTTGTCATTTTTAGAAAAAAATTATGGCAAAATTTCATTTTTTATATGGTTTTTGGTGGCCTATTAGAGGGTGCCACGTGGCCTGCCCAGAGGCTGCCACGTGGCCCCAGGCCTATGGTTCAAGTCTTGTTAAAAAAAGTAATTGGTGGGCAGACCTGCGCAACCTGAACGTATTCGGGTCATGCTGAACGTGTTTGGGTCGGGCCTTCTTGCAACAGTGAACATCTTTGGGTCAGCTGAACGCCTGGGCAGAGGTCGACCTAACCTGAACCCGTTTGGGTCATCAATGTTGGGTGAGTCGGGTCGTCGTTTGTTTGAATTGACAGAAAACATGGAGTTAAGCCCAAGGGGCTATGGGTTTAAAACCTCGCAACCATGCGTCATAACCAAGTTCTAAAGCACTTCCAAACCGGTGGAGAAAATGAGCGCTTGGGTGTTAGCCCCTCACCACAGGACCTCTGCCCGTGACCATGGGCGGGGGCTAAACCCTTAACCGCCAGCAGAAACTATTCGATTTTTCTGCATGTGAACACACAGTTAACCAGTTGTTACATTTATGATAACCTCTAAATTTAGCATGCGGTTCCGCTTTTTAAGCCAGTCCGCCATTTCTAGCGCGCCTAACTGGAGTTCATCCAGATTTGGTGGGGTTTCCAAGGGACATTGAGCAGAAAATTGTGGAGGTCATAACTTCTCCAATATTGAACCAATTTGGATGAAATTTTGGTCAATTTTGGGTATTCTGAGCATTTTGGAGAGTTTGGGATAGGTTGCAGAGCTAAAAGAGGTGTTATTTAGCCATTTTTGCTTCAGGGAAGCTTGGATAGCCATCAGGGCCATGAGGGAAATGGAGCTGCATTGGGATATACTTCACCGTTTGAGGTGAAATAAAAGCCATTCTTAGCTTATTTATGTCTTCTGAATTCAATTTCAAAGTTTTTTCTGTCTATTTAGGCATATTTCTCACTATAAAACCAATTTGAGCAGCTTAATAGAGGCAGGACATGCCCATTGGGAGCCTTGGACCAGGCAGATGTAGCCCAGGAGGGGTGACCTGCCTCATCATGTTGTTGTGTTGTTATGGTGAAGTTGTGCTGCTATGTATTTCTGATTTAAGATGATAAACTATAATTTTAATTAACATTCCCTCACACATAAACTCAGAAACAATTACCAAAAACACTTTGTTTAAATTGCAAGACATGATAAACACTTTTCACACTTAATTAAATGAAAATGGATACTTTGAACAACAGATACAAATAGTTTCATTTTCAGATCATTGGAGAAGACCCTGAAAACTGTGTGACCTCTATTATGCAGAAATTCTGAATCAATTTGGAGTAGTAGTAGCAGATAGCTGAAGCTTATTTCAGCCATGATATTGTGTAGTGAGTGAGAACATGAAGTGTTGATTGGTGTAGTGTTTTGTGAGATGAGATTGGTGCATGTGTTGTATTTAGAGCTTGGTGATTTGATTTGATTGTGTGCTTTGATTCTATGTTGTTGTAGTGCTCACGTTGAGCAATTTTTTAGAGTCCAATTTGAAAATATATGAAACGAGGCTCACATGGAGAAAGTGAAGGCATGGAGACTTTGAGTAGACAGTGACTTGGCGGATTTAGTGGAAGGAAGAATTTTCTTCATCCAATGGTGGTTGGATAGTTTGGTAGAAAATGGGCGAGGCTCGTTGGTTTTGAGAGAACCAATAAATCAGAGTCTGTAGAGTCTTCGTTAGTTCAGGAGTAACCGAGCGAGGATTGTTGATCGTGGTGGCCTTCAGCGGATGGTAGTCCATATATCTGAGAGAAAAAATTTCGTGTATGAGAGAGTCAATATACCGTGAAAGAAGTCAAGTCTTCTGCCTCATGGGAGTGATTTGATCCATGTATAATTTTTTTAACATCTGAATAAAATAATTGAGCAGGGTAGCAACAACAGGGTAATTTTTTTCTCGAGATGGGTTTTCCACCAGAAACACGTGTGTCCATGTGTTGATTGATTTTGTGCTTTCATGTTTATTATTGATGCTTTGATCTATGTTTATGTGTTCTAGTTCACGCATGGTAAAAGGATTAATAATTGGAGAAAAATTGTATAGGTGCTCACACTATTGATTCACCCCCTTCTCCTCTAAGCACTGATCTAGCTTCCAAAAAAGTATATCCAATAACTCGCAAGATAGATATAATAATAACTTATGACTTAGCAAGAGATGAGACATCCTAAGTACTAGGGTGGTCCTTTATCCCAAGCGACACCTATTTATTGAGCCTTAACACAATATGCCAACATGTTCCTTTATGGGAATTGAACCTAGGTGGAGAGGATAACAAACCATTTTACCCACCACTCTAGCTAAATGAACAAGAACCCTTTGTAAACTTTAATAATTATATGTATTCCATAAACAAATAACTTATCCCATAAATAAAATGATGTATACCACAAGCTTAGATCCATCTTAACTCCAGTTCTACCAAGCACTAAAAGGGACCAAATTTCTTGAGATGAAAACATATTTTTGAGTGTAAAGAGATTGGATCCCTCTCAGTGCTTGGTAGATCCGAAGTTAAGATGGATCTAGGTTGGTATAATATATATGTAGTTGACATTGAAATATTTTATTTATAATTTATGTTCTCCATATTAACATGTTAAAACATGTCCCCTCTTTTTTTTTCTTGTATGCATACATTTAATTATTTTTATTATTACTATTTTCTAAAATATTACATATCAAATCCATATTAAACATTGAAAAAATTGCAAATTTCTCTCATACATTGTTAAAGGAATAAGAATTCTCTCAATCTTTCTCTCTCTATATATTTCATGTTAAAATCTTTTACTCAACCTGAGTTTTGAAATATTTTATATATAACCTTCATTAAAATTTTATTTGTTATTGATATTTTTAAAATCGTATATATCAACTCCATATTAGAAATAAAATAAATTATATGTCTCCCTAGTTATGGAAGCTACGGAAAATGAAAATATAATAATTTTTTTAATTCTCTCAATCTTTCTCTCTCTATATGTTTCATGTTAAAATATGTTTACTCAACATGTGTTTTGAAATATTTTATTTATAACCTACATTAACCTTTTATTTGTTATTGATATTTACACTGAAAGGCGTTTTCTCTATGGAGTTGGCTAGGCAAACACGGTTCATCCCAACCAATCTCCTCACTCCATTTTCGTCGCTCCCTCCCATCAAATTCAACATGTGGAAACTGGTCCTTGATGGATCGTACTGGGTCGCCTGTTAGTGTGGCTACTACTAATTTAATAGGTGCTACTGAAGTTGTCTCCTATCTTGCGGGTGTCAATCTTAATCACAATCAATTGGATATGGGTTAGATATATTGTTTGTGCTTAGTAGATGCCTTGACCTTTGTTTCCTTTGTTTATGATACCTATGCTATGGATGTTGGGAGATCAAATTAAATCATTTGGTGCTTCTGTTGCTAGTTTTGAATCAACAAGGTAAACTTAGCATTCACTAGCCATGGAACTCAAACTCAACCCACTGATGTCTCTACCCCTGTTATCGGCCTTGGACCTAACTATCCTATGAATGGATCTGAATCTCTTACCATCACATGTGCACACCAAATAGGATATGGATTTGGATCTTCTTCGCTGTATGGGAATTTATATAAACCTTGGTAATAAACTACTGGAAGAGACACTTACCCCCTTATAGGTTATAAAACTTGAGGATACGAAACTCAATCTCGAATTGGAAGGGCTAAGTGTCAATTTTATCTCCACCCGATGAAACCATTTTTTCCATATTTTCATTCCCTACGTCCGGTATAGGGTTCTTCAAGTATGTAAAGCAAAGGGATCTTTTATTTACCCTGTATTGGACTGACGCCATATCCTACACTAGCTTGATTCTCCACCTGTTTCCTTTTGAGCCTCTTCTTTTCTCTTACATCAATTTATTTCTCGTCAATATAACTAGCAAATGATCGTAGAACTTTTGCACTCCTAGAAGAAAGGGAACGAGATCTAGAGACATCACCATCTTCATTATCGGATTTTCGAGGTTGACAAATGAATTCACAAATCTCGCGACACAAAATACAAAGATGGCAATGAAGGATACGACTTCACTAATCATGAAACGACCCTATAAGATTTTCATACCTAGTTGATTGGATTTAAGCTGATTGTTGTCTAAGGTGCATCTACTTTGACTTAACCATTTATCATGAATTTTCTTAAGTTCATCAGTCTCTGATATGGTCAGAATTGTTGTTGACATGTCAATTGCTAGCTACGAACCCTTTGGGAAGGCTAATTAACAGAAAAAATTGAAAGATTTCAAAATAGTAGTCCCTAAATTTGTAAATAAATCAAGAAAGCCCATATCAAAAGGACAAGACTTAATAGTTGATGAGAAATCTTAGCTGAAAATAGGTGCATCTAGTAAAGGAGAGTTTGGTTACAAAACCCCATCCACTTCTAGTAAATTGCTGACCAACAATTGCAAATCTGCATTGAGTTGATAGAAAGTACTGGGCATAAGGAAGCTCATCCACCATTGCAACCACCCCTCCATTGTTTGGTCCCAGGGACAATGCTTCAACATATTTTCATGCAGAAGCAAGATGGATGAGTCTTGATGGGGCTATACCTAGCTCCTCCGTTAAATAATTTCTTGCAAAGGATCCTGTTTGATATCCTATAGGGGCAACACTTGCTATCAAACTATCTATTCCTTTAATCGTTGGTGATAACTATTGTACATTGAGGATTGAAGTCACGCTTGATATAGCTTGAATTGATGATTAAAACCACAAATAGTGTAATATTCCCTTTTTTGGTGTCATCTACGACAGGTTTAGGTTGGACTTCCAGAGTTAGGAGCAAACAGGTCACAGGTACAAATTGGTGCTATCAGCGGGCTCAAGGGCTTTTTGACGGAGTTTTGAGGAGTTTCCATGGTGTCCGGTGGCATTCGCTTGATATATTCCATCATCCGAGCAATTTGGCTTTCCTCAAATGGGATATTTTACTAAATTTGCAGAAATCAGACTAACCCAACATATTACCATAAAATTTCTAAAATAAAAAATAGAAGATTGCCATGTAAAATACAACACATAAGCACTGCAATCTATCAACACATGAAAGAGGAAGAATCTCAGCATTTTTATTATAGATAATAACTGGGGTTACAAATACATCTTACTCAAAGAAAGAGCTGAGATGGAGAACTGGCCACCAAGATGAGCTGCTACACTACACTGGCCTCAAAACTGAATTTCTGCACTCTCCCTCCAGCAACAGTTGTCACTGAACCCATTGAAGATAATGAAGCACAAGTTGAAGATCTGAATGATCCTCGCACCAATCCCTGAAGCTCTGCGAAACTTCTGAATGAAATCTCCTCAAGAGAGTTGTGTTTTCATCCAACACTCACAAATCACCTGAGGGTTTCCGTCCTGGGGCTACGACTGAAGTAGAGAGCCGTGTCTCAAACCTCTCACAGAAGAAAATGATATGATCCAAAGATATCCCTCAATTGCCTCCTCCCTTTCTTTTATAGATCCCTTGGAGGCTTCTAGAGCATTATTTTATTATTGTTTTATTCATGGTGCACTTTTCCCTCTTATTAAAATATTCATTTTTAATGCAGAAAAGAGTAAATCGGCTACCATGTCTCCTCTGGTCACTAAAACTCATGCCCAATCGTCCCATCATGTAGGTATCCTTGTCCCGATTCTAATGAGCTATTACACCAAGGTGTTCCATCATGTATTCCTCCTGGAATGCCACCTTGAGCGTAATCAGCTGAGTTAAGCCCACAAATAACTCAAATTTTCGAAAGTTGTCGAAATGCACTGGAACGAAAGCCAAATTGCTTGGATGATGGAATATATAGGGAGAATGCCATCGGACACCATGGAAACTCCTAAAAATTCCTCCAAAAATCCCTTGAGCCCGCTGATAGCACCAATCTGTACCTGTGACCTATCTGCTCCTAACTCTGGAAGTCCAAACTAACCCTGTCGTAGGTGATGTTAGACTCCTATACCAATAGGTGTCATTTTTCATGATTGACTTATTGAACTATGCAATATGTTCAAACATTTTTCTTGTGCAAAGGTGTTCCATATTCTTAAAAAATAAAAAAATTTAAAAAAAATGTAAAGAGGGTATACCCTAAAAGAAAAATCAAAGGGTGAAAAGAATAAAATGGTCAAAAAAATGAAAGAAATGAACCCCAAACAAAAAATAGACCAGGAAAGTGTGCAAGTCTAAATGCCACTACTATTTCATTTTCTGTAATAATTAATTGTGTGCAGCTTGTTAAACTTTTGCCACAATTTATGAAGAGTCAAACTGTTTAAACTTGACTCATTCATTTTTCAATTTCATGTTGCAGAATAGAGAATAAAATCTGACCAAACAGTTTAATCTTGGCAGATAAGTAGATAGGTAGAGTTAATAAAAGGAGCTCAACAGTTTAATCTGAGCCCTTGAATGTAATAAGTGTAGACTTAGGTAGGTTTGCCATGTAAAAGAAAAAAGAAGATTGATAAGGGTTTGCCAGTCTAAGTGCACCCTAATAAAGAAGAGAAAATGGTAGGGTAAAGTAAGTAGGGTAGGTAGATGTTATTGCAGAATTACATGTGATGAATGATGGTTCTAAATGTTTTCAATTTTACTTTCATCACAAAGTGCAAAGGCAGATACTACATTGGAAAAAATTCACAATAAAGCAAAGTCAAGATTGTTAACTTCGCCTTCATTTTTCCCTAAATGTTTCACTAATTTCCTCTAAAGTACTAAGGGATTTTGAAAATTAAAGGGGCTCAAGGCATTTCCTTGACTTTTGGAGGGACCGGACCCTCGGCCCAATAATTGAAAAAGACCTAAGTACTTAAAATTATCCATTATCACACTCATTCACCTCTCAAAATATTTTCCTAAGTAAAATCTCATTTTACTTAGGAAAATCCTTCAATATTTCATGAAAAGCCCTCAAAATCACTTTTTATTCTAAGTCTAAGTGATGAAAGTATAATAATGCCATTTACTTTTGAATCTTCACTTTCTTGGTTATATTTAAGTATTTTGAGTTCACCTTGTCCCCTTGTCATGTTAATTCTAATTTATATATTAACCCCTTATAAAAATCCCATTCTCCTATTATGTATAACTCCTTTGAATATAATATCCCCAAAACCCATCTATTACAATTTTAGCTAAAAAGTACTTAATTCCCACTTATTCAAATAAAAACTCACATTATAATTCCTTTTGGCTAAATATATCTATATAATTATTCCGCCCCCTATAGTAAATAAATCGCATTGGTTTAATTGCTATATAAATAAAAATATATGAAAAAGCATTTAAACATATTATATATGTTTAAAAATAAAAATAAAATAATTCCTCGCCATACAACGTACCAGGGATTAATTAATCCACATGATTAATTAATAATCGATCCCAGCCAATAGAACTCCGCCTGATGGGTTTGATTAACCGTTGAATACATTGGGCCCGCGCCGTTAACTCCCCGCTGTCTTCCCGCCTCATCAACCGTCCGATCGCCCCGTTAAAAATCTACGGCCCTCATCCATTTCGCTAGCCATCCGCGTACGAAAGATAACGCACGATGGCCAAGCGGTTTTCTAAATAGTGCTTGGCTACGTGTCAATCGTTGTATCGCATCGCTGCCTCTCCACCCAAAACAACCTTTCCTCGTAAGCGGTGCGATAAAAACCACATACCACCCTTTCTATTCGTGACATGACCACTGTACCATGCTGACGTCAGCCAATAAAATAATAAAAAAATCTCCCCCCCCCCCGCCATTTGACTTTGCCGATAAAACAAAAAATTCGCGTCTTTTTCATCATTTCGTACGCAGACGACGAATACACCTTCCATGCAGAAATTTCAAAATTCAAATTCGTGAAATCCGCCAACCTTTACCCTGTCAAAGAAGATTGCAGTCAAGCCTCTCAAAAGATTATCCGCATTAACCAACATCTGTTCAAAACGTTGTTTTCTCCAAAAACAAGTATTTACCCTAAATTTGCACTGACTCTGTAAGAAACGCAACTTTCCTTTTCCTTTCACTAAAAGCAGAGTTAAAATTGATGGCTAGTTCATTCCTTAAATCTTGAGAACTGTAATTGAATTCTCAATCTGCAATTGTACTTATTTCTCCCATCGAAATCTATAATTTGGCTCAATTTTTCACCATGAGCAGAATTTCCATTTTTGAATCCACAAAAACCAAGAATGGAAATCCCTGTGGCTTTAAACGTAGCACCGTTGAATGCCCCTCATAAAGACTTGGATTATTTACCTTTAGTCGATATGGATTTTCAAATTAAAGACCTGAGTATCAGTGATAATCCCCTTCGAATATTTTGTCGCTGCAGAGACAATTATTTGAATGGTTCTGACGTAATTGGACTTTGGGAATCCAATATGCCCCTGTACCTCCTCCCAGCAGTCCATATCTTCCCTGAAATCATCCATTTTTGCCATGCCAACTATGATCCTAACCAAAGAGAAGTATTATCCCCAAATCAAGATGTCATCTTCTCAATAACTGCTCAATCCATAAATGAGATGCTACATTTCCAACCAGGTCAAGCCCTCACTCCTCTGCACATGGCTGAATTACTTGAGAAGTCTACCCAATTGTCCCCTGAAGAGTTAAACCGTCTTTGTCAGACTTTCATGCTGCCACAGCATCAACCTAAAGGCCCTCCCCCTTATGGCCACAACTATTTTACTGATGAAGGCAGACTTATTTTAAACATGATATCTTCAATAATGGGTTTTAACACTAGTGAGTTTGTTGACCAATTGACCCTAGTGTTATTGTCTATTTTTACCCCTGGACAACCTCCTACTGTTAGGTATGATTTTGCATCTTTTATTGCTGACAAAATCCATGATCAATTCATGAGATTTGGAAATGAGAGAGTATTTAAATATTCTTCCTTCATATATCATCTCATGATATACTATCAGTCAGAAAGTTTTCCTTTCCATGTTCAGAAACTTGATACTAAAGGAAACCCTAGGTCAGTTATCTTTTGGTCCGCTATCACCCATCATTCTCCTGATTCTCCTTACACCTACAATGAGTTCATTGATCTGTTTGTACATCCAGCAACTACTTTGTTAACTGGAATTTCTCCACCCAGAGTCAGTAATGAAATCAAGAGAACCCTTCAACTCTCAAAACAATATAAAGTGGGAGATTGGTACTTATATCAGAATCATACTGAAATTAGGATTTATGGATGTGAATTGTGTCCATTCAAGTTGCCCAGATATGTTCCAATGAGACTTTTTTCACTTGAATATTTCAGACTGATGAACAATTCAGATATAGTTCATTTTTGTAATGCCAAGAAGAAGGCACAACTCAAGATAAAGAGCCAATTAGGTCCCTTTGTTTGTAATTCTAGGGAGGCTGGAAAAGAAGCCGAAAGGATTTTAGAAGATTACCTCAAATTACAAAAGAGTTTCTACTGGGCACCCTATGATCCATATAGCTTTATTTGTGATAGGAGAATGAAAAACAAATTATCTCCATACATTCATTTTAGGATGCCAGAAATTGAACAATATGCAAATACAGATGAATGGGTGGAAGGAACTTTGGTAGAGCAAGATAATGAGCAGGTCAATATTGATAATGTAATGAAAGATCTTGAAAAGATACTTGACCTGGAATCTCTTGGGCAGGTACAGATAGCAGGACCTTCTTCAGCAGGAACTTCACAACAACATTTGCAGGAGATCAGTACAGTGGCAGTAGAATCAAAAGGAAAAGAAAAAGAACCGAACATACAAATAATTGAAAAGTTCATAATGGCAGAGCAACCAGAGACATCCAAAGAATAAGGACAGGCACAAATCTCTCTCGTTCAAACAAATCCAGTGGAAGTGTCAATTTTAAAAACTCCATTAAATGTGGAAAAGGGAAAAAGGAGAGAAGCTGATGCTCCTACCCCTTTCATTGGATCTTCACAACAGCCTCAGGCCAAGAAACAGAAGTTAAATACTCCTCCAAAAATAGATTCTATTGATGAAATCCTTGATAGTCAAGGACCAGAACAGGTGGGCAGTCAACAAACAGGAACGGTCAGTGGAGCATCCACTACTTCACAAAGGAAAGAGCTACAGAAGCAACAGAGTATGGAAATATCTTCTTTCAAAACACCAGTTAGAGATACAGGAGATATAAAGAAAACATTTATCAATATCAAGGCCAGGAATGATCCACTGAGAATTCAAGTATATAATCAATATTTGAAAATGGCTCCAAAGAATCAAGAAAGATTGATGTCAGCTTTTGACATTCAACAGGGCAAAATGTTAATGAGCCATTTTAAACCCAAGGTGCAACAACCACAAACAGCTGTTGATTATATTAGGATAAACTTTGAAGTCCTAGCAAAGGATATCCATCATTTAGACTAGATTGAATTACATAAGCAGACTGGGGAAATGATCTATTCTACTTTAACTGATAAAGCCATGGCAGCTCACAGGTTACAGGATTCTTTAGAGAACACCAATACACAGTTACAGCTTGAAAAGGATTCTTCTCAAGCCAAAGATAACAAGATAAAAACATTGGAAGAAATAATAATTGGTTTGGGTCACAATCCAAAGGATGTCAAAGGAATAGAAGCTTTAATCAAGAAAAAAGATGATAACATTGCTGCATTGAGAAAGCAATTGAAATTGCCAGCCTCCAGACATCCTCAAACTGAAGAGATAATAAAGAAGAATTTTGAAGAAGAAATGATGGAGTTGCTCTTGAAAATGAATGAGCAACTGACTGAAACAGAAAAAAAGTTAGAGCAAGCATTGAAAGACAAACAATCTACTCTCCCAACATCTACAACAGAGGCAATTACAGGTACACAGCCAAAAGATCAGCCAGCAGAATCATTACAGATGGACACTTCAAATTTGAGTTCAGAACAATTAGTAAAACAAATGAATGACTTGAAACTTCAAGTAACTGAACTTCAACACACAAAGTTACAACTTATCAATTTAGAACAGAGATATGATCTTTCAAAAATGAGTGTTGTTGACAAATCAAGAGAAATCAAGAGATTGGAAAATTTAGTTAAAGCATTAGAAAAGGATCTCACATTGGAGAAGCCTTTGAGAGAAATAAATGACATTCTTTGGGATAATATTAGTCAATCAATAAAAGATATCTGGTCCTCAATCCAGATAATGTACGAACAGAATGATTTGGTCAGAATAGCTCTGGATGAAGTTGAGAATACCCGAGCAGAATTGGGAAATAGGCCTGAGGAAGCTAATCAGCTTATTCAGTTTCTAAACACCCAAACCAGACAGCAGCTTGAAGAAGTGGGTATTCAGGATAGAACTGCAACAATCTTAGAAATAAAAAGAGTTTTTACTAAAAGGACTCTTATGCAGAATTTGGAAAGAAGGTGCTTTGACATGCAGGCAGAAATAATTGCTTTCAGAGAAAGGTTTAATGTTTTATTGAATAAAGGGTTGCCCAACCCTATGGTTTCAGAAGATAAAATAATGGAACCGGAAACTTATGTTAAGAAATTAGACATACATGCTCACAATCTAGCCAATTCCTCAGCCAGTTCATCACAAGCAACATTACCAACAGGAAGGAATATTCATGACAGATTAGAGAATTTGTTTTATCTGGAACATGAAGTAACACATTTGTTTCCTAACCAGCCTAATTTCTTCAGATATACCGAGGCTGATGAAACCTTAAGGAAGCTTCAACGGACAAGAATAGCAGAAGAGAAATGGTGGGAAGATTTATTGGAACTTTTGTAAAATTTATCCTTATACAAAATTTTGCCTATTTACTATAGTATAAAGGATAAAGGGACAAAGAAAGGTCAAAGAGTATCAGTTCAGTTAAAGTGTATCAGTAAGAACAAAGAGTATCAGTGAAGCAAGTCAGTTAGAAAAAAATTACTGAAGAAGATAATGATGAGCCAAAATATAGGTCCAGCCTCCAGCACATTCTTGAAATGAGGGAACAGCACAACATCGGTTACTTCTTGTCTTATCCATGAGACCGTTTGTCTCTATTTTTATTGTAACTTATTTATGAGTCATCTTAGATTATATCTCGTTTTGTTAAGAGATATTTTGTATAATTTTTTGTATAAATAAACCCTCAATGGAATTATTGAGGGTGGATTCTTCTACTTTGCTATAACATTGACTTTTTGGAATAAAAGTGCTTTGGAGAAATTTTTTTGTGTCTTGTTGGATGATGAATTGAAGCTCAAGACTTTTTGAAGGATTCATGTGTCAGACTACAGTTTAATAAGTCATTTCTATCCTATGTTTTAAGTTTTATATCTGTTTATAATATCACTGTGTTCCATTTCTGAATAATTGACAAAAAAGAATAAATCAGAAATTGCTTAAGTGTACTCTGATTTCAATTGTGATTATTCTAAATGTTTTCTTCTAAACTGGTTATAAACAATGAATTCTTAATTGCTCTTGTTTCGCTGGTTTAAACATTTTGATTACTATAGTAAATAATTCTTAATTGCTCTTTATTTGTAATCATTCACTTTCTTTCTTTGAACATGTTGAAAGATTCTTAATTGCCTTTCATCCCTTCAAAATCCATTCCATTCACTTTAATATCTAATATTGTTCTTTTTTTGGCTATCTTGCCCTACAAAGCCATCTTGTGTGTAGAAACTTAATCCAGTTAAGCCATTTGTCGACTCCATAGCCCAATGGCCTAAAAGTACTCAATCTTGCCCTCAGTTGGCGGATTCCACCATTCAAATTCAAACCAAATTTCTTGGACTTATAACTAGCCTAAAACTTTCTAAGAACAAAGCTAAATTTTAAAGAGAGATCCCTCTCTGGATACAGATTGGCTAGATTCTGTATGTGAAGGTTGGTTAGTGGTTACCTCGGGTTTCTTTCCTTTTCTTACAACTTCAAGGAAAATCTGAGTGATAACATAGTGGCGACCATACTGGGGAACTGAATCATTTTTATTGTTACTATTGTTTGCTTATAAGCTATAGACAGAGCCTGAAGATCAGCCAGGCAGCCTTTGAAATGCTTTTGCTTTGCAACTGCATAGTAAATAAATGTTGCTTCAGTCTATCTCTGGTTTAGCTTATAAACTAAACTTTGGTTTCAAAACATTTAATCAGTTTCTCTAGTTCAATAAATCTTTGAGAAAATTTTAATCAAAAATCTTAAATTTCTAGAAGAATTTGTCGAAGTTGTACTTTCATTTTATTTAAAACAAAAATTGAAAAAGAAACATTACTAGGAAAACTAGCTTCAGAAAGAACTCGTTATACCAGATCAAATCCTGATCCAAATCCACCGCTGGTATTCGATAATCCCAATCTGATTCCTAGGATTCTTAGAAGACAAGAAAGTCAAGAAAGCTCTGAAAGAGGAAGTCAAGAAAGTTCTGGGAGTTCTCGAACTCTTTCTAGATTAGCATCTTGTCCCGTAAAGTGGATTTATTTTGATTAAGTACCTTTTGATGAGTGATTTGAAACATCCTTATTTGTGAATTTTTCTGAAACTGAATAATCCAGACTAGTTCCGGACCCATTGTTTTTTGAAGATTTACAATTGAGATTTGTTTCATTACATCTTGACAGACATTTACAAAATTCCATTCAATCTGAACAGACCTTTGAAGAAACTTCAAACACTTCTGTAATTACTACAGTTTCCCCAAGTTCAGCTACTTTTCTCCAAACTTCTCAAACGCAAGCCAGTCCTTCAACTCCTCCACCCACTACTTCCAAACCATCATCACCTGTTATCCCATTACACCTTCCAATGGCCAATAGATATGCTCCGTTACAGTTGCCAAGCAACCCTGCTGCTTTGCCTCAAGATTATCAGAGTAAAATCACCCCTTTTGATGGATCTGGTGCTTATACTGCTCAACAACATACCAAAAGGATGACTGATTACTTTGAATTTTATGAAATTGACGCTGATGATGTCCGAATGAGAATTTTTGTCCAGAGTCTTACTGGGGAAGTCAGGACATGGTTTAGGGCCCTTGCTCCAAACAGTATTGCTGACTTACCAGCCTTGTATAGGGCATTTTTAAATAGATGGGAGAAAAAGAAAGACCCTCTTCAAATCCTATCTGACTTTGGAAAATTGAAAAGAGGACCTAATGAAATAGTGCAAGATTATATCATTAGATTCAACGAAGCCTATAACGTTGTTCCCCAAAACCTTAGACCCCCTCCGGATTCAGTACTGGTTAAATTCCCTGATGGTTTTGATTCTGACATAGCATATTCACTTAGGGAAAGAGCCCCCAAACTCTAGAAGAAATGCAAAGCATATTTGTTAGTGTTGAAGCTAACCTCATAGAAAAACGAGCTAGAGCTAGAGCTGAAAGAAGGATGCCTATCAACGAAGAGCCTTCGGCTTTTGAAAGAAAGTTGGATGCAATTATCAAAGGTATGGAAAGACTGGGAGACAGAGTAGAGACAATCAAAATAAAGTCTTCTGGCGATGGTCAAAATGTTGTTAGAAATCCAAACTTCAGAAGAAATCAAAACCAAAATACTGGGAAAAATGTTCCTGACCAAAACATCAGGCCACCATTCCAAGAAAATTTTGTTGAAGGTTCATCTTCTGAGGAACCTACTGAGGATGTTGAAATAAATAATGTGACTGAAAATAAGAATGAACCAGAAGTTTTCCTATCTCAAGATGATCAAGAAAATCACATTCTTGAAACATTTCAAACTCATTCAGGAGAAACTTTTGATTTTAAAGAAGGATATGATTCAGCAATTTATGAAGTTCATAAACAATACAATTTGAGAAGCAGATGGATTGACGTGCCAGAGAATAGCAAACCGAAAGCTGCAAAACAAAACATCAAAGGTAAAACTAACACTCCTCCTGTACAAATTCTTTCTACAACAAGTCCTAACCCCGCAAATCCAATAATTGAAGATGTGTCTGATAATCAACCAAATAATAAACAACTTTCTAATACTTCTCCTCATACAGGAAACGTAGAAGAACCAGCAGAAGTTAATTTAGAAACACCTTCAACTCATAATCTCGCTCATGAAAAAGAGAAAAACACTGAAAACCCAAAAAACAGAGAAAATCCAACTGTTCAAAATACTAGAACTCAAACAGAAAAATCTTTCAATCTAGAAGCTGAAATAGGCAAACTAAAGATAGTTGTTCCATTAGAAGAATTAGCTAAACACGATGTCTATAGAAGCCAAATCAGCAGATCCCTTAACATTACTGGAATGGACGATTCGGTAAATGTTTTTGATGATCAACCCAAACTACTTTTTGGCCCTGAAGTAAATGGTAAACCAGAAAGTGGAGGAACTCCTCCATTTTATGTGAGTTTAAACGTACATGACAAAATACTTCATAACGCCATGCTTGATTCTGGAGCGTCTCACAATTTAATGTCCAAAGCTGTGATGGAAAGATTAAATCTAGACATTACCAGACCATATAAAGATCTTTTTTCGTTTGATTCGAGTGAGGTAAGATGTTTAGGTTTGATTAAAGATTTGTGTGTTACTTTGGTGCAATACCCTGCGAAATCTATTCTGATGGATATAGTAGTTGCTGATATTCCTCCTAAATATGGTATGTTGTTGTCTAGATCCTGGGGTGCTAAACTCGGAGGATCTCTTCAACTAGATATGTCATATGCTACTATTTCAGTGTTTGGTCAACCTAAAAGACTATACAGAGAGACCTTGATGAAATATTTAGTAAGTAGTCAGGAGAAGCCTAAAAACTTCCCTGTCTACTCAGTACATTCTGATATGGACTCATTCATCCTTTATAATGCTGAATTTGACCTTCCTACTGAACTAGAAGCACCAGAAACAGAAACTGCAAATAAATCTACTATTCAAATCGAAGAAATTTCTGAAAACAAAGAAACATTAGACATTCAAGAAATACCAGAAAAAATTGAAAAACCAGAGCTCCCTGTTAAGAAACATGTTAAAACAGTTGATGAAGAATTTGATGGTTCAGTAAATAAGTTAGGGGCAGGAGCTGGAATTTGGATACATAACGTTGAAAATGATCATGTCGAAGGCCATGCTTATAGATTGAACTTTAGATGCACTAATAATATGGCATAGTATGAAGCTCTTTTGCTAGGGCTTAAACATGTCAAAAAGTTAGGAGCAATTAGAATATCAATCATAGGAGACTCTGAGTTAATTATTCAACAGATTAATGGTGAATGTTCAACAAAAGACCCCAGATTAAGACAATACAGAGAAACAGTTGTGGAAATTCTCAACACTTTTCTACAAGCTCAACTTGCCAAAATTCCTAGAAAACAAAATTTGCATGCTCACAGTCTTGCAATGTTCGCTAGCACATGTAAATTACCTTTTGGATCTAATCATCAATTCACAACTGAGATTAGACATAGGCCTGCTATACCGGATAATCTTATGAATTGGCAAGTGTTTGTAAATAATAATCAGATTAATAATTTTCTAACCTTAGAAAATGAGTTCTCTAACAGTAGTATAGATGAAGACACAATAATAAATGAATCTGATCAACTAGATGAGAAAGAAACGGATATTTCAGAAGAGACTGCAATTCACATGCTTCACCCAACCAAATTCACTAAAAAAGATATGCAGGATTTGAAACAAATGGAAATCGATGAGATTATAGAAGATGAATATGAAATTATCAATCTGAAAGATAATCATTTACCTAAAGGATTAACCCCTTTAGAAGATCTTTTTGACTCAAATGACATTCCACTAAAACCCAAAATGGAACCGTTAAAAGTTGATATTGAAGAATACAATTTAGGAACTGAAGGAAATCCCAAGATGGTTAAGTTATCTAAATCTCTGCCAGAGGATCAAAAAGTTTAATATGTTGAATTGTTAAAAGAATTCCAGGATGTTTTTGCCCGGAGTTATGAAGATCTTAAATCATATGATACATCAATAATTCAACATACAATATCTTTAAAACCAGATTAGAAACCTTTCAAACAGAAACTTAGAAGAATTAATCCTGTGCTACTACCTTCAATTGAGAAAGAAATTAAAAGAATGTATGAAGCAGGAATTATAGCTCCTATTAGGTTCTCTGAATGGCTTTCTAATTTGGTACCGACAAGGAAAAAGACCGGAGAAATTAGACTATGTGTCGATTTGAGAAATTTAAACAAAGTTTCTTTAAAAGATAACTATCCTCTGCCTAAAATGGACCATATCTTACAAAGGGTAGTGGGATGTTCAAGAATTTCTCTTATGGATGGATTTTCAGGGTATAACCAAATTTTGGTTCGTCCTGATGATCAAGACAAAACAGCATTTACAATACCATGGGGTACATTTAAATATGTTAAGATGTCTTTTGGACTCAAAAACGCAGGAGCAACCTTCCAAAGACCAATGGACATTGCCTTTGCCAAAGAAATTCATGATTTTATGGTTATTTATCTAGATGATTTAACTGTTTTTTCCAAAACAGATCAGAAACATTTAGATCATCTAAGGCAAGTGTTTATAAAATGCAGAAAGTATGGTATTTCTTTAAATCCGAAAAAAAATCATTGTTTGGTCTTGAAGAAGGAGTTCAAACAAGCATTATTTCTAGATGGCACATAGACTGGATCCCAAAGAATACAAATGCATGCCCTATCCTGCAATGCCAAAGAACTCAAGCTTCTCATAGGAGTTTTTGAGAATTATTTAATGAAGCTAAATTACTTAGACCAATTAACATACAAACATACTAAGAAAGGATTCAATATTGACTGGACAGGCTAAGTAACAGAAGAAATCAAATATTTTGGACTGTAACAAAAATTTTACCACCAAAATATGAGATTTATAATTATTAATTAAGCTCTGAAGATACAAGAGTAGCTGGTTTTAATGGCCAAAAGGATAGACTGTTGATGTGAAACCAATAGCCTCTTTAGCAAAGACTTAGAGATGATCTTGAAATGTGGCTGGGTCATAATGGAGTAGAAAGCAGCTTTGGTAAAATTTAGCAATTAAAGATTTCAGAGTTTATATATTGTATTCTCATGTGATAGCTTATGTACCTAATGCTGTCGTTAAATACATATTAACTCAAGATGGTATTGAAGGCAAAAGAGGTAAGTGGATATCTACCATATTAGAATATGATATTGAAATAAAACCAACAAAACTCATAAAAGGTCAAGGTTTGGCTCAACTCATGACTGAAACAAATTGCCAAGCCCTGGATATTAACGAGCTGGATGACGAACATGAGATGGCGACTCCACACATCAGTCAAGCCTTTTTAGACTCACCCTGGTACACTGATATCATTTATGTTTTGTTAAACTTGCAAGCTCCTCCAGGGTTATCCAGAACGAAACAAAGGTTTTTGAAAATGACATATTTAAAGTATTGTATTTTAGATAGTGCTCTTTTTTGGAAGAATCATGATGGAATTCTATTAAATTGTTTATTGAAATATGAAGCTGATAAAGTTCTTAAGGAATTTCATGCAGGAGATTGTGGGGGACACCTCTACTGGAAATCAACTGCAGATAAGATATTAAGGGCTGGCTTTTATTGGCCAACCTTATTTTCAGATGTTAAGAAATTTGTAACGCGCCATGGGTGGCCGATCTTCTGCCAAGAAAAATGTGTTAACTTTACCAATTAAACCACTTCCACCCAAAGACCCTTCAAACGGGGACTCCGATTTATTGGAGAAATCCCCCTTCCGGGGCAACACATGGATCCTCACCGCCACATATTACTTACTAAATGATTGAAGCAATCCAAGTAGACAGCTTTCAATGATCTCAGAATTATAGGATTCCTACAAACCAATAGTACTTTCAAGATTTACATATTCCGGAAAAAAAATTATAACTGATAATGTCGC
This sequence comes from Pinus albicaulis, assembly GCA_034641835.2. Lineage (NCBI taxonomy): Eukaryota > Viridiplantae > Streptophyta > Pinopsida > Pinales > Pinaceae > Pinus > Pinus albicaulis. Next base: position 1,390,094,980 of record CM076570.1, read on the forward strand.
TTACTTTAAGTTTAAGAAATGGATTAGTTTCGCAATAAATATCACATTCTTTAGTTTGGTCTCTAAATAAAATTTACATCCCTCAAAAATGGATCGGCCAATCTTCCAATAATAAAAGTCTCATTAATATCATTAAAAAATTATTAGCTATACAAGAATGGTATAAGAAACTTCACGCAATGCATTTACAATGGGTGCATGCATTCTAAGCAACCAAGAAATCAATTGGGACCAGTCCATATGTATTAGTTTATGGTATTGAGGCAATATTTCCATCATCTTTAGGAATTCCCGTGATAAATTTACTTCAGGAGGCTCAAGTAGAACCAAATGATATTCAGAGAAGAATAAACCAAACAATTCACTTACAGCAGACCAGAGAAGAAGTGTATCAACGATCCCAAGTTTTGCAGGAAAAGTTAAAAAAGATGTTTGACAGAAGAACTAAAGTAGAAGATTTTCAACTGGGAGAAAAAGTTCTAAGATGGGATTCCAGAAGGGAAGATAAAGGGAAACATGGGAAATTTGACTTCTTATGGAAAGGGTCTTACATCATTCATGCTTTACAAGGAAATAACACATATTTTTTGAAGAATTTGGATGGTTCAGAAGCTGAGGAAGGACTGGTCAATGGTCGAATGCTAAAACACTACTTTGATCCTATTTACTAGGATATTCTAATTTTCTCTAACATGTACATATTATATCCTTTCTAATGCATCAGTTTTGATTGGATGGTGACTTGTTGGAGTTGAAGCCCGAAGTGAAGGCCCTAAGCTTCAGAAGTTTTACTATCATATATACAATAAAGCCACCAGAAAAAGAAGATTACATGGTTCAGTTGAAGACATTTTGAGGCATCTGACCTGTTGTTCTTGACTTTTCGCCAGGAAAAGCCATCCCCAAGTGGAGCCAATGTTAGACTCCTATACCAATAGGTGTCATTTTTCATGATTGACTTATTGAACTATGCAATATGTTCAAACCTTTTTCTTGTTGCAAAGGTGTTCCATATTCTTAAAAAATCAAAAAATCAAAAAATTTAAAAAAATGTAAAGAGGGTATACCCTAAAAGAAAAATCAAAGGGTGGAAAAACAAAATTGGCCAAAAAAGTGAAAGAAAATGAACCCCATCAAAAGAAAGGTCAAGGAAAGTGTGCAAATCTAAATGCCACTACTATTTCATTTTTTTGTAATAAACAAAATTGTGTGCAGTTTGTCAAACTTTTGCCACAATTTATGAAGAGTCAAACTGTTTAAACTTGACTCATTCATTTTTCAATTTCATGTTGTAGAATAGAGAATAAATATCTGACCAAACAGTTTAATCTTGGCAAATAAGTAGATAGGTAGAGTTAATAAAAGGTGCTCAACAGTTTAATCTGAGCCCTTGGATGTAATAAGTGTAGACTTAGATAGGTTTGCCATGTAAAAGAAAAAGAAGATTGATAAGGGTTTTCCAGTCTAAGTGCACCCTAATAAAGAAGAGAAAATGGTAGAGTAAAGTAAGTAGGGTAGGTAGATGTTGTTGCAGAATTACATGTGATGAATGATGGTTCTAAATGTGTTCAATTTTACTTTCATCACAAAGTGCATAGGCAGATACTACATTGGAAAAAGTTCACAGCAAAGCAAAGTCAAGATTATTAACTTCCCCTTCATTTTTCCCTAAATATTTCACTAATTTCCCCTAAGTGCTAAGGTATTTGAAGATTAGAGGGGCTCAAGGCATTTCCTTGACTTTTGGAGGGACCGGACCCTCGGCCCAATAATTGAAAAAGACCTAAGTACTTGAAAGTATCCATTATCATATTCATTCACCTCTCAAAATCTTTTCTTAAGTAAAATTCCATTTTACTTAGGAAAATCCTTCAATATTTCATGAAAAGCCCTCAAAATCACTTTTTATTTCTAAGTCTAAGTTATGAAAGTATAATAATGTTATTTAATTCTGAATCTTCACTTTCTTGGTTATATTTAAGTATTTTGAGTTTACATTGTCCTTTTTCATATTAACTCTAATTTATATGTTAAATCCCTATAAAAATTCCATTCTCCTATTATGTATAACTCCTTTGAATATAATATCCCCAAAACCCATCTATTACAATTTTAGCCAAAAGTACTTAATTCCCACTTATTCAAAAACCCACATTATAATTCCTTTTGGCTAAATATATCTATATAATTATTCTGCCCCCTATAGTAAATAAATCGCATTGGTTTAATTGCTATATAAATAAAAATATATGAAAAAGCATTTAAACATATCATATATGTTTAAAAATAAAAATAAAATAATTCCCCGCCATCCAACGTACCAGGGATTAATTAATCCACATGATTAATTAATAACCGATCCTAGCCAATAGAACTCTGCCCGATGGGATTAATTAACCGTTAAATACGTTGGGCCCGCGCCGTTAACTCCCTGCCATCTTCCCAACTCGTCAACCATCCGATCGCCCTATTCAAAATCTACGGCCCTCATCCATATCGCTGGCCATCCGCATACGAAAGTTAACGCGCGATGGCCAAGTGGTTTTCCAAATAGTGCCTGGCTACGTGTCAATCGTTGTATCGCATCGCTGCCTCTCCACCCAAAACAACCTTTCCTCATAAGCGGTGCGATAAAAACCATTTACCGCCCTTTCTATTCATGACGTGACCGCTGTACCATGCTGACGTCAGCCCATAAAATAATAAAAAATTCCCCCCCATCTGACTTTGCCGATAAAACAAAAATTTCGTGTCTTTTTCATCATTTCGTACTCAGACGACGAATACACCTTCCATGCATAAATTTCAAAATTCAAATTCGTGAAATCCGCCAACCTTTACCCTGTCAAAGAATATTGCAGTCAAGCCTCTCAGAAGATTATCCGCATTAACCAGCATATGTTCAAAATGTTGTTTTCTCCAAAAACAAGTATTTACCCTAAATTCGCACTCACTCTGTGAGAAACTTGGCTTTCCTTTTCCTTTCACTAAAAACAGAGTTAAAATTGATGGCTAGTTCATTCCTTTAATCTTGAGAATTGTAATTGAATTCCCAACCTGAAATCGTACCTATTTCTCCCGTCGAAATCTGTAATTTGGCTCAATTTTTCACCAAAACCCGAATTTCCATTTTTGAATACACAAGAACCAAAAATGGAAGTTCCGGTGGCTTTAAACGTAGCACCGTTGAATTCCCCTCATAAAGAATTGGATTATTTACCTTTAGCCAATATGGACTTTCAAATTAAAGACTTGGGTGTCAGTGAGAATCCCCTTCGAATATTTTGTCGCTGCAAAGACAATTATTTGAATGGTTCCGACGTAATTGGACTCTGGAAGTCCAATATGCCCATGTACTTTCTCCCAGCAGTCCATATTTTCCATGAAATCATCCATCTTTTCCATGCCAACTATGATCCTAACCAAAGAGCCAATCCTAACCAAAGAGAAGTATTATCCCCAAATCAAGATGTCATCTTCTCAATAAATTTGCTCAATCCATAAATGAGATGCTACATTTCCAGCAGTCGAAGCCCTCACTCCTCTGCATGGGTGAATTAGCAGAAGTCTACCCAATTGTCCCACCGAAGAGTTAAACTAGTCTTTGTCAAGCTTTTCATCTTCCCACGGCATCAACCTAAAGGCCACTCCCCTTATGGCCACAACTGTTTTTCTTGATGAAGCGAGACTTATTTTAAACATGATATCTTGATAATAGGTTTTAACACTAGTGAGTTTGTTGACCAATTGACCTAGTGTTGTTGTCTATTTTACCCACTGGACAACCTCTAGCACATTGGGTATGATTTTGCATCTTTTATTGCGACAAAATCCATGATCAATTCATGAGATTTGGAAATGAGAGAGTATTTAAATATTCTTCCTTCATATATCATCTCATGATATACTATCAGTCAGAAAGTTTTCCTTTCCATATGCAGAAACCTGATGCTAAAGGAAACCCTAGATCAGTTATCATTTGGTCTGCTATCACCCATCATTCTCCTGATTCTCCTTACTCCTACAGTGAGTTCATTAATCTGTTTGTACATCCAACAACCACTTTGTTGACTGGAATTTCTCCTCCTAGAATCAATAATGAAATCAAGAGAACCCTTCAACTCTCAAAACAATATAAAGTGGGAGACTGGTACTTATATCAGAACTATACTGAAATTAGGATTTATGGATGTGAATTGTGTCCTTTCAAGTTGCCCAGATATGTTCCAATGAGACTTTTTGCACTTGAGTATTTCAGACAGATGAACAATTCAGATATAGTCCATTTTTGTAATGCCAAGAGGAAGGCACAACTCAGAATAAAGAGCTAATTAGGTCGCTTTGTTTGTAATTCTAGGGACGCTGGGAGAGAAGCTGAAAGGATTTTAGAAGATTACCTCAAACAACAAAAGAGTTTCTACTAGGCACCCTATGATCCATATAGTTTTATTTGTGACAGAATAATGAAAAACAAATTATCTCCATATATTCATTTTAGGATGCTAGAAATTGAACAATATGCAAATACAGATGAATGGGTGGAAGGAAATTTGGTAGAGCAAGATAGTGAGCAGGTAAATATTGATAATTTAATGAAAGACCTTGAAAATATACTTGACCTGGACTCTCTTGGACAGGTAAAGACAGCAGGACCTTCTTCAGCAGGAACTTCACAACAACCTTTGCAGGAGATCAGTACAGTGGCAGTAGAATCAAAAGGAAAAGAAAAAGAACCGAACATACAAGTAATTGAAAAGCTCACAATGACAAAGCAACCAGATACATCCAAAGAACAATGTTAGGTACAAATCACTCTAGTTCAGATCAATGAGACAGAAATTGCCAATCTTCAAACTCCTCTTAATATGGAAAAAGGGAAAAAGAGAGAAGCTGAAACATCCACCCCTGGTGATAGATCTACAGAGCAGCATGATACTAAAAGGCAGAGATTGAATCCTCTTCCAGAAGTTGAATCATATCAGGAAATCTCTGACAACCAAGAAAGAGAAGACGGTCAGAAAACAGGAACAGTCAGTGGAGCATCCACTACCTCATACAGGAAAGAGCTACAGAAGCAAAAGAGTATGGAAATATCTTCTTTCAAGCCTCCAGTAAAAGAGGCCTGGGACATCAAAAATACATTTATCAATATCAAGGCTAGGAATGATCCACTGAGAATGCAAGTATATAATCAATATTTGAAAATGGCTCCAAAGAATCAAGAAAGACTAATGTCAGCTTTTGACATTCAACAGGGAAAAATTTTAATGAGCCATTTCAAACCCAAGGTGCAACAACCCGAAACAGCTGATGATTATATTAGGACAAAATTTGAAGTCCTAGCAAAGGATATCCATCCTTTAGACCAAATTGAATTACATAAGCAGACTGGGGAAATGATTTATTCTACTTTGACTGATAAGGCCATGGCAACGCACAAGTTATAGGATTCTTTGGAGAACACCAATACACAATTGCAACTTGAAAAGGCTTCTTCTCAAGCAAAAGATAACAGAATAAAAACATTGGAGGAAGTAATAATTGGATTAGGTCACAATCCAAAGGATGTCAAAGGAATAGAAGCTTTAATCAAGAAGAAAGATGATGACATTGCTGCATTGAGAAAATAGTTGAAATTGCCAGCCTCCAGACATCCTCAAACTGAAGAAATAATAAAGAAGAATTATGAAGACGAAATGATGGAGTTTCTCTTGAAAATGAATGAGAAGTTGACTGAAACGGAAAAAGAGCTAGAGCAAGCACTGAAATACAAACAATTTTCTCTTCCAACATCTACAACAGAGGCAATTACAGGTACACAGCCAACAGGTCAGCCAGCAGAATCATCACAGGTAGACACTTCTAATTTGAGTTCAGAACAATTAGTAAAGAAAATGAATGACTTGAAACTTTAAGTGACTAAACTTCAGCACACAAAATTACAACTTATCAATTTAGAACAGAGATATGATCTTTCAAAAATGAGTGTTGCTAACAAATCAAGAGAAATCAAGAGATTGGAAAAATTGGTTAAAGCATTAGAAAGGGATCTCACATTGGAGAATCCTTTGAGAGAAATAAATGACATTCTTTGGGATAATATTAGTCAATCAATCAAAGATATCTGGTCCTCAATCCAGATAATGTACGAACAAAATGATTTGGTCAGAGTAGCTCTGGATGAAGTTGAGAATACACGAGCAGAATTGGGAAATAGGCCTGAGGAAGCTAATCAGCTTATTCAGTTTCTAAACACTCAAACTCGACAGTAGCTCGAAGAAGTGGGTATCTAGGATAGAACTACAAAAATCTTAGAAATAAAAAGAGTTTTTACTAAAAGGACTCTTATGCAGAATTTGGAAAGAAGGTTCTTTGACATGCAGACAGATATAATTGCTTTTAGAGAAAGGTTTAATGTTTTATTGAATAAAGGGTTGCCCAGCCCTATGGTTTCAGAAGATAAAATAATGAACCTGGAAACTTATGTTAAGAAATTGGACATACATTCTCACAATATAGCCAATTCCTCAGCCAGTTCATCACAAGCAACATTACCTACAGGAAGGAATCTTCATGACAGATTAGAGAATTTATTTTATCTGGAACATGAAGTAAGGCATTTTTTTCCTAACCAGCCTAATTTCTTAAGATATACCGAGGCTGATGAAACCTTAAGGAAGCTTCAACGGACAAGAATAGCAGAAGAGAAATGGTGGGAAGATTTATTGGAACTTTTGTAAAATTTTTCCTTATACAAAATTTTGCCTATTTACTACAGTATAAAGGATAAAAGGACAAAGAAAGATCAAAGAGTATCAGTTCAGTTAAAGTGTATCAGTAGGAACGAAGAGTATCAGTGAAGCAATTCATTTAAAACAAAATTACTGAAGAAGACAACGATGAGCTAAAAAATAGCACCTGCCTCTAGCACATCCTCAAAATGAGGGAACAGCACAACATCGATTACTTCTTGTCTTATCCATGAGACCTTTTGTCTCTATTTTTATTGTAACTTATTAGTGAGTCACCTTAGATTATATCTCGTTTTGTTAAGAGATATTAGGTATGATTTTTTGTATAAATAAGCCCTCAATTGACTTATTGAGGGTGGATTCTTCTACTTTGCTGTAACATTGACTTTTTGGAATAAAAGCGCTTTGGAGAAATTTCTTTGTGGCTTGTTGGATGATGATTTGAAGCTCAAGACTTTTTGCAGGATTCATGTGTCAGACTACAGTTCAATAATTCATTTCTATCCTGTGTTTTAAGTTTTATATCTATTTATAATTTCACTATGTTCCATTTCTAAATAATTGACAAAAAATAATAAATTAGAAATTACTTAAGTGTACTCTGATTTCAATTGTGATTATTCTAAATTTTTTCTTCTAAACTGTTTATAAACAATGAATTCTTAATTGCTCTTGTTTCGCTGGTTTAAACATTTTGATTACTATAGTAAATAATTCTTAATTGATCTTTATTTGTAATCATTCACTTTCTTTCTTTGAACATGTTGAAATATTCTTAATTGCCTTTCATCCCTTCAAACTCCATTCCATTCACTTTAATGGCCCTGTAAATTGTTTCACAGCTATCTTGCCCTGCAAAGCCATCTTTAGAGTAAAAACTTAATCTAGTAAAGCCACCCTTTCGACTCCATATCCCAATGGCCTGAAATACTCAATCGTGCCCTTAGTTGGTGGATTTCAGCATTTAAATTCAAACAAACTCTTGGACTTATAACTAGCCTAATATTTTCTAAGGACAAGACTAAATTTTAAAGAGAGAGCCCTCTCTGGATACAGATTGGCTAGATTCTGTATCTGAAGGTTAGTTTGTGGTTACCTCGGATTTACTTTCATTTTCCACAACTTCAAGGAAAATCTGAGTGATAACATAGGGGCGACCATACTGGGGATCTGAATCATTTTAATTGTTACTATTGTTTTCTTATAAGCATAATAGTCCAAGATCAAATGCAGTTTTTTGAATGTTTTTGTCATAATCGTTATCAAATATGAATAAATGCTGCTTCAGTCTATCTCTGGTTTAGCTCAATAACTGAACTTTGGTCTCAAACATTCAATCATTTTCTCTAGTTCAATAAATATTTGAGAAAATTTTAATCAAAAATCTTAAATTTCTTGAAGAATTTGTCGAAGTTGTACTTTCATTCTATTCAAAACAAAAAACCTAAAAAATAAACATTACTAGGAAAACTGGCTTCAGAAAGGACTCGTTATACCAGATCAAATCCTGATCCAAATCCACCGCCGGTATTCGATAATCCCAATCTGATTCCTAGGATTCTTAGAAGACAAGAAAGTCAAGAAAGCTCTGAAAGAGGAAGTCAAGAAAGTTCTGGAATTTCTCGACCTCTTTCTAGATCAGCATCATGTCCCGTAAAGTGGATTTATTTTGATGAAGTACCTTTTGATGAGCGATTTGAAACATCTTTATTTGTGAATTTTTCTGAAACTGAATTATCCAGACTAGTCCCAGACCCATTGTTTTTTGAAGATTTACAATTAAGATTTGTTTCATTACATCTTGACAGACATTTACAAAATTCCATTCAATCTAAAAAAACCTTTGAAGAAACTTCAAACACTTCTGTAATCACTACAGTTTCCCCAAGTTCAGCTAATTTTCCCCAAACTTCTCAAACACAAGCCACTCCTTCTACTCCTCCACCTCCTTCCAGACCATCATCACCTGTTATTCCATTACACCTTCCAATGGCCAATAGATATGCTCCGTTACAGTTGCCAGGCAACCCTGCTGCTTTGCCTCAAGATTATCAGAGTAAAATCACCCCTTTTGATGGATCTGGTACTTATACTACTCAAAAACATACCAAAAGGATGACTGATTACTTTGAATTTTATGAAATTGACATTGATGATGTCTGAATGAGAATTTTTGTCCAGAGTCTTACTGGGGAAGTCAGGACATGGTTTAGGGCCCTTGCTCCAAACAGTATTGCTGACTTACCAGCCCTGTATAGGGCATTTTTAAATAGATGGGAGAAGAAGAAAGACCCTCTTCAAATCCTATCTGATTTTGGAAAATTGAAAAGAGGACCTAACGAAACAGTACAAGATTACATTATTAGATTCAACGAAGCATACAATGTTGTTCCCCAAAACCTTAGACCCCCTCTGGATTCAGTACTAGTTAAATTCCCTGATGGTTTTGACTCTGACATAGAATACTCACTTAGGGAAAGAGCCCCCCAAACTCTGGAAGAGATGCAAAGCATAGTGGTTAGTGTTGAGGCTAACCTCATAGAAAAACGTGCTAGAGCTAGGGCTGAAAGAAGGATGCCTCTAAATGAAGACCCTTAGGCTTTTGAAAGAAAGCTGGATGCAATTATTAAAGGTATGGAAAGACTGGGAGACAGAGTAGAGACTATTGAAAGGAAGTCTCCTGGCGATGGTCAAAATGTTGTTAGAAACCCAAACTTCAGAAGAAATCAAAACCAAAATACTGGGAAAAATGCTCCTGAACAAAACATCAGGCCACCATTCCAGGAAAATTTTGTTGAAGGCTAATCTTCTGAGGAACCTACTGAGGATGTTGAAATAAATAATGTGACTGAAAACAAGAATGAACCATAAGTTTTCTATCTCAAGATGATCAAGAAAATCACATTCTTGAAACATTTCAAACTCATTCAGAAGAAACTTTTGATTTTAAAGAAGATTATGACACAACAATTTATGAAGTTCATATACAATACAATTTGAGAAGCAGACAGATTGATGTGCCAGAGAATAGCAAACAGAAAGCTGTAAAACAAAACATCAAAGGTAAAACTAACACTCCTCATGTACAAATTCTTTCCAGAGCAAATTCTAACCCCCCTAATCCAATAATTGAAGATGTGTCTGACAATCAACTGAATAATAAACAACTTTCTAATTCTTTTCCTCCTGCAGGAAATGTAGAAGAACCAACACAAGTTAATTCAGAAACACCTTCAACTCATAATCCCACTCATGAAAAAGAGAAAAACGCTGAAGACCCAAAAAATAGAGAAAATCCAACTTTTCAAAACACTAGAGCTCAAATAGAAAAATCTTTCAATCTAGAAGCTGAAATAGGCAAACTAAAAATAGTTGTTCCATTAGCAAAATTAGCTAAACACGATGTTTATGGAATCCAAATCAGCAGATCCCTTAACATTACTGGAATGGATGATTCAGTAAATGTTTTTGATGATCAACCCAAACCACTTTTTGGCCCTGAAGTTAATGGCAAACTTGAAAGTGGAGGGACTCCTCCATTTTATGTGAGCTTCAATGTTCATGACAAAATACTTCATAACACCATGCTTTATTATGGAGAATCCCACAATTTAATGCCAAAAGCTGTGATGGAAACATTAAACCTAGACATTACCAGACCATATAAATATCTTTTCTTTTTTTATTCTAGTCAGGTAAGATGTTTAGGTTTTATTAAAGATCTGTGTTACTTTGGTGCAATACCCTGCGAAATCTATTCTGATGGATATCGTAGTTGCCGATATTCCTCCCAAATATGGTATGTTATTGTCTAGATCCTGGGGTGCCAAACTCGGAGGATCTCTTCAGTTAGATATGTCATATGCCACTATTTCAGTTTTTGGTCAACCTAAAAGACTATACAGAGAGACCTTGATGAAATATTTAGTCAGTAGCCATGAGAAGCCTGAAAACTTCCCTGTCTATTCAGTACATTATGATATGGACTCTTTCATCCTTTATAATGCTGAATTAGACCTTCCTACTAAGCTAGAAGCACAAGAAACAGAAACTAAAACTAAATCTACTATTCATATCGAAGAAATTTTTGAAAACAAAGAAACATCAAACATTCAAGAAATACCAGAAAAAATTGAAAAACCAGAGCTCCCTGTTATGAAACATGTTAAAACAGTTGATGAAGATTATGAATATGAAATTCTATGGCATTTAGAATTTGATGGTTCAGTAAATAAGCTAGGAGCTGGAGCTGGAATTTGGATACATAACATTGAAAACGACCATGCTGAAGGCCATGCTTATAGCTTGAATTTTAGATGCACTAATAATATGGCAAAGTACGAAGCTCTTTTGCTAGGGCTTAGACATGTCAATAAATTAGGAGCAATTAGAGTATCAATCATAGGAGACTCTGAGTTAATTATTCAACAAATCAATGGTGAATGTTCAACAAAAGACCCCAGATTGAAACAATACAGAGAAACAAATAGGGAAATTTAACACTTTTCTACAAGCCTAACTTCATAAAACTTAGTGAAATTACAGGCTCACGGTAAACGTCTCCGCTAGCACTGTGAATTACTCGACTCAATCAACAACACACCAGATTAGACATAGAACTGCTATACCGGATAATCTTATGAATTGGCAAGTGTTTGTAAATAATAATCAGATAAATAATTTTTTGACCTTAGAAAATGAATTCTCTAACAGTATTATAGATGAAGACACAACAATCAATGAATTTGATCAAATAGATGAACAAGAAACAGATATTTCAGAAGAGACTGCAATTCACATGCTTCACCCAACTAAATTCACCAAAAAAGATATGCAAGATCTGAAACAAATGGAAGTCGATGAGATTATAGAAGATGAATCTGAAATTATTAATCTGAAAGATAATCATTTACCTAAAAGATTAACTCCTTTGGAAGATCTTTTTGACTCTAATGACATTCCATTGAAACCCAAAATGGAACCGTTAAAAGCTGATATTGAAGAATACAATTTGGGAACTGAAGGAAATCCTAAGATGGTTAAGTTATCTAAATCTCTGCCAGCGGATCAAAAAGTTAAATATGTTGAACTTTTAAAAGAATTCCAGGATATTTTTTTCCCGGAGTTATGAAGATATGAAATCATATGATACATCAATAATTCAACATACAATACCTTTGAAACCAGATCAGAAACCATTTAAACAGAAACTTAGAAGAATCAACTCTGTGCTACTACCTTCAATTGAAAAAGAAATTAAAAGAATGTATGAAGCAGGAATAATTGCTCCTATTAGGTTTTCTGAATTGGTTTCTAATTTGGTACCAACAAGGAAGAAGACTGGAGAGATTAGACTATGTGTTGATTTGAGAAATTTAAACAAAGTTTCTTTAAAAGATAACTATCATTTACCTAAAATGGACCATATCTTACAAAGGGTAGTAGGCTCTTCAAGGATTTCTCTTCTGGATGGATTCTCAGGATACAACCAGATTCTGGTTCATCCCGATGA